>OX621191.1:3645000-4245000 GCA_951640565.1 Petrophora chlorosata
TATAAAGTATAAGTATAGGTCAATACCTATACTATATAATTATTTATTATATACCAATGTATATACTAATATTTATTTTATGGTACAAGTGTTCGTAGTTAATTGCATTGGACTTTGCTTTTAGTTTTACTGCCGAGAAAATTAACTAACGAAATCATTGATCGCGACAGCGCTCATTATGGCAGAGTCCAATTTTGTAACGTCGATAGGCGGTTCGTAACAACAAAGGGTTAATAAAATTAGATCTTGGCAGAGTACACTGGTCTGATTCAATTTATTATTGAAACAGCAGCCGAATATCTCAGGCATGTTCCGCATTGAGTGTGCATACGACAATACGACGAGGACGAAACTGAGAAGAGACTGACTGGTAGAAAATGGTATCTAGCATTAAGTCTTCCATGTACAAACTGTTTTGTGCTAAAGCATAAATAAATAAATAAGAGTTTACGTTTCAGAACCTTGTCAAACTAACTACTTCATCATTCTTCATCATCAGCCCATTACGTTACCACTTCTGCGACAATATTATAAAGTGTCATTAAAATCCGTTAAGTAGTTTTTGCATCATCGAGTAACAAACATCCCATATATTCATCTATATCCTACTATCAAAGAAATCTGCGATGCGCGCGTGAGGTATAGATTTCTAGGTCATTGAATACGAGTACCGCTCGTAGCGTAGTTTGTCTAGTCGTTCGTAACAGATTAGCTATGTTAAGCAACGTTCGCAGCGGACACTACTTAGATGGGCGATCGTTTTTGTGATATTTACGTCTGAGCGCTACCGTGCTTCGGAGGGCACGTTAAGCCGTCGGTCCCGGTTGTTGTCTTAGGACGACAGTCGTTAGGCCATGTCGGAGGTCTTCGGGCGGTCTAAAAACTCCGACACCAGGGTTGGCCACACACACAAGAGAAGAAGAAGAAGAAGAATACGAGTATACCAAAATACTAGAAACACTGCATCTGAACTGCAAAGTTATGAATACACTTTACTTTTAGTTTTGAGAGAGATGTAATTGATATGAAAACGTTTCTCCGAGTTAAATCAGCTTTTATAAAGAAGCTCCTCCGTTGGTTTTTCATTTTACAAACAGATGAGTCCCTTGAAACTTACCAACTTCTGACAAATTGCGAGATACTGATCTTGTTTCAACAGCAAATGGTTATAGATGCAAAATAACTATAGTAACTTAAGTAGAAAAATAATCTTCAAAGACTGAGAAAGGTATTTCCACTGACACCATTGGCCTTGTCCCCATAAATTAGATGAATTTCTCCATATTTGAAAACTCCAAGATAATACAGTAACCTGACTGACTATAAAGACGATGATGAGACGGAAACACAAAGTGGTGTTGGATGCATAGAAAACTGAGAGGTGCGTAACCTAAGGATAGGACATCTGGAGGGGCTTACAGATCTATGCCCAGTATTGAGAGGTTATTAATATACTGAGCAACGCTCTTACTCCGAATACGCGTACTCCATAATCTAAGACGATTAATCACGTAATTATGTTGCAACAATGTTATAAGTACCGCAAATAAATTCCCGAACAAGGTAAAGATATTCGAACCAAATAATTTATCGAGAACAACAAGCGGCCGAAACAAGTCCTTTTCTAGATTCTTAGAAATATACTCGAGCCGTCACCATCTGTTAACCGACACGAGTGGCCGTTTGGAAGGAATAGGGTGTAATAGAGAGTCAGTATCAGAGCTCAACTCAATTAAAAATAGTAATGGAAAAATCGCAAGAGAGAGTCGACAGCGCAATGCCCACGTTGATGTGTGTTGACAATCACACTAATAATTTAAACTAGTTGCGCTCCGCGGTTTCCTGGGATAATAAGGGAATAAAGTAGCCTATAAGCTATTACAGGTCCTTAAGTACCTACATACTAAATTTCATCAAAATCGGTTTGGTAGTTTTTGCGTGAAAGAGTAACGAACATACAAACTTTCGCTTTTATAATATAAGTAAGGATGCGAAAGTTTATAAGTAAGTATATTTGTTACTTCTTCAATTCTTCAATTCTGAAATTCAGCATGGAGATAGCTTACACCCTGGATTAACACATAGGCTTCTTTTTATCCCGGGAAACCACCAGGAGTAAACTGCGGGGCGCAGCTAGTACAGACATACTCCTTCAAGCATGGCAGAGGAATATTTCTTCGTAACGACGAGTCTTTTTTAATCGTACCAGGATTGACTATAAGAACTTGTCTTGTTGATTTGTACATTTGTAGGTGTCAAAATAATCGCAGATTTTCTGATGTACGCTTGCTTGTGCTTTAGTACTTCTTTATTTCAGGTAACTTATTTTATTTTATTTTATTTTCAAGGGAAACTAACGGCTAAATCAGTAAATAAGTAACAAAGTAAGTAAATAGCTGAAGGCCAATTAGAAGTTAAGAAAACAATAGTTGCATTAGGGACTAAAGTAATTCTAAGACCCATATTATATGTACCTTACAGACTAACATACATATTATAATATTAAAAACTAAGCTTAACTTAAGCTACAACAGGGAATTGTTTTCGCCTATTTTCCCTGTACCGGCGCTAGACTATAATGCTTACGATTTGTTTTATCACTAATTATTATCATGTCGTCATCAAATTCTGTACCGGTCGTAGCCTCTTGAGTTACTGTTTGATACTTTCTTGGACCAACCGGTCTATTTACGAGTCAAGGGTAATAGCTTAAAACATACTCTGTCTCTTTTCAGTCATAGGTAATCAGTGGATAATGATCTTATTTTATACTTTGGAAGAGCTTTAGCACTGTTACACTGTTCAAAGAGCTTAAGCCGTAAGGAAACTTCTAAAGAACACCATTCATATTAAATGAATGTAGATTTTGTCAAAGCGTTTTGACTTAGTCACTGGAATCCACTACATAAGGCTACCTAAACCCGGCCATTCACGGCACGGCCGCATATTAATATCCTCAATAGCGTCCGCTTTGTGCCAAAAGGTCGGATTTATCGCTGTTGTTGTTCGAGTGGCGTGTACAGAGACTTGTATGTGGACGGTAAAAATGAGGGTACTTTTGTAATAAGCGACAACCGCAGTCGTAAATCTCGTAGTGAAAGTTTACGTCTTGCGACTGACTGGTGGAAATGTTTGGAGTTAGTGTACTCTGATTGGGTAATTAATACAAGAGAGTTTTACTGACTATGCGGTGGAGCAATTCGTCTATACATTAAGTAAGCTCAGTAGATAACTTTTAACCGTAAAGCTGGGTTATATGGACGTTGCTTAGCATTAGCTCGACTTAACTCTTCTACTTCTGCAATAGCTGTCTTAGTTTAAGTACGTTTAACTTCGAATAGGGATAATGTGTACAAACTGAAAACTATACTCTACAGTAAATTCTATAAAAAAAAATTATACCTTGCTTTTTAACGCAGACATCATTGTCTTTACCTGTAACAAATAAATAACAACATTTAACACACATTCCGACAATACATATAGTTTCCATATTCAGTATATATACATAAATGTTTTGCATATAGCATAAAAGACGCCTCAGTGGTACTTAGTATCTTATTGTAGGGACTGAAGACAAGGTATACAAGTCTTTTGTTTTGTGTGAACTATTACTTTGAAGTGTGTCTATGTGGGAAAGTTCCCACATGGTATAGTCAGGTTTAATTGTACTAACACATAAGAACTATCACAATCTACTGAAACACAAATAAACTGATTAAGATGGCTTTTAGAGAAATGGCCGTTTATGCAGTGAACAAGGGCAATTTCTCTGAAAGGCTCTATGCTCCTAATATTATTAATCCGAAAGTTTGTGAGTATGGATGGATGTTTGTTTGTCCCAATGTACCCAATAACGCAAAAAAGTACTGAACGGATTTTGATGACATTTGGTTCGTAGGTTCTTTAGGTCCTGGAAAGGGACATAGGCTTTTTTTATTTTTAACCGAATTCATTAAAGGAGGAGGTTTTCAATTCGACGGTATGTTTTTTATTTTTTTATTTTAGGCACTCAAAAGTAAAATATAAATTAATATAACTATTATAAGCGCTACCTACTCATATATTTGAAGTCGGTGCCAGGCAAGTCTATTAGGTAGTAGATAGATACTATCTACAAGTATCTACATACATAGTATTTATCTACTACCTATTAGACTTGACTGGCACCGACTTCAAATATATGAGTGGTTAGCGCTTATAATAATTATATTAATTTATTTTTCACTTTTGAGTGCCTATTTGTGGTCTTGAAGACTATTTAATTTTTTTTTGAAAAATATTTATTATGTATTTATTATTACAAAATCCACAGCTCTTAATCTATATTACAATGAGTCGTGTTATGTAACATAATCCTTAAAGCCAATTACGGATTTACAATTTATACGAGAGGTTTACGGTTTCTTGAGATTTCATCTCAGGAAACTGCGGGGCACAGCTAGTTTATGGTATCTTTACTTCCTTAAATTCCTTCTCCGTTTTATGCAACTGAGACGAGCAAGTCGGTCGCCTGATGGTAAGCATCACGCATATTTACCCATAACAAATGGTTTAATATAGTGTTGCGTGTATCTGTCGGGAATAAATGTATTTTCTTTCTTTCTTCTTTCTTTCTAACAATTACTGTGCCAACCAGATCTGTTACACTGCATTATAATTTTTAAAACTAACTAATCAAACTAACTATTAAGGCACAGGCAAAACAGCCTAATTAGTTAGGGTCTTACAAAAAGTTATTACTGAGAGAAATAAATGAATTTTAATTTAATTTAATATATTTAATTTCTTTGAACTGAGCAATGAGACTATAAATAATATATTGTTTATAGCAAATCGTTCGCCTGATAGTAAGCACCACGCTTGCCCATAACCAGTGCCACACAGAACATTGAATACCATAATAAGTACTGCAAAGCACTGCATAGCGCTCGTCGCAGCAATTTCGTTGCCTACAATTCCATTCAAACCGGAACACAATAATACTTGCGTACTACTGCTTGTGATAAAGCGGCGGTCCAACCAGACGGCCTCTCGCATACGTGATACCAATCACTTAGAACCATTTATCAAAATCTGTCAAATACTCGTCTAATATCACTAAGCCGTTCGACGTGCTAGCTAATATACTTTAATTTTGACATAACCACCGATCTTCACTTAATATCAACAGTGACATCAAGCAAAGTTAAAGTTTATCCCTTTGTAACACGTATCATCTTGGAACATAGAATTGATAGCACCCTTGAAAATTAATTACGTCTAATGAAACACGCGCTCCCGAGACGGAACATCAACTGGGTGTTAATTACTCTGTATATTATATATTGTTGTAACAAATATATTAGTTTAAGTATATCGATAGTTAGCACTGTCTTGTTGGACAGGATAAGCTAAAGGTTGTTTTGTTTAATTTGGAACGTTGTTGCTTTGATAACAAAGTGTTGTTTTAATTAAAACTTGGTATTTAACCACCTAGGGACTGATGTCACCCCGGGGTGACACCGGGTTATTGTGGCAGCGGCATAAAGGTGACAGAATATAGATATATGTTTCGTCTGACGGTTCGTGATATCATGGACAGGGTTCCGACTGAAAATCAGTGCTAAGGTACTTAAAAATACCTTAGCGTATGCTGTGTCGGAACCTTTTCCTGACATCGCGCAACATTTCACTGGTTTTATTTATTGTTTTTGTTTTGTCCTTATTCTGTTTGTTGTGTGATGTCCTGAATAACAGTATTTTCTTTCTTTCTTTCGTTCAATACAATATAGACTAAATAATAAACTTCAAGTCAATCTGATTAAGTCTTTGAATAAATGAATGAATAACTTGCAGAGTGCGCTAGGCCTGGTAGCACTGCATTGTGCTTAAGACCCCGAGACATCAAATATGAAGTATCATATGCCCAGAAATAATAATTAAAAAATAATTAAATATTAGGAACAGTAATTAGAAACACTCGCTCCAATACTTACTAGCTTGTACATTGTGTTGTACAGGACGTAGATAAAATTCTAAGTCACTGAGATACTGTATCGGTACCTATATCACGGGACCCGCGGGGGTCCGCACATAAATCAAAAACTTTCAAAATGTCACAGAAACAATCGGGATCTGTACATGTTGTAAGCCCTGTCGTGTAAAGGGGCCATCTCAGTATTAAGAAAAATAGGATACTGCCGATGTACTTTCAATATAATCTCGATATACACTCGATATACCCTCGATATACTCTCGATATACTCTCGACATACTCTCGATATACTCTCGATATATTCCCAAATAGATACTCTCGATATAATCTCGATATACTCATGATATACTCTCGATGTACTCTCGATATACTCATAATATACTCTCGATTACTCTAGATATACTCTCAATATACTCATGATATACTTTCGATATACTCTCGATATACTCTCGATATACTCTCGATATACTCTCGATATACTCTTGATATACACTCGATATGCCTACTCTTATTCAATGCTTGGCTACGGCCAGCCTACCTACCAAGGGGGCCACTCCAAATGGAGTAGCTACAGTTCAAATGACCCTGAAGATATTTATTTGAGATAGTTTTATGTAGATACTAGCTGCGCCACGCGGTTTCACACGTATAGAATTCGGTTTATAGTTGCTTCCTCTGGTACTTTTCATTTTTCCGAAATATAAGTGTCAAGCGTATAAGCTATCTCCATTTCAAATTACATCCAAATCTGTTAGCCTGTAGCAGCGTGAAGATGTACCAAACACACTAACATACAAAATTTAGCATTTATAATATTTATTTATTATTAACCTATGCTGTCCCACTGCTGGACCAAGGTCTCACCCATAGACAGATTGAAATTCCAAGAGAATCCAAACAAAAACCACCAACTCTTTCTACTCCATTATAAATACCGCTGTTTTGTAGACTAAAAATAAACTTGATATAAAAATTTGTAAGCCCTTTTATACGGGGTTAGATTAAAATGCCTGACCTTTTTAGGGCCACTTTTTAAAGTATAAGTTTTAGAACAAATGCCAATATATGATGCTCTTGTTATTTTATCACAAATTTAATAAAGTTACAACATATTAAACATACCTAACAACCAGCTTTATATTTTTTTTTTCAATAACATTACGAAATTAATAATATCGTGGGTCAGATGGGTAAAGTGGCTCCAATCAAATCTTTAAGCCAATTTTTGGCTGCTAAAAATTTAAATGATATTTACTTAATCATCATCATCATCAACCCATCACGTTCCCACTGCTGGGACACGGGCCTTATCTTATATAGAGAGTATGGGCCATAATCCACCACAATGCCCAGTGTGGGTTGGTGGATGTCACACTTCCTTGAATTTTGTGATTAATTCTTGGACATGCCGATTTCTTCACGATGTTTTCCTTCATCGTTTTTAGAGCGAGTGTTAAATCCGAACATAACTTAAAAAAGTCAGTGGTGCGAGGCCAGCGGGATTCGAACTCGGGGGCGTCGGATCGAAAGTCGCACGTGCTCCCACTAAGCCACACTCACTCCTTTATGATGTTTACTGTCATCATAGCTCCTGGTTCCCTAGATACAGAGAATCCTAGTTAGGGGCCAAGGTCTATAAATGTAAACGTTGGGCGTTATTTATTTATTTATTTTATTTACAATATAGATTGGTCGTAGATAATACTTAACATAATTATTGTAAATTCACAACTTCGAAATTTCATATTAGCAATTAGCACTGCAATAGCACATATCATGCTACGAACAATATTTCGCATGCTAATGAAATTAATGAAAAATAGCAATAATTTCCATTACTAGTGTGTACGTAAGGCAACAGAGATCGGTTTCCAGATTTCAAAAGAACTAATTAAATTGATATCTTTTCTAAAAATAGGACAACGCTGACTTGAACTTTGACCTTAGCACGTCGGATTAAAATTCAATATGAAATTTAAAATAAAAATGTCAAAATAAAATAATAGAATATAATATTCGCAATGTCAAAATTATAATTAAATTCAAATCCCACAAAGGGGAGAAAAAAAAATGTATATACCTATAATTAATTTGTAACAATCACAATTATTATGATCAGTAAAAAATGTCAGGAGTATAAAATACATAAATTACGGCAATGTTTCGTAGCTACAGTGCGGATTGCGCTAGGCCTGATTTTACACAAACAGTCACCCATCCAAGTAGTGACCGCAGAGAACGTTGCCTAACCTAGCAGATGTGTTACTATTTTCAGACAGTGCAGCTATACAAAGAAGCTCTACCCACTAAACAAACCCAAACCTCCTTGTTAGTTAACCAGTTACTCGCCTGTTCAAGATGATGGATTCGACGACATCGATCAAGACGTCAATCACGTTCGACCTCGATTCACTCAAGTGAAGTGACGTCAAAATCCTTGTTGACAGGAATGTTTCGTGAGTAAGATTTGTAATGAAAGTTGGTTCCATGGAAACTAGCAGCTGAGATCTATTAGGTATAGTTATGTTATGTAATGTTACTAAATCTGGTTTCTAATATAAAACTGTTCTGAACTGAACTTTTGCTACTTAGTGTAACCAGGATTAAAGGATAAATAATAACTCGGTCAGTAATTCTGTCAGGATTGAATTTGTAGGTACCTGGTGTTTGTACCCTGATACTGATTCAAGTCAATAATCAAAACATATTGATTTAAGAGCCCAGAGAAAAATACATAAAAAATAATTAAAACACAACATCTCTCTTATTTTCTCCCTTAAACATCTATGCCCATACCCAAAATTCATCTTTTATCTCCACTAGCTTTCCAATGACCCTCAAACAAAATTTACCCTCTAAATACAACTCAAACTTTCTCCAAATTAAAATTTATTTAAAAAATAACTTATTTACTGTTTTACTCGAGGTAGGTCTCTCGTATACGGCAGGCTGACAGGGTAGGTACCACAGCTTTGCCAGTTATTCTGCCACCAAGCAGTAGTGCACAAGCATTACTGTGTTCCGGTTTGAAGGGCCAGTGAAATTACTGTGCATATGAGACTTAATATCTGATATCTCGAGGTGATGAGCGCAATGCTCAGTGCTGCAGTGCTTTTTATGGTAGGTATTAAAAGTTCTGGGTGGCAGTGCATATGTTATGGGCAGGCGTGGCAACACCATCAGGCAAAAGACTGGTTCGTGTCATCACTCAGTTCCATAAAAATAAGAATAAAGTGTTACTCATCTGGCCCACTTTCATAATTTATTTATTTTATACAAGCACTCGATACGGTTTAAGCATTTTATATTTTTCTATTATATTCATTTCCACGTAAGTTGAACCGTGACTAAACATGTTACACATCACTTGACTCTTACTCATTGTTTATATAAGGGACATATCTCTGCCAGTTTCCAAATCATGCATACCCTAACCACACTATCAAACAATGGAAGAGCCTAAACTTTTCACTAAGAAGCCGTACATTTACATCTCTGGACACTCACGGCGAGGTAAGCAAGATTTATGACTGCAATACTGACTCGAGTCTAACTTGTAGACGGTAGAAATAACGTGCAGTAGCTAAGCCTAAGCTTCTAAAATATATAACGATATAACGATGTCATAGAAACGTTGTTTGTTAACTTTTTAATTTTTTACAAACTCCAAAATTTTATTATTACTTACTCGTCAAGTTATTTATTTATCACTTAAACTTAAAAATACGAACTGTCAAGTAACAAAGTTCAGACAATGATTACATCTCGCTTTGACATAACCAGAAATATTGAATAGGTAAATCACGGGTAGTACCAAATAAAAAAAACACACACTAACAAACTGTCTAATAAAAATTGTTACTAACATAACTACGAATTATTATTGAATAATAATTAAGTAAGAATTTTTACAAAATAAATTTTTATTTTGTTTATTAAAAAACACGATCTAAAGCAGTTGTAGTACTGATATGAGCGGTTGGGCACTGGATCCATGCTCTGTCATTTGAAGCTCAACCACAGAATATTTAATAGTACAGGTGAAATGATAAAAGTACTTAATGCTTAATGGTTCAGCTGAGTTTTTAAACTTGAACTTGAAAATGATATTCCTCGGGCAGAGATCGAACCTGCGTCTTGAATACCGTCCCGACGCCTAAACCACTGGGCCACCAAGCCAACTGCTCGAGCGACCAAATTTCTTCTATCCTTCTTATATCGTCTTACGGGGACGATTCATATTTTCACAGATACTGTCGGAGTAGTGTAAAAGCGCAGCGTCTCTACGTCCCGCGCATAAAGCTTAATCACTGTCTTTCGGTACAGTGTAGCTTTAAGTGACTTGTGGGCTTTGAACAATGACAAAATGACTTTTTACTTCGTTTTCTGCGACTTCTTGCTTAATGGTGTTCTTGGTTTGAAAGAAAACCTTTTGAGTGGTTCTAAATTGAGGTCGAACTGTAATTTATGTATTTTTACCTACGCTTAATCTTTTACTTAGTGATAACTTTCTCTTTACTTAGATATTTCTTATACATATGTATATACTTATATTATAAATAAAAAAGTGTGTGTATGTGAGAATGTGTGAGTATGTGAGGGTAAGGGTGCGTGTGACGGTGAGTGCGGGTGTGTGTATATTAGTTACCACTTAGCTCCATAGCTACTGAACGGAGTTTAATGAAATTTGTTATGTAGACGTGCCCCTATTTATCGTTATTTTTAATTCAATCATTAGGTCAATCAAGAGAATATCTCTTCGTAAAATAGCAACAGATTTTTCTGCAAAACAGCTTTGGTGTTATTCGCGTGTTTACTAAAAAAAAAAACCAAAATAAAAATTAACGTGGGGTGGACTCGCACTGTGTGCGAGGGGTGACGCGCTCGCGAGCGTTCCGCACTCGCCTTGAAAAAGACCACCGGATGTAGTTGAAACAAAGTATAGTTGGATTACTCCAATTTAAACGTGAGTGTCATTCGTAAACTATTATTAATAAAGAAACCATACTTCACAGCAGAGAGACATGCTCCGTCTAATTAATTAAAATCAATCCATTATCTTACATCTCTAAATTCATAGGAATGGTTATGCCACCTGCATTCCATCAGCAGTTTGCTTCTAACGTTTTGTTATGATTCACAGTGCAGGGTGCATAACTATGTTCTGTAATAAAGATCTCGAAAAAAAAACAAATAAGGCTATATCCCGATAAACTTTTCAATAAAATCGCCGCCAACATTCAAACAAACCACTCGAATGTTTTCCGAAAGCTTCAAAGCGAAGTTTCCGAACTAGTGCATAACGCGCAAACTGCGTTCGATCAAGTTCCACTTGAGCCAAAAACCAATTGCATCGATCGCAAACTTGTTCTGCAGCTAACAATTAGACGACTGACGAATCAATCTCGACAGATCGTAGTCACAGATCGTGATGAATTGGTGGTAGTTACAGCGTAGCTCCACAGATTAGCCCTCCTACCCATACGTCCCTCAAGTGCCAATCGTATAGTGTGTTGAGCTGAGATTCGGGTGGGTGTAGATTCATTGCGACAATATTTTATTTATTTAATCTTTATTTCAGGCAACATTAAAATAAGTTACAGCTGTTATTTACTTATTCTACCGCTCATATATATACTTTAGAACAATACATATAACATATAATTTATATTAAAATATTAATTTTTTTTTTTTAATGGTTTTTAAATATTTTTCTTATGATGCCATAATTATTGTCCCATTAAGTTCATCACAACTTGTAGTCATCGTATTTTGGTATAAAGTAATGAAATTAATTCGATGTCTTGGATCGATAATAATTATACCGTATCTCATTAGTCGCAGTGAAACAAAACCTTAATTTGAGCTCAACACGATATACGATCGGCGCTTGAGGGACATATGGGTACGAAGGCAGGTTAGTGCGCTACTCAAAGCTGGTGAAATATGGTTAAGTCGGCAGTAGCTCAGGTTTTGCGTTTCAATCAATACAAACGATTGAACAAATATTGGATTATCAACGAGCCCATCACCAATCTAATCCAATTTGACAGCTTCTGTGGTGTAGTGGTTGGGCAGGTTGGCTCAAATTAATACACTACTGAGGTTGCGGGTTCGATTCCCACAACGGGCAAATGTTTTGCACAGAAAAAAAAGCGCAAGCATTTGTTACGTGTTGTAGGACCATGATGGTCCACGTATTTCCTGGTTCCATAGATACAGGGAATCCTAGTTAGACGCCAGGATCTATGTATGTGATCGTTTGCCGTTATTATAATTATTCTTTATTTTTTCTCAGCTTCTACTGTCCCACTGCTGGGCAAAAGCCTCCTCCTTTCCGTTATAATCATATATTCATAGTCTCATAATTTCATCAATCATTTCAATCAATCAATTATAATTTCATAGTCAAAACAATTCACATTGAACTAACAAATTATATAATTATTTAAAAATAATAATTTCATCATTAAACAATAAATTCATGATTTTAAACAGAAGTTATGCAATTAAAACTCACAGTAATGGTAATCAGTTTCGTTATTTTTAACAGTTGACGACCAATGTTAGCGTCTGCGCCGATACACATATATAGAATTAAAATAAATTATATCTCAACATAAAAATGCTAAATACCAACTAGAAATGTGTATCATCAACAGTTAATAGAAAATTAAAACAATGAAAGTATAAAAGTATGAATAGCAATTATTAGTAGATTAACTCAAATCTAGAGCCTGTCTAATGAATGTTCTGTTATGTTATGTTATGTTATACGCATCAGATGCACATCAAAGCTCTGATTCGGCTGCCATGTTTGATTAATTAATGCTCAGCCAACTGTCGACGGCTGCGGGTTTCATACATTCCATAGCGTGCATTCCGCGATGTCTTTTGCTTGTTTTGTACGTTTCCGGGGTAAAACGTGTCGGGGATTTGGTATTCTTTCATATAACAGTCGTATTTACGTACATATGTCACTAGAAGAGCCAGTTTTTTACAAGCTCTTATTTAACTTGCAATGTTTTGGTCAAATCTTGTAGCTGAATTAGAACCACTTCCTCTTATCCTACAGATATGAAATTTTGCATGCTTTTCAAAGTCTGATAACAATGCAATATTATGGTGACAGCCAGCTGATCTGATCATGGAGACGGAAGGTGGGCAATGGAATTCCTTGACGGATAATCGTAAACTACTAGTGTTTGAGCTCATTTTAATCTGCTTTCGGTTCCAATTACGAATTTGTTTAAAGCTTGGAAAAAAAAATATTTTTCTACAATCAAAATCTTGTTTATCTGTTTTGATGGAGGCTTGTACATACATGACAAGCGTAAAAGGTAATATCGTGTATGGTTTTTTTTTATAATGGACTAGCTGCGTCCCGCTGTTTGATCCGTAGTTCCCCGGTATAAAAAGTAGCTTATGTCCTTTTCCTGGACCTAAAGTACCTATGTATATACTTAATTTGATCAAAATCCGTCCATCTATCATAAAATAAATAACGCGCAACGATCACATACATAGATCCTGACCCCTAACTAGGATTCCCTGTATCTAGGGAACCAGGAACCATGAGGACCATGGTCCCACAAATGCTTGTGCTTTTTTTTTTTGCACAAACATTTGTTCCGTTCACGGGAATCGAACCCTCAAGCTCAGTGGTGTATGAGATTTGAGCCAACCTGCCCAACAACTACACCACAGAGGCTGTCTTATTCAGTTATTGTCGGATTTCATTCACCAGGTTCGCATAATTAAATTTCGGATTTCCTATGAATTCAAAGCAGATATGAAAATATGGTATGTATCATAAACAAAATTACGAATGCAGGATTCTGTTTCCAAAAGTCTCACTACGGGTCAAATATTTTTGCACAGAAATAAGCGCAAGTATTTGTTTAGTGCTTGGGTGTAGTGGGACCATAATTGTCCTCGTAGTTCCTGGTTCCTTAGATACAGGGAATACTAGTTAGGGGCCAGGATCTATGTATGTGATCGTTGGCCGTTATTATTATTATAATAATTAAAATTAAAATTATCTGTACACGTTTATATTTTCTTTTAAATGTTTATTATATTTTAATTGTATTGTATGTATGAAGATTATTTACTATTTTATTAGTGTGTATTTTATGTAATTGGTTTATGTAAGTGTATTGAGATATTGAAAACCACCGTCCATTATTTTTTTCGTTATTCCTCTCCCTGCATGGTTGTCTGGAAGAGATCGCTTTAAGCGATAAGACCGCCAATTGTTACAGTTTTGTTACGTTGTTTTTGTTATTCATAATTTTATGTGTGTGTTTCAATAAAGAGTTATTTCATTTTTTTTTATTTCGTGAATCCGACAGTTTTGTTACTATCGGATTTGCGAAATAAAAATAGTCCTCTTAAATCACATCCAATTAAAAATTATGAACAATTTTCGCATAATAATAGAAAATTCGAAACACAGATTAAACTAGTTCGAGAGCCTATGGATTCACTACTACTCTGTAAAATTATCTATTATGTCACAATAAATTATTATTATTATTAAAATAGCACCGAAATTCAGAAACTCAAATTCTAGAATACAAATATAAAAGTACCCTAGATTTCATTTTTTTATTTTCATACATTTCTCTTAGTTCGGAGTTAGCCATCCACACTTCTTTAAAAAACGCACCCTGTATATACATCCACACATCCTGAGAACCCTACTACTAGGTACATAAAATCTTACAAAAACTAAAAAAGTTCTTCTCAGGAAGGCCGTTTTGCGAATTCATGCAAAAATATCCCATTTATAAACACGTATCCCTATCTTATCTGGAAACTATACCCTATTGAAAACAAAACCGTAACCTCACCCTAACCCCACTCACTATGCATGTATGTATATGAATGCCAAGCTATCCGTTTGTACGTGCGTCTTAATTAAGCGAATGCGTCCTTAGTGCGGCTGCATATGCCCCGACATCCGGCATTTGGAAATGAAACTAGGGTAGAGGTTGAGTCGCAGTTCGCGTCGACTTTGAAGGCACTGACTTGATGTAGTCAATGACTTTAAAGCAGGGACCGAAATACCGGTATTATGAGGTATAATATTAGGTAAAATTGGTATCGATACCAAAAAATAACGTTTTAAATATCGGTAACATACTAAACTACCGTTTTTTTTATGTAACAATGACGAGACGAGCTGGTCGTTTGCCTGATGGTAAGCAATACTCCAGCCCATAACAATAACACTTCTACCCAGAACTTTGTTTTGCAAAACCCTGCGCGGCGCAGCACTGCGCTCGTCACCCTGAGACAATTAGCTGTTGAGTCTCATAATGCCCACTGGCTACAATATATGGTGTATAGGTATCGATATTACCTACAAAAGAAGAAGGGAAGTAACTTTAATTAACTATCTCTTTCTTTCTAGTTAAGGCTTTCTGCTAGCTTGTCTCGCTAGCACGGCTCAATGCGGGCGATCAAGCTTGCAACGTTGTCTTTATCACCGATAACTATAATGTTATTTTGGTATCGAGACCTGTATACCGGTATTTATGAATGTACCAGTAAAATAGGCATAGTATTGTTATTTTTTTAGGTATCAGTCCCTGGTTTAATGTGTAATGTTGTTTAATGTTGTTGGTGGTTGGAAGTTAAAAGTATTGTCAACCACTTTATTGCGGTCTTTTTAAAATGCGATGAAGTCATCTGTTCTATAAATGTGTGGTTGTCTAATAAATGTATTTTCATGCTTTCATAAGAGAGTCCTTTTTTTAACCCCCCACGCAAAAAGCAGGGGTGTTTTAAGTTTGACCACTATGTGTGTCTGTCTATGGCACCGTAGCTCTAAAACGAGAGAACCGATTTAGATGTGGTTTTTTAAATGTGAAAGCAGGTTTTCTAGCCGCGGTTCTTAGACATGTTTTATCAAAATCGGTTCAGCCGTTTTTTAAGAGTTTTATAAGAAGTTTTATAAGTTTTCTGTGTAAGGGTTTTTTATTTATTTTTTACTGAAATTCGCTTGTTATCCTCTTTTATTTATTTTCCTAACAAACTTAACTAAAGGCAAAAGTCATTGGTGCAGTACCAAGACGGGATGCGAACTCGAGTGCGTCGGATCTTAAAGCTCATAATGTTACGACTCAGACACACTCGCTCTAAAAATGAACAGAAATAGTACAACCGCATCCATAACGTACATTAGAAATACTAAGCGAATTCACAGACGCGGATAAGTGACTTTGTGTTCTACTATTTATAGAATAGAGATTAATTTTCAGACATTCATAAAGAAATTTATATTTATTTGATGGCAAAGAAAGTGCACGAACCCTATAAAGGTCACCGTTCGTCGAGATTTAGTCATAGTTGACATGTCTCAGACACCCCCAGACACGATGGGGTTGCGTGCAATGCCATTAAAGGGTAGTGACTTGAATAACAAAGCGCACCGTACGAATATTTCGTTTTTTTATGATTTTTGTGGCTTCACCTTTACTTACGTTAAGCACGTTTTATGATAACGACCGCTGATGGTATGCATATATAAATGTATTTTGAGTGTTTAGAAATAACGAAATCGTCGGCCGGCTGAGACCCGTTGCACCACATTTCCGAGGCGCGGAAAAGACTCACTATTTCCAAGCTAAAATATATTTTGTAGAAATTGGTTCTAGAGTAGTATTTCAGTATCCGCTTTACTGACGTTAAAAGGTATTGAGACTTGAAGCTGATGGTCTTAGGGTGACGAGAGCAGTGCAGCCGCGCTGGCTTTTGCCAAGTTCACTTCAGAATCTTCAGAGATACAAGTATACGTTTTACCAAAAAAACCGACTTCAATGTATCTTTGAAGTTCAAGGTCAAATATCGTTTCAATTTATATGGAACCACTTCGTAGCTATACTGAACTGACCGCAAAAATATTTTTTAAAGTCGGTCAGCAGTTGGCGGAGAAATCGGTAAACATATATAAAAAACATATATATATATATATATATATATACAGTGGAACATAGAACCTCCTCCTTTTTTAAGTCAGTTAACAAATTTACTTTAGGTAGGTTCAGATTAAGATAGTGAACCTCTAAACAGTTCAAATATCAACAAAATTAAATTGAAGCTTTCCTTTTGATTCTACCAAATTTAATATCTGTGCGTACATTAAAATTCAGTTATCCATCATCTGTAATACGAATTGTTTCGTTTCACTTTGTCTGCGTGGAGTTTATTCAATTAAACTGTTACGGCGCGATGTTAATGTAGTGACAGTAACTCAATCATAAACAGTCCTAGATAAAGAAAACCAGAAAAAAGCAATTTATTTTGACAAAACTGCACACAACAATTATAACACGTATACACAAAAATTAACAGTGTACGGAGATCGCTATCGTAAAAGACGTGGGCGTGATAGTTAAATATAAAAAAACTAACTGATAGTGTTATCTAACTGTTACTGCTTTTCGGTTTTTTTGTCCAGACGGGGGAAATCTTATGGACACCCGAGAAGGAAAGGTCCGGGTAGTGCCAGACATGGCCTAAGCGGCCTACTGGCTAGAACCCCCGTCTACTCTGTCTATCTACATTACATTAGCTATGCATTTTTTCCGTTTTTCTTTTTTTTACTGCTTCGGTTTTAATTTTTTTATATTTTGTTTCATAAAGTTTTGTTCTTGGTATTTATAAATGTACCTACTATTGGATTATAAGGCATCATAGAGTTTTTTAATGGCTGGTAGAACATATTAGGAAATCGGTGAGTTTTGTTCAAAATGTAGTATTTGTCCTAAGTTAAGATACTGTCGCTAGATAATATTATTCAACGTTCGTATTGTGGGTGGAAGAATTACAATTTTGGTGTCAGTTTCCATTGTTACGTATTTATTACAGGTTTAGAACAAAGGATTAAAAGCTCTGGTTCATTTAGTTGACTTTCCTTATTTCTCTTTCAAATATCCTATTCCATTACTTCAAATGTATTTTGATTATGTTAAAATTACAAACTTTATAAGTTTCTACATAGTCAAGTATGCAATTATTGGAAATAGTTTATGAAAAATGGGTACTTCCTAACTAATATCAAAAATATTTTACAAAAGCTCTGTCCGATCGGTAAAGGTAATTCAGTATCGATATCGAATCACGAATATTTTTTTTTTATTCCTATGGTATGGAAAACATTGATTAACATTATAACGATACCTTAAAAAAACTCTACATTGCTTTGGCTGGCCTACACAGCGCGTTTAGCGATAAGGCAGCCCATTTTTCACTTTTTGTAGGTATAATTTTAAGGTAGAAGTTTATTTTAAATTATTTATTTCTTTGCAATGTCTTGTGTTTTTTAATCGACTTCAAAAAAAGAAAGAGAATCTTAATTCGATTGTGTTTTTTTTAATGTTGGTTACCTCAGAACTCCGTCATTTATAAACTGATTTCAAATTTTGCGTTACGTTCAGCATAGAATGGAATGGATTCAACATGGTCCCATATACATTTCATCGATATTCGACTATGGACGTCGAAGATACATCAGAACTGAAGGTGTTTTGTTATAAAATGTATTATTCTAGGTATAATTTTAAGGTAGAAGTTTTTTTTTAATAATTGTTTATATCATGTATCTCTCTAACGCTGTTAGCAGAAAGCATCAACCAACTAATTACACAAAACAAAGGTTACCTAAGTTTTCTTGTTTAGCTCAATTTGTTCAACATTGCCGTCTGCTTGCTGTGTTTCGCTCAATATTGCTCGGTGTAAGCTAGGTTTGGCACGCTGTCCTAATTAAGACAAACAGATGTTGCAGATGTTCCCGCGACGGTGACAGCTTTCCATCAGCAGGGCCGTCCTTCATGTCGTTTTGTAGTTGCTGAGTCTAGTTAATTATAGGACAGATACAAAATTAATATTTCAATATTGCCATCTGCTTTATGTAGTCTCTTACTGGATTAGATGTTCTCCAAACCATGTCACTGGTTCAGAGTCTGGCTCCTTTTCTTTTGACTTATAGATCTATGGCCATACGTCGCCATCTCGACTAAGCTACGTTATACAGCTTTGCCAGTTATTCTGTCGCCAAGCAGTAGTGAGCAAGCATTCCGGTTAGAAGGGCATTGTAGCCAGCGAATATACTGGGCATATCAGACTTCATATCTGATGTCTCGGGGTGATGACCGCAATGCAGTGCTACGCAGTGCTTTTTATGGTAATTAAAGTTCTGGGTACTGTAATCGTTATAGGCAGGCGTGGCACTCACCATCAGGCAAACGGCTTGCTCGTCTCATCACTTAAATCCACAAAAAAAATAGTCGAAGATGGAGCACATAGATCTAGAAGAAGACGACACTTGAACAACTGCTTAGACAGTGTCCGTGACTATAAACAAATACACTATTCGTGCCACTATCACAAGTGGAAACTCATCATCACTATAAAATTTTAAAAGCTATTGTGTCATTTAAACAATAATGTATAGGTACATAGATATAGCCCCATGACTTGGAACAGAAGCCTACATATAGATAAATACTTTTGGCAATATCAACATATCCAACACAGGGCAAGCAATCTCCGCTTCTAGTAGATGTTAGTTCAGAGTACCACTTCAAGCTGACTGCTCACCGCACGGCTTAGCATCCGAAGGCATACCTTGTATGCTAATCCGGATAGCACTCTCACATTGCATGGTAGACTTTAGATCAGTACATAATCTTGATACGCGGCTCTCTGCTCTGAGTATGTCGAAATAACAAAACTGAACAATCTGCCTTATTTGATGCAGTCTCAGCACTGTTTTGCCAGTTATTCTGTCGCCAAGCAAAAGCTTGCAAGCATAACTGTGTTCCAGTTTAAAGGGCGTTGCAGCCAGCTAAATAACTGAGCATTATGAGAATTTATATCTGATTACTCGGGGTGATGAGCGCAACGCTGTACCTATGATTTTTTTCTACACAATTGACTTTTCAATAGCACACAATGTAAGATCTTGTCGGCATAATGCTAGTATGCCATGGTCTAAGCTAGGCAGCTACATAGCACCTACAAGAAAGTAAGCTTAGCGTAGTTTTTAGGGTTCCGTCAAAGGAAAAAACGGAACCTTTATAGGATCAGTTTGTTGTCCGTCATAAAAATATAGTCTTTGTACGGAACCCTCGGTGGGCGAGTCCGAGTCGCACTTGTCCGGTTTTTCTTATGTAATACTCACTATCTTGGATACTGTCTATTGTTATATTCTAGGCACTACGAACTTTGAGCAGTCACGCGTGAATATTTCCGTTATTGCGAAATGATTCCGAATAGAAGTTGACATAGGATTGTCGATTTCATGTTTATTTAGTTCGAAATGTCGATGAAATCGGACAAGGTTTCATATGTTTTATTTATAGCTTTTGGGGAAAGAGGATGTAGGTAAATATTGTTGTTTATTAACTTCAAACGATACGCTAATAAAACGCCTGATTTCATAATCATCATCATCACCATCATCACCTACAGCTGTTCCCACTCTAGGCCTCTCATATTATGCTATTCGCTTCGGCTCTGTGAAATTCGTGTCCATTTCGATCCGCGATTTTCGCTATATCGTCGACCCATCTTGCTTCCAGACGCCTAACGCTAAGTTTGCCTTCTCTTGGTACGTCTGGCTGATGTCCCGTCTAACTCCATTTGATTTAACGGTCGTCTGGTTTTTCAAAGACGTTTCCTCTAAGAGTATCTCACATTAGATAATAATTTTTTTGAAAAAATCAAAAACCGACTTCAATGTATCTTCGAAGTCCAAAGTCACATATCGATGAAATTTATATGGGACCATTTCGTAGCTATACTGAACCCAACGCAAAAAGAATTTTCCAAATCGGTTCACAAATGACGGAGTTCTGAGGTAACAAACATAAAAAATAAAAAAATACAACCGAACAGAGAACCTTCTTCTTTTTTGAAGTCGGTTAAAAATATCCGTATCCTTTGAAGTTAGCATGTATATCTTAATTATTACTAACCCTAATAATTCTTCCTACTATTATTATTAATGCGAAAGTTTATGAGGATGGATGGATGTTTGTTACTGAACGGATTTTGATGAAACTGCAAACAGTCGTTAGGCTATGTCGGAGGCCGTCAGGGTGTCTGTACCGACACCAGAATTAGCATAGGAATAAAAAGGCAGATATTATTTTTATTATATTCATTTATTTCAGATATATCACATCTATATGTGGTTAGTAACAGACTTATATTATGTTAATAATAATTCAATATTAAATTTCATTACAAATAATTATATTTACATATCATGTCAAAATTAAAATTGACAATATTACTCAAATCATTTCACACATAAGCTTTAATCCATTGAATTAATGAAAATATAATTGGCAGTCCTGTCAAATCAGAATTGAGTCCTTAAAATATAAATTCTCATTTCATATTTTTAGTTTTTACGATTCTACTCTGTTCCACTGCTGGGCAAAGGCATATGTCGAGCCATTTCTCTTGGAATACAACGATATCATTTTGCCAGCGTATTCTCCTTGAAATTATTTAACATTAAATTTTGCAATTGAGATATTTATTGAGTTCCAGTGGCGCACAACCGGACAATCAACTCTCCAAAGTATAGTATTTAGAACGCTCTTAGTGCTGTTTCGAACGCGGCGCATCAGAGAAGCAACACGTTTCCGCACTATTGATATAAAACAATCTACGTTTGCTTGTGCGAACATATTGTTATTAGCAGGCCTAGCGCACTCCGCACTGTAGGTACGAAGCTACAAGTACATAGCCGGACACCGACGGCGGGTCGCGCGTCGTTACACGACACGTCAAAAGAGATTGTTTTGTGTTATTACTTAGAAAATTACAGCGTGGTAACTACTTTAAAGTTATTTATTTATACGAGTATACTTGAAGAACACTGACGTAATGAAACTCAGTGAAACATGAATAAGACTCTCGTCTCCTTTCAGCGGTAGTCAGGCGTTATTTTATGAAACCCTATTCCTATACAAACAAGTCAGTGGATTCTAGAGTACTTCAAGTCAATGCTGTTCACGCAATACTGAATTCATCACAAAATAGAGATATTTTATTTTACATTACATTTTCAGACCATTCTAGTTAAAGAGGACGCTGACTAAATAGGGTCACAACATATATTATTTTGTGACCCTATTTAGCGATATCATCTATGTTGACTATCTATAGATACATACATATATATTTTGAGTGTTTTGAAATAATCGGGGAGACGGGTCTGAGCAGCCGCTCAACTGCCGTCTCTCTAGATTTATGTGCTCCATCTTAGACCACATCATCGCTTCACATCAGGCAACATAGTGGACAAACATAGATCTATTAAGCGTAAAAAAAAACCTACGGAGTTGAAATTTTGCATACTTGTCAAAGTCCGATCACAATGCAATATTATGGTGACAGCCAGCTGATCTGACGATGGAGACGGAAGGTGGGCAATGGAACTCCGCCTTGACGGATAATCGTAAACTACTAGTGTTTGGGCTCATTTTAATCTGCTCACGGTTCCGATTACGAATTTGTTAAAAGCTTGTCTTGAAAAAAATATTTTTCAACAAAAATCTTATTGCAAATTCAATTGTTGTATGCAATTTTTTTCTTTAGTTATTATAAATCTATGTTTGACCACCATGTCGCTTGATGTTAAGCGAGGATGTAGCCGAAGATGGAGCACGTAGATTTAGAAGATACATCAAGAGTGAACAAGTATTTACTGGGTAAGCGTGCTACATCTTCGACCACATCGTCACTTCCCATCAGGTGAGATTGTGGTCAAACGCAGACCCAGTCTGTTGTAAAAAAAACAGGTTATAGAAATTAGGGTAGTAGAAAGTAGGCTAGTAGCATATATTAAGTTAGACAGGATTTGTACTCGCACTCTTGCGAAGCTAAGTTGATCGCCAGTACTCACTTAATATAAAAATAATATCACATACAAATGTTCTGTAGGTATATTAAACGGCGCCCGTTTCTCGAATGTTCGCGGTTTCTTTCAGCCTGTCATTATTGTAGCAGCCATAGCCATATTACCATTTTGATAAATGGTTTTCTCGGCATCAAGACTTGCAATTTAATTTCCGTTTTGGCTTATCCATATTTTCTTACGAGATTTATTTTGGTTCCGTTTTTTACGTCAATTATTTTAGGTGTGGTGATAATATTGAAACTCACCTATAAGTACATTTTAGTTTATTAGTTACTGCAGGGCCCTAATTCACTATGACAACTTGGCGAAATCACGTCGATTCCTTCATTAAAAAACGACATCTCTATGACGCATTCATATATTTATATATATGACGCGTCATAGAGAATACAAATTTCGCAGATTTCGTTTATTAATGAAGGAATCGACGTTTTCTCGAAGCAAGGAATCGCCAAATTGTCAAAGTGAATTAGGGCCCAGGTCTCGAAATTATACACGAGTGGAAATGATTTAAGAATATTCAAATTAAACTTCTGAGTTAACAATTTTTTTTAAAACTAATTATAGGATTGGAAGTTTGTAGTACTGGATGCGGGACGTAGCAAGCCGATACCTTTCTAACAAACCGAAAAGGTAAAGACGTCGGAACGGTATTCCAAAGACGCGGGTTCTTGCTCAATTAAATATTTTATCTGATTTCTGAATATTAAAACTGTTAGATTTTTGTCAAGCATGTGTCATAACGAATTTGGTATTACATAATAGAATACAAGGTCAACCCATTGCATGCTACTGCTGGGCAATGGTCAACCTCATTTATTTCAATGTATCTCTAATGTTACGACAGAAACGCTCCAAAGTACCAAGCTACGCGGCAAGCAATAAATAAGGCCACTTGAATTCCTAAAAGCGTCAGATCCTTAGATTTGATACCATACAAAATACAAACCTAATGAGTCCCTACCTGCCTACCCTTTCAAAGCGCCCCAGTTCTTTCGGCATTCACAAACATAACTTTTTATACGATCAGAAACACAATAATGGACCGGAACGAATTACGTTCCATATATCAACAGCTTATGTACCAAATACGCTTAATAATAAACGTAAATTAGGGGAGAATTTAACACGATTTCAGAATTCATGCCAACGCTTACGCTTACGCGTAATATGGAATGTGTTCTTTGTTTTAGATTAAGATGTATGCGAAACATGTTTTGTTTTGTATTACTCGAACGTATTATTACTTCAGTTAAGGCAATAAAAGAGCATTTATCAGCATTTCGAAAGAATTAAATTAAATGTCTAAGGCTCACTTGCCTTATACCTTAGAGTGCCATTAGCAATCATCAATTGATAATGTACACAAGCACCAACCTAACAAGTCCAACTTTGATAATTAGCAATGCCGTAACAAAGACGCAAACCCTTAAACGCTCTCGGTACTCTCATATTTGAACGGTTTTTTGTTTATACGCTAAAACAAAGTTGCAAAGTTGCAAAGACAACGTTCGCTGTGTTATACAGTCAAACCCGCTTACTATACATACCTATACATTTTATCAAGCTAACACGATTTGCCATCCCTCTACGCCACTTGCCACCACCTGCTAAACCGATCACCGCCTACGTTCTTTTCTTGCGCAGCAGCGGCTAGCAAGTAGCGATAAAACAGCGAATGCAACGCAAACAAGATGCGTAATTAGCACTCAAGAGCTACCCTTAGTATGATGATGGGAGAAATAGGAGTCACCTCCAATTTCATAAAATGCTCAGGCTTTATCAACTGTTGACGATTTAAGGCGTTATGTCTTTTATGGGTGATAGCGAAATCGCACTTCAAAAATTAAAAACAGATTTATAATTACTAATGCATTTACGTACAATACACACCTACACTCTCTCTCACTCTTACTCACTGACTTGCAAGATACAGTTTACGAACTAGTTTGTAAGACACAGGTCTAAAAATTTTTTAAATCTAGCCTTGTAATATCTTGCTTAAAATCCATGTTAAAAATTAACATTAAAACTGTAACAGCAACAAGGTTTTTATGGTCAATAGATTGTTATTATGTTATATTATAATTTGTTTTTGTTCCTTTCCCGTGTTAGTCGTGTTTTTGCAGAGTCCCTTCAGAATCGTCTTAACCGGGTCAGACTGTAGTAGTAGGCATGGAAGTCCGCAAGTCTAGTTTATTGGAAATTTTGCCTAAAGTTAAACGTATACAGAGATATTTTTATATCACCAATGGACTGCGAGACATCATTAAAGTTTTACAGTATAATTCGAGCCGCGTTAAGGGCTGACTCCATTAGCAGCCAGGGTTATAAGGCAGTTATGTATTGACCACTTAGTGTAATGGTCGCTTTCCTCCGATCGATGCGTTTACTTACTGCTCTGATTCGTTCTGTGATTGCCTGTCGATAGACAGATAGGTAGGTAGATGTAATGGCGCTTTATGCTGAATTGTGTCCTTTAATGGCCATCTAATTCTAAGTACAGGGGGTACTTAGAATTATATGGCCATTAAAGTTTGTTATCTCTATTTAGCCCAACTGTGTTATCTCTTTTGTTTTTGAGTGAGATGGTTCCCAGATAGCAATATAAACTTGTTTCAGACTTGCAGCAAGTTTGAAGTAGCAAATTTTAAGTCTAGAGTGAATAGGCATCTCATGGGCAAGAGTGTTTCATCTTAGGCCGCATCTTCGCTTTCCATCAGGCGAGATGTCGTCAAACGTATGTCCAATTACCAATAAAAAAAAGCGAACGTGCAAAAGTTTGCCATGGCAAGTGTGCAAACTTGCTGCAAGTTTAAGGCAATCTTTCTAGTTACCACGCAACAAACTTGCATAATGTTTGACAGGACAAAGATGCCACAAGTTTGTTACAACAAAGAACCTGCAATGTAAAAAAAAATGTTTTACTTGGTTACGGTTTACGATTGACGATGTAGGTAGCAAATCGACGTCATAATGACGTCAATGTACAGGGGTTTTCCGACATAGGTGATTTTAATTATTTCAATGACAGGAATAATAGGGAATGCCTATTAAACATATGAAGTGCTTCTTCTTTAAAACACGATCCAGCACTAGTAACCCTTAATGCAAAGAAATATTGAGCCGCAAGATGCCACAAGTTTATTACAACAAAGAACCTGCAATGTAAAAAAAAAATGTTTTACTTGGTTACGGTTTACGATTGACGATGTAGGTAGCAAATCGACGTCATAATGACGTCAATGTACAGGTGTTTTCCGACATAGGTGATTTTAATTATTTCAGTGACAGGAATAATAGGGAATGCCTATTAAACATATGAAGTGCTTCTTCTTTAAAACACGATCCAGCACTAGTAACCCTTAATGCAAAGAAATATTGAGCCAAGACACAACTAGTGTTAAATTTCCTGAACATATCAAGCGTTTTCTCTGTTTCGCACGTAGGTGATCCGCGGAGGATCTTGCCACCGCGGGCTAACTCGACGCCAACGCCATCTAGTTATGATTTTGGAACTACATATGTTAGACACATCAAAAGAAAAAAAAGCTTGCAGCAAGCTTACATTCCACTGTCGCGACAAACTTGACTAATCAAATCAATATCAAAAGTGAAACAAACTTGCAGCAAGCTTACGTGCGTAAAACTTCTATATAATTTGTTACTTATCTATGTACGACCATAGATACTCATGAATCTCGTCAAGATTAGAAATATGTTCGCGTATTTGGTAGATAACTCGTTAATAGCTTGGTCTATTTGTTGACAGCTATCTCTAAATGTAAAGAAAAAAAAATACTGAATGTTAAATTTTAACATGTAATTCCTATACGCGGAAAGTGATCTGGAAATGGTTCTATCTCAGTTGCTAGTAGCTGAGTAGCTGAGGTAGAACCATTTCCACATAAGCTGCCAAATTTTCTTTCCCCTGTACGTAGCCCGAAGTATGTTACAAGAAACTACACAACGTTTTCGTAGCTAAATAACGGAACCATTACCCTGCTATTTCCCTTCGCACCCAACGTTATGCGTTGGAAAACAACAAACAACAGTAGTTGCAACACTACACAAAATTACTTCCGGCGAGTGAGAACTCGTGCGCTTTTTGATCCGACGCACCGGTTCGAGTCCCGCTGGCCCAATGACTTTCATAAGTTATGTGCCGATTTAGCACGCGTTCTATAAACGGCGAATTAAAACAACGCGAGGAAACGGGCGTGTTCAAGGACTTGTGACAAACACCAATCCGTACTGAGCTAGCGTGGTCGGCGAAGGCCCGCACTTTCTCTATAAAATTAGGTCCGTGTCCCAGCAGTGGGAACATAACGGGCTGATGATGATGAATAAGTTACATTATGAAACCATCGATTTACTATACTTAGAATCATGCGTAGCTCGTGACGTCTCCAAAAATAGGAGTTGTAAAAGTCAGTCTCTCAGTAAGGGTTTTGATATGTACCGTATCATTTGAATTTTACGAAATTGAGTTTGAACCTATGTTCTATGAATTTAAATTACGATAAACTTTAAATAGTGGTAATGCATCGGTAGCTAGTTCGTCAGTCATCCCACCTATCACAGAATATTTTTATGTCCCTTTCGCTTGGGGTCGCCATCTCGCCTGATGTTATGCAATGATGTGACTGAAAATGGAGCACATAGTTCTAAAGGAAGACGCCAGTTAGCAACCATTTCGATCCGTTACCCTGATTCATCGAAACACTCTCTATTCTTCTATTCTATTCGATGTCGCTTGAAGAAATGGTAGTTTTGGTAAGAGTTAGAATCAGTTCTTTAATCCTATGTATTTATTCTTTATAATATGTAAGTACTTTTAAGTAATCTACCTTCAAGTCAATAATACATCAGTTCATCCTACTTGCCTGTTTTACTACAGTATCGCTCACCCCCATATCTTACAAAACTGAACTTCTCACACCACTCGCTTCACTCGCATTTTCCTTTCTCGCACTTGTAAGATTTGGAACGACCTACCTTCGTCGGTATTTCATTTGAAAAGGGGTACTTCTTATATAATAGAGTCCTTAAGAGTCGGCAACGCATCTGCAACGCCTCCGGTGCTACAGATGCCCATAGGCGACAGTAACCGCTAACCATCAGGCGGGCCGTCTGCTTGTTTGCCGACATTTTAAATATAAAAAAACCGGCCAAGTGCGAGTCGTACACGCGCACGAAGGGTTCCGTACCATTATCTATAAAAACGGCAAAAAGTCATGTCTGTTGTATGGGAGCGCCCTTAAATATTTATTTTATTCTGTTTTTAAGTATTTGTTGTTATAGCGGCGACAGAAATACATCATCTGTAAAAATTTCAACTGTCTTACTATCACGGTTCATGAAATACAGCCTGGTGAACAGACAGACGGGCGGACAGCGGAGTCTTAGTAATAGGTTCCGGTTTTACCCTTTGGGTGCGAAAGCCTAAAAATGTAGTTTTTGTTCCATCTTCTTAGCTTGATTTTAGTAAGTAATGGCAACACCAATTTATAGTAACATTTAATTTCAGTGAAATTAATATGGCATAGCTTTACGAGGGCTATAAAATCCGCATGAAAAATGTCGTAACGTGACAAATGGAGATTTTATCAAGGCGAGCCCACTAATAAAAAGGCTGTAACGAATTATTTGTGCGTAAAAATGTGTGTAATTGACGCCGTAAATATGTTTATGTAGGTGAAGGTTCCGTGAAATTATTGTAATGTAGATTTGGAGATAAAAGTCACGGTAATTTTTATTCTTGAGTGTAATGAGTGTGTTGTGTAATTGAAAATATTTTTACGAGCCGACCTTTTTGTTAAAGCGTAGGTATGCAGGCAATTTATTTACTAATGAAATTCTGTTTAGCAAATTTTTAATGTACCCTTGTCCTTTATGAATTTGCTAATCAAAATTTTAATAGAGAATACGAGCGAGCTACCCGACCGGTCTTTTTCAATCACACAAATCACCAACTTTTTTTATTTATTTATGAACTTTCTCAGTGATGACTTTCCTCATTGACGACCTTTCTCACTGACCAATCATTTCACTCCAATGACTTCTTACTGGTGGTAGGTTTCTCGTATGCGAGAGGCCGTCTGGGTGGGTACCACCGCTTTGCCAGTTATTCAGCCACCAAGCGGTAGTGCCCAAGCATAACTGTGTTCCGGCTTGAAGGGCATTGTAGCCAGCGAAATTACTGGGCATTATGAGACTCAACAGCTAATTGTCTCAGAGTGACGAGCGCAGTACAGCGCCGCGCAGGATTTTGCTAAACAAAGTTCTGGGTGGTGCTGTTATTGTTATGGGCTGGCGTATTGCTTACCATCAGGCAAACGACCAGCTCGTCTCGTCATTCAGTTACATAAAAATAAAAACTTTTCGAAAAGAGAGAAAAGCTGCATTAGGTATAAAGAATAATTTTAATGCAGATCATTCAACTTTTCAAAAGCAATTCGGCACATTATTTAAAATCTGTATTTGATTTACTAACCACATATTCCTGTATAAAAGCATAGGGTATACTTTTATTATTATTTTTTAACCATACTCATTAAAGGAGGAGGTACTCAATTCGACTAATTTTTTAAAGGTATAACTTCTTTGTTCTCTCTCTCTCTCTATCATGTAGAGATGTGGCCAACACTGGTGTCGGAATTATAAAGTCCAAGGCGGTCGTCATTCACTTTTCATTCATTCGTCTTTTCATCCAAGTGTAGACCGCAGTGAACGTTGCTTTACCTAGCAACGTTCGCTAGATTTGTTACGAACGGCTGACGATCCACGCTACTGAGATGCATAGATACGCGTTTAGTATATATCGGGTATATTTGCGCTTACGTAATTAATTATTCAATTAACATTACCTTTATAGAAGTATATAATTATATTATAATAATTAGGATATTTTTTTTAGCTAGTTTTATTTATTTGCCCCGCCGACCTCTCTCACTTCGTTAGTTCTTTCTATTCAAAGGTAGACTGCAAGAGATCGCTTTTAGCGATAAGTCCGTCGTCCGTAGTTTGTAAGTTAATTCCTGTACCTTGATATTTTTTGTTTTGGTTTACAATTAACCTTTTTTGTATTGTATTATAAACATTAATACAATTCACGAATGTTTAAAAGGTACTATAGAAACGCGTCTCAAAGTTGTTCTGGTTTTACAATTCACTCCTCAGCCACGGCAAAATTCTACAATTCGATTACGCGTCTTACTGTAAGCTTCGACACAGTTTCAGTTAGCAGTAAAACCGCCGTAAAACCGCCTGTGTCGACTGCACCGACCTTAATGCCACCGGCGCCGATAAAATAACCAAATAGTGTGCCTCGGGTCGCGCTCACGTCGAATCCAATACCTATCGAGTATTTGAATTAGATATCTACGAGGATTTGAGATTAGAATGTTTATTTCTGGATGGAAACGTGTTATGTAACTGACGAGACGGGCAGATCGTTCACCTGATGGGAAACAACACGCATGCCTATAACAGTTGCACCCAGAACTATGTTTTGCACACTGCACTACGCTCGTCGCTTTTAACGGACTTCAAAAAAGGAGGAGATTCTCAATTCGATTGTACTTTTTTATTTTTATGTTTGTTTCCTCAGAACTCCTTCATTTATAAATCGATTAGGAAAATTCTTCAGTATAGTTCAGTTGTTCAGTATAGCTACAAAGTGATCCCATATAAATTTCATCGATTTTGAGATTCGACTTTGGACTTCGAAGATACATCAGAATTTATGCCGTATTTTTTTATAAATTGAATTATTTAATTGAGTGTCGAGACGAGCTGGTCGTTCACCCTGGGACGACAGCTCTTAAGTCTCATTATGGCCAGTTTTTATATACTTTATTATTTTAATTATTAATTATTTTTGGAGATGGAGGAGTCTTTGCCCAGCAGTGGGATCAAATAGGTTAAAAAAAATGTGTCATAAATAAAAAACCACTTTTAGCCTACTCGTAACATCCCGTCACAAAAAAACAAGGCCTGCGAATTCTTATTTAAACAACATAATTTCAAGAATTCATTAATTATTATTTAAATGACAATGAAAAAACGTACTTTTTTTACCTTTTATTACCTACCTACATTTATTTGGTTATGTACCTAAATATATAATTTGTTTTGCTATGGAGGAATTCAAAATTCTTAGCTTTAAAATTATATACTTCATCGGATACCTATAATTGGCTGTATTTTTATATATATGAATAAGTTACTATTGTTTTGTAAAAAGTGCTGTTAGTCGTCTCAAATAAATAAATAAATAAATAACTTCTTTCAGACTCAACTTCACCATTATAATACCAGATGCGATACCATCTGCATCAAACTTTAATGTTGAGTGACTACTAAATAACTCAACCGTGAAACTCTTGGGAATCTCTTCAATTTTCAGCCAACTCTGGAGTCCTATTTCATGGCTAATTTAATGCTTGCTCACATCTGACAGATATGAATTATCGAGCGATGAACTCAGCTCAAAGTTATACAGCAAGTTTTGTTCTGTACCGAGTGAAACTATACTAATACCTACGTACCTTTTGTCTTCGGTTTTGTTTTGAAGATCAGGTTTAGGTTTAAAGAAGTTTATTCTCAATCAGACAAATGTCACTTACTTAAGAACAATACCAACAACAGACAGTAGTAGACAGTAGTAGTAGTCTTCAGACAGTAGTCTGGCTGTCGTGTGGCAGTTACCGCACCTGATGAGTCTTAAACAGACGAAACAGCTATACACTCCCAAAATTAACATGTGCATGGGCGTTAAACTTTTGTGATTTGAATATTTATTTGCCTATAGTTCAAATTACTATTTGAGTCATAATTTAAACAATACTAAGCTTAAATTATTCTTGGCAGTATTATATTAGTAGGCGCAGTATTCTTGGCGTAAAGCGTACTGACCGTATAAGAAACACCATACTGCGCTCCAGAACTCAGATAGCAGATGTGACCCAAAAAGCAGCAGCACTGAAATAGGACTGGGCTGGACATGTCTGCCGCATGTCGGATGATCTCTGGGCCAAAACCACTACACAGTGGGCCCCACACGATTGCAAACGACTTCGCGGCAGACCAAGAAGGAGATGGCGGGATGAGCTAGACTCTCACCTTAAGGATTGATCTATCGTGGCAATGGATAGAGATAAGTGGAAGGAGCGTCGTTCCTACGGAGCACCCACGCAGCTCTTGATGAAAGATCTCTAAATGGTCCGAAACCGGTCGAGCGCCGTCGCAACCTCGACTATTCAACAAAAACGTGAGTGAAACCGTGTCAAATAGTTTAAATTATGTGTCAAACTCACGAAAGTTTTAATCAAATAATAATAATAAGCTGAAATGCAAAATAGTACATTCGTCATTCCATCCGATCGGTAAGGAAAACTTAGGTACTTTTGCATATGAGGGAAGTGTGCGATTAGATATTGGGCTAGCTGAGATTTGAATGCACTAAATGAGTTTACATTTTTAATTCTTGAGGGTATTCCATTATACAAGTTCTATTTTTTATTGCATAACTAGCTTCTTCCCGCTATTTGGTCCACGTGAACGACAGAAGAAGCCCATATTTGTATGTTTCTAAGACCTCCCCAGCATAAGTGAGCGCGTAATACGAAGAGGTCAAGCTGTATCTTCGTAATCACCCAACAGATTTTGATGTAACATACTCTGCAATCTAAGTTGGGACTAATGCTACCAAACCCCGATAACTACATTGCAATTTGTTCAGCAATTTCAGAGTCCTTAGATACCAAACTCCGACACTAGGGTTGGCCACACCCCTAACGAGAGAAGAAGAAGAGTCCATATTTAACAAAGAAACAAAAAAACAAATAAACAGACAAAAATTCTAAAAAACCGTGGATTTGTGTTCCTCTAAATAGTCGATCCCGAATACCTTTGATGTACAGAATGGGATCAGGTCCATATTATAATCTTTTCTCTCTCGTGTGGGTGTCCAACCCTGGTGTCGGAGTTTTTAGACCGCCCGAAGGCCTCCGACAAGGCCTAACGATTGTTGTCCAAAGACAACATCCGGGACCGACGCGCGACGGCCCTCCGAAGGACGGTAGCGCTCAGATGTAAATACCACTCAAACGGTCACCCAACCAAGTTGTGACTGCTGCGAACGTTGCTTAACCTAGAAGATCTGTACGAACGACTAGGCGAGCTACACTACGAGCGCTACATTAATTACATTATTATTATAATAGTAAGTATAGATTAAACTGTGTGGACGACACACTAAAGTTACGATATGGCTTTCTGTGATGGCCTTTGAAACTTTAGTACTTTGAAACATAAAACCTAGCGCGGCGCTGGATTGATCGACTGGATATACCCACGTCGACATATTTTTTTTATCACATATAGTACCAGATATTTTGCTACGGCACCTTTTACGTAAACGTATTCATACTACTACTTATCTACGTCGGGAAATATCTCACAACACGGTAGTATTTGCCGAGACGAGTAGCGCTAGTGCAACGTAACGGGTGTTCCAGTGAATCATCCCCAGAATCTGAGAGAATATTAGGGATTCCGCGCACGAAGCGGCTAGCCGTGCTATGGCCGTGTCGTTGAACTCGTCTAGGGCTGTAATTTTTGTGTAGCATGTCATTAAATAAATTAAACAAATAGAACAACATATACTCTGTACTGTTTTTTTTTGTTTTAAGCAATTAAGCATGCTTAACGTAATTTTTTACAAGCTTTTATTTAACTTGCAATTTATATATGTTTGTCCGGGTGGAATCTTGCAAACTGAATTAGAATTCTTATCCTACAGAGTTTTTTGCATACTTGTCAAAGTCCGATGACAATGCAATAAGGACAGCCAGCTGATCTGATGATGGAGACGGAAAGTGGGCAATGGAACTCCTTGATGGATAATCGTAAACTACTAGTGTTTGGGCTCATTTTAATCAGTTTCCGATTACGACTTTGTTAAAAGCTTATCGTGAAAAAAATATTTTTCAACAAAAAACTTTCTCCCCAGTCAAGGTTTGAATTAGGGGAATGCTAATATTTAGGCGACCGAGATAACTGCTCGTGTGGCTCAGTTGGTAATGTCGCTTCCTGTACTGAAAGAAAGGGCCCGAGTTCAAAATTCGGCTGGATAGAAATATTTTGCATACAGAAGCACAGTGGAAATAAAAGTACTAGATAACTGTATTAGGCGCATAGTAGGCTAATGATGATCAGAATGGGCAGAAAAGAAAAACTGATTACGTTCATATAAATAGATCGATATATCGATTATAGGTACACCTTTAAAGGTAGAAAAGTTTTAAAGGTGTAAAAGAAATTAATAATAATAATAATACATTTTAATTCAGATAAAGGTCCAAGTTCTTAGGCTATGTTAGTAGATACAATTTTATTTGTTTTTTTTTAATTAAAGGTCCTGTTTGCCGTCGAAACTGCAGGCTCGTGGGGGTCTGATGCCAAGAAGTTCGTGGCCGAGTTAGGCCGTCGACTAAAGAAGAGTGGTCGGGACCCGCGGCCGGGACATTATTTAGCCCAACGCATCTTGCTACCGATCCAGCGGAGAAATGCCGCCAGTTTGATGGGCACTTTTAGCAGCGGGGTCGATCGTGAGCGGGGTGGACTCCTTATTTATTTTACGTAAATTGTGACTGAATTATGCGTTTAAATAAATGTGATAATTAAAGGTTAATGGAAGGCATCCCTACGAGTGTCCTGTCGGCTAGCTAATTAAGTACAATGGGCGGTCTTATTGCTAATATCGATGGCTTGCACAAGAAAATACTATTTTAAGTCACAGATTAAACGAGTGCAACTTTTAACTGGATTAAAAATAGAGTAAATATCTCCAACTCGGTAACCCTATACAGTTCTGACCACAAAGCGCGGTGTGGGTTGCCGTCCTGATGCTTTCAGAAGTTACAGCCCCTAATGAATAAAATAAGAAAACTTTCTGTTGAGCACTGTACATTTCCCGGAGCCGTGCTCTGTGCTTCTTGACCTGAATCGTTTTGTGTGGTGCTTTCGAAGATGATGACTTTACAGATGTTTTCTCGTTTGCAGATGCTGAAATGGAAACTGAAAAATCTGTAATTACCTTTTTTTACGCTTAATAGACCTATGATTGGCCACTATCTAGCCTGATGTAAAGCGATGTGGCCTAAGATGGAGCACATAGATCTAGAGACAGACGGCAGTTGAGCGGCTGCTCAGACCCGTCTCCCCGATGGTTCACCGAACATCATCCCGAAACCCGACCAGGCCGCTTGACGGCATGTCTTTGTTCGGTGAGCGGGTTTCATCACGATGTTTTCCTAAAAATAACTTTATTAACTTTAAAAACTTTATTAACTTTAATTAAATACGGGATAAAAACCTTGTGTTATCAATAAAAGCTATCTCCATTCAGAATTTCACTCAAAACCGTTGAGCCACTACAGCGTTAATAACAAACACACATACACACAAATACAAAAAAAAGTTTTTCAATAGAGTTAATTCGCTTTATAGTCCAAACTGTCCATTAACTGAACACAATTGTTATTGTGTTGTTTTGTATTGTGCCCATCAACATATTAAATATTTGCTTTTAGTATTATTGGCATTTTTCGTTATTTCTGTCTCGTTTAGAGTAGAAATAAAATTGGACAGTTATTTATGTATCAAATATGAAACGGCCAAAAGTAAAAAAGTGCCACGAGGCTATTTTGTAATTCTAACGCCTGATTCTAATGCCTGATCACAAAGCGATCGGAAACGCGGTGTGACAGCGGTGACCAACGCTAACTTAAATACGTTAAAACATATTTAATTCGCGAAAGTTATAAAGTACTATGTATATGTTATTGTAAAAGTCCGTATTTTGGTAAATCTTAAGATTTGCCAACATGGGTTAGTAAATGTAAGGATTTTACAAACAAGAGACCATTTTTCGGGCTTTTTCCATTAGCGTTTGGAACATGGTAAGTTTTACCAATGGCGGTTGGTAAATGTTAGTTTTGGGAATAAAACAATGAGTCTTATTTTTGTTACAACTAGAATTTACTATTGATCTAAGATGAATATCAGTTAAAATTAGGTTAAACGCGCGGTAAAACACGTAATAACAAATTGAAAATTTTTCTTCTGGCGCTTCGCCCCAACTTTGCCTTAGATTAGTGGATGCCCGTGAGTACTAGGCGATGTGCCGATACGTCAAGACGACAATTTTTTTAACATTTACCGTGTCTCTGAGGTAAAACTGAATATACCAAGTGAATGCTGGTAAAAGTTCGAAATTAACGATGATCGCAGAACATCTTGGACTTCTACCATGATTTGGTAAATCTTAGGTTTTAATGGAAGATCTTAGAATTTACCATAGTTTTAGCTTTAACAGTAACGTATATGCGAGGTTATAAAACCCATTATTCTGATACTTCAGAAACTTTGTACATAAAACGTCTCTCGAAACAATACATATACCTACGAGTGCGTGGTTCGTGGCCGCGTATAAAACTGCTTTACGACGTTTACATTCATGGTTTCGAACGCAGAGGTTGTTGGAGATAAGTCGCGAACTTTTTGAAGTGACTGCCTTCGAAATGTGAAACAGTTTGAAGACTGTATTTAAATAATAGGCGAGATCGTGTTGATACAAACATGTTCTTTACCTTACTAAACTATCGGCATCGCAAGGGCGAATTTCTTACGACAACGCGTATGAAAATGTAATAGGTTTCAATTTTGATTCAATCGGCGGATTTCAATGGTTGTTTATTAAAAATTATTACATAGAATTCGTTTTTAGATTATTTTGAAACTAGAACTCTTTCATTACAGGTGTATTTTTTTTTATAAATATTATTTCATAAACATAATACTTACCCCAAATATATAATAACTATGGAACAATGTGTGTTCATACTGTAGTAACTTAAGTTAACAGAGACTGGATAAAAGAGTTAAAACGTTTGGAGACAGTTTTAAGTAGCTTGTCTTCCTTTTAAAATGAACCTTGTTACAACAAGTCCTTAATATGCTGAATATTAGTCAGTAGAAGTAGAGAGTACATAATTGTAGTCAAAATATAGAAAATAGATGACGACTGTAGGTAATTTAGGAGACATATCATCATCATTACGTTTCCACAGCTGGGCATGGTGCTTTCTCTCATAGTAATATAATCGTAGGCACGTTTTGCCTTAATAAGCTTGGCAAAAGTGTCATGCGCCCATTGATTAGCCTAGCATAGACATACCTACATATATTGCATACATATAGTGAACCTAGTGTGGGACCAGGTGCTCCATATCCTTAAATATGTATATGTAACCTATTTTTTTTTAATTGATTTAGTAAGTTTCTTTAAATTTAATTTAACTTTCTTTTTACCGTTAGGACAAATTGTAGGTTTACTTAAACTTATCCCAGTTTCTGCGATCATAAGCCAAAATGCGAAGTCCAATCAGTGCCGCAGAATCTGAAATTCAAATTTTCATGTTCGGAAAACGGTTTCATGTTTTCGACCCTAAAATATTCGGAGTGGATGAAAAAAATCTGAGAAGTCCACTTTGCGAAATTTGCAATTCAGTCTCGGAATGCCAAAGGGGTTTATTAAAATGCGACAGGATTCCATTTAAAAATTTCTGCAAACTTGGAATCTGCTGGGGATAAAGACTATTCCGGTACTTAATGACAGCTAGCTGACAGCCGCCACTTCGACTGCTTGGAATTAGATTGGCACTGAAGCTGTACTCTAAGGAACTATGCATATTTCCGAGATTAAATGAGCTAGCCTAGAATATAAGATAATATTCAAAGTCAAAGTCAAGGCGCAAAAGTGCACTTTTAAAGGTCATAAACACATAATAGAAATAAAATATGTTAAAAATTTCAACTTATGTTAACATGACTTTGAAAAAGAGGTAAGTATGTTTACCCATTTCTTTCCTATACTCAAATTGAAGTCTGGGTGCAGAAAAGAAATGCGAAAACTGACTCTACCAGTGCTTCGGAAATACGCCCGCTAGAGAAGATAGCACCAAGAAACTCTGCGGGGATGTCTTTCGATTCTTTCTTTGTTTCAATTTGATCTAAATCAATACAGTATTTTAGGCGAAAAATTCATTTTCAAGACTAAAGGTACGTAACAATAAAGCATAATTTAATTATCTACACTAATCTAATAAACCACTAGGTACCAATTGGCAACATTCCCGAAATGCTGGCAGCATTGCCATGAATGGCAATGCTTATCCTTTGGCCAGAATACAGGCCAGCATTTTCGTAAAAGATTAACAGAGAAAGAGACAGTCTTTGGGATTTCTAATGTTGGTATATGAATATATTGTAATGTCAGGCATCATTTTAACATTTTTTCTGATACTGAATGCATTAGCGCATGCTAGGCGAAAATCTTAAGATTTCAAATAATTAGGATGAAGAAAAATTATATTGCTCGGGCAGGGATCGAACCTGCGTCTTCTGAACACCTTCCCGACGACTTAACCACTGGGCCACCGAGTAAGACGATATAAGAAGGATAGAAGAAATTTGTTTGCTCGAGCAGCTGGCTGGGTCATCGCTTACCATCAGGTGAGATAGTGGTGAAACGCAAGCCTATAACGTAGTAAAAAAAGAATATCTCGTGAGATTTAGTACTGTTTGCATCAATGCACGGAACAGTTAGAGTAAGTAGATTGGATCGCAAATAGCTTCGTGATCGGAATTTAAAAGCCTTTATTGTGAAATGTTACAGCTGATTCACTAACCCTAATTTCTTTAAAATCCTCACTGAGTTTTCCTGATCGAGATGTTTTAAAATCAATTTAATTCGATTGTTTTTGTTACTTCAAAGTATCGTTTTATTAAGAGCATACTATGTGATTAAGACATTCCAGGTTTATATTCGTCAATTTGTGTCCATAATGAAAATGGAACTCTTACTGTGGAATTCAAATGACTGTGATTTAGTAATTAACATTCGTGGACTAGAATCTTGAGAGCACATAGCAAACTAGTAGTTTCAGAGGGCTTTCAGAACAAATTACTTTGAAATTGAAGAAATCAATTTAGGTAGTCACTGCACCTATATTTTCCAAGATTTGGTGTCCACGTTTGTTTACGTTTGCGTCAGAGTTTGATTGTCAAAACTGTCTTACTCTAAGGTTGAGTAACGAACATCTTCATAGACTTCCTACTTCCCTCTAAAATTATAAACGCGAAAGTTTGTAAGAATGTATGGATATGTTTGTTACTCTTTCACGCAAAAACTACTAAATGGATTTTGATGAAATTTGGTATGTAGGTACTTTAGGACTTGGTATAGAACATAAGCTACTTTTTATCCCGTGAAACCGCGAGTGAAACCGCGGGGCGCAGCCTGTTCTAAATAATATTATTGGTAAGATCAGTCCATTTAATTAAATTCACGTCAAAGTATTGCCATAGTAAAATAAAGATCACAAAAACAATGTTTGTTATGGTCAGCAGGTTTATATGTATTAATATTAATAAATAAAAAAATAATAATAAACTCAACTTTTGAGTAGGTATATTTAATATCCAAATGTAATTAGAGCTAATACATTAGCAGTTATTATTAGTGGTCAAATGTCATACACCACTGAGGTTGCGGGTTTGATTCCCGTGAAGAGACAAATGAAAAGAGCAAGCACTTATTTCGTGTCTGGGTGTTGTGGGAACATGGCCCTCATAGTTCCTGGTTCCCTAGATACAGAGAACCCGAGTTAAGGGATAGGACCACTGTAGGCGATCGTTAAAAAAAAGTTATAACTTACAGATTATACGAAACAGTACCAAATAAAATTCAAATAGACATTTTATTGCGTGTTTTAAATTTGCTCCACAGTTTAAGAGCATTTTTAAGGCCGAAAAAACCATTGTCGTAAAGCCTTCGCGACAACGACGTGAATGCTTAGGGAAAGAAGCCTTAGCCGAAATTCTCACTGGACGAGTTATCATTATTCGTTCAGCTCAATTTGGTCGTTCCATTAATCCGAAACTAATTTATTAAATGGACCCCCGGAGATTGCTTCGTATTTCACTGTATTAGCTCGGTGTAAGGCAGTCGTGAAAATCACACTGTAAAGAAGAAGAATGCCGAATGAGCTTAGCTCAGCATAAAATGCCGAAATTTTAGCACAACTTAGCGATGATTTATCAGCTGATACGCGTGTTGTTATGAGAACTGTGAAAAAAAGAGAAGTAAAGAGAGTCAATGAACAACAGAAATACACAATTTTGATGGTGGCCAAAGTAAAACAATGGATGTTTCCGTGTTGGAATGTCCTTCCCCCATCTAATTTTACGTCTACATGGTTGGCATAACATTGGCATTGCTTGTTTGTCATGATGAGAACGTGCTAGGCACTTCCGTTTTGTAATGGCTTGTACTTACCTCCCCTCTTCTATTTTTGCCTCCTAAAAGACTCAGCAAAACAGTTTTGTCAAAACATGGACAACGCTTGTTTGCTACTCTTTAACAAAAAAATACAAAAATTAATCAACAGAAGTGTCTGCCGCAGTCAGAAATACACCAAAATAACATGCATTTATTTTTTGTGAATTTAAGAACATCCTGGCAATCCTGTCAGTTTAAAACGGTATTGCTGACTCGATTAGGAACATAGAAAGAGATAAGGACGGCAATAGATTTAATCAGCGATTAAAATTGATCAAGGTTTCTGACTCGCAGTTAATTATCCTAAATCTGGTTTAATTTTATCAGAAACTCCGATCTTCTGAAATGCGAGCGCGTGACGAGATAAAATGATAGCAATTGACTATTGGCCGTAATTGAAACCGGAAGGAGTGTGGCTTAGCGGCATATCGTCCAACTTTTGATTGAATCGAAATTCGAATTCCAGTTCAGCAGGGGAATCATTTAATTCGAACACCGATCCCGATCGGTGGATATTTCAAAGATATCCCGTGTTTGGTATTTATTTGTCTGTGTAATAGTCGAACTTTTCTACTCAAAGTTCGCGTCCCAATCCCTATCTCAATGACGATCGCTAAAAATGATCGATATCGCAGTTTCAAGGATGCTAACGCCTTCCAAATTTGAAATTTAAAGCAATCGGGATCGGTGTTCGAGATAGACGGTTTCCCTGCAGGACCGCCATTGAAAACGGTGAAGGAAAACATCGTGATAAAATTGGAATGTACAAGAAATACAAAACACGGTCATAAGACCATATAGCTATATAGCCAAAATAAGGCCCTCACGTTGCAGCCTTCTTCTTCCGTTTTTGGTGTGGCCAAACCTGTTGTTTGAGTTACAGACCGCCCGAGTTCCTCTGACATGGCTTAACGATTATCGTCCTAAGACAACAACAACGAACCGACGGCTGAAATTTCCTTCAGGAGCATGGTTGCTGGTCCTTATAGTTCCTGGTTTCCTAGATATAGGATCAGGATCTATGTATGTGATCGTTGGGCGTTATTTACCTATTTATTATTTCTTTACTCGTATTTTAGTAGGTTATACAATTTTACAATTTTGACACCAGGGATCTTAAGTAAGCTGGGCTTGTAAAGTATTACATTAATTGGTGCGCAGAACCTACACTAAGAATTAACTTGTGAATAGGACGATAAAACTATTTGACGAATACATTTAAAACTTCCAACAATCACATACATTTATGTGGATCCTAACCCCTAACCAGAATTCCCTGTATCTCGAGAGCCAGGAATTACGAGGACCGGTCCTACAACACTAAGACACGAAACAAATTCTTGCCGTTTTTTCTGTGCACAAATATTTGTCCAATAGCGGGAATTGAACCCGCAACATCAGAGCTGATATGAGCTGACTCGCCTAACCACTACACCAAAGTGATTGTCGTATAGCAACGAATCTTCACTACTGTTTCAACTGTCTAATATTCACCTTCATTACCGTAAACAAACTGGACATGTAAGAGAATATTGAGCAAATAAGTCAGGTGCCCAGTGAATAGGAAATCGGTTGTGGCGTTTCTATTAGTTTCTTATTCTTTCTTCACTGATTGCTATGGCGAAGTTCCGAGGAATGTTTACCTGTCGGTTTCATGCGTAGAAAGTTTCAGTACGCACGATTGGTTTCGATTATGAGGAACATAATGTATAGTAATATCAGTAAATTTCCTTATCTTGTTACTTACCACAGCTTATACTTACTTCTCTATATGGTCCAAATATGAGCGATTTAACTCTGACCTTTTTGGTTCTAAGAACCATTTGTGATGACTGTTGGAGCATCGTGGTGAGGATTGTCATTGCTTGTAGAACAAACTTTTAGGATTTTTTCGAGTTTAAAGCTTTTATTTTATTTATCCTTGGAATTTATTATTTTATCTAGGGAACTAGGAACTACGAGGACCATGGTCCCACATCCCCCAAACACGAAACAAATGTGTCCAAAAGCGGACACAAAAGTTTCTAAGCACAATTTGTCCCGTCGCGGGAAATGAACCCGCAACTTTAGTAATGTATGAGATTTGAGCCAACCTGCCCAACACTACAGTGGTTGACAGTGATCAGAAAATACTATTCAAAAAGATGTTTAATAGGTTATGGTGTCTTCACATCAATGCATTAGATACTCGGTTGTTGTCTTAGGACATAGATCATGATGCCATATGATCATGATGTCAGAGGCCTTCAGGCGGTCTATATATCCAATACCAAGGTTGGCTACACAACCACACAAGAGAAAGAGATAGAGAGACCGCAACATTATAAAGCAGCTCAGAATATTTGAATAGGTTCATTATGCTCTCGAGGACTACCAATCAATCCAGATGAGTTCCAGAGCAACAGAACTACTTATTAATTCATGTATCAATTACTGGATTTGTCTCCTGTGACAATAGTAGGTACTAGTAGAGAAAATAACAGTAGGTTCTCCCTAATATTTTATATCTCTAATATCTAATATTTTTCTCTCTGATATTTACTTGTGGTAGGTTTCTAGTATGCGGGAGGCCGTTTGGGTGGGTACCACCACTTTGCCAGTTATTTTGCCGCCAAGCAGTAGTGCGCAAGCATTACTGTGTTCCGGTTTGAAGGGCATTGCAGCCAGCGAAATTACTAGGCATTATGGGACTCAACAGCGAATTATCTCAGGGTGACGAGCGCAGTGCAGCGCCGCGCAGGATTTTGCAAAACAAAGTTTTGGGTGGTGCTGTTATTGTCATAGGCTGGCGTATTGCTTACCATCAGGCCAACGACCAGCTCGTCTCGTCATTCAGTTACATAAAAAAAATTATAATATGGGGGTCCATAGGTAATATGGGTATATTACCTATGTATATTTTACCGTACGATATCCAGTTTAAAAAAAGGCGATAGGTAGTACTCATAGTCCATCTGGACTTCACATATCAAATACGTTGATTAAAAGCTCCTTCATGCGTATCTTAAATTTATTGATATATTACTCCAACTTACACCAACCAGTTTCCATAGTTTTCCAGATTTTTGTGAATATGACATACTTATCTTCTGTTGCTGTGACAGTGGTATACAGCGACTCAGACATTTTGTAACAGACAGCAACATTGTGAGTTGTGGACCAATTTCGGTAATTGGGCGCTTGAATTTCAATGGCAATTTATATAATAGCATTCGTACATGACATATTTCAGCGATACGAGATACAAGCATGTTAATCCTTCAAAAACATGTTATGGCCTCGTTCACTAACAATGCCTAGAGGGAACGTTAGCTAATAAAGTCTTCGAATAATCTCATTGGTGACGGGGCAGAGGTTTCTTTTTATGTAATTTAATGACGAGACGAGCTGGTCGTTTGCCTGATGGTAAGCAATACGCCAGCCCATAACAATAACAGCACCGCCCAGAACTTTGTTTTGCAAAATCCTGTGCGGCGCTGCACCGCGCTCGACGTGGATTTGATATCGGGTGCGTCGGATCGAAAGTCGCATGATTTACCACTCAGCTACCTAATTATTATCACAAGAAGAGTGAGAGGAAGCTCTATCTGTTAAAGGTAGGTAAATTTACTAACTAGGAAACTAAATACATTTTGAATTTTTTACAAACTTACTTAATTATTCGTTTTTTGAAAAGGGTAGTAAAAAAAATTAATTATCGTCTGCCCTCAAAAACGTCCTCCACGCGGTGGCAGACGGCAATAGTTATGGCTACTAGCTTCCGCGGGGATGGTTGACTAGAGTGTTTCAGAATTATTACCGTCAGCCCCAGCATCAACCTTTGCAGTGGCAGATGGTAACCTTGTTATAAGATAAGATAAGAAATTCTTTATTACAACTACAAACAAAAGTTACACAGCTTCTTCGAGTACTTAGTATCTAATTAAGAACTATATTATAAGCAATGTACCTACAGCCAGAGTGCAAACGGAGTAAATTCAGCATGTGCTGTGATCACATCGTAGATGAGAACGCAGCGCTGTTTTTCAATTTACACCGGTGCTCGAACTGGTTTTCGTCGAGATGGTAGGTATACCAGGTTACATGCAATACCAGATTATTAACACTGATTTAAATTTAAGTCGCAGTAACCAGATGAGTTATAGAGCTATCGGCCTCCAGGTGTGGCAAATAGTGGCTGATAGCAATATCTAAACATATTTTTTTTCCTAAAAATCGGCCACATTCGATTGTCAAGAATCGATTATGTATCTTAAAAAGGAATGGAATTTTTTTCGGCGTACTTAACAGATAGATAAATCAATAAACAGCAGTGGCCAACAGATAGATCCCTTACTTGATTATGTGGGTTTAAATAACTACCCTTGCGTACTTTCTTTTGCAATCTTTTCGCGCATCGCAGACAAAAAATAAAAATATGAACCCAACCGCGAAAAAAGGCATTAAACTGGCAACGCGAAATAGAAATGGATAATACATTTGGTGACTCACCTTTGAGTTTTAATTCACCTTCGCGAATCGTACAAGTAACTTGATAAGACTTGGAATTCCCTATTGTTTAATGCCTTAATCACCACTCTAATTCAACCCATAGTAGACTTTGCCAGAACGCGTATAAAGTTGGAAATTCCGTGGTGAAGCTCACAGGTTTTTACGATAAAAGGGTGCAGTGTTCAACTGTAGCGTGAGGCACGCGAACGATGTTGCATAGACGAATGGCCGCATCGCAGTTTGATGTCGGCCAATATAGATTCTGATATGGCGATATACGCAATTATAAAACTTTTTGTTTGCATTTGTGGTTCATGATCGATCTTAATGGCTTTGGGTGGTCTTAATAGCTGGGTTTTGTTGCTATTGGATTAATGAGATTATCTGATTAAGAATAAATTTATGTTGCATGCCAGAAGAGCTGTGGGCCAAAATCACCACCACGTAGCGTCCCAATACAGCGAGACTGCGTCGCCGTCGCGGCAGACCGCGCAGGAGATGGCGGGACGAACTCGACGCCTTTAGCGACTACTAGTCCACAATAGCCCAAGATCGCGAAGCTTGGAAGAATAGTGGGGATCATGGGGAGAAGCCTTTGTCCAAAACTGGGTCGACACAGGCTAACAAAAACAGTAAGAACAAAGCTTGTTACAAACAAGACACCATATATTTTACTGTTCCTTATTATCATACCTTTAGATACTTCAATGTGCTATGGTGAATATTATGCTGTTGAATATTATGCTGCAAATATAACTAATCATATTGCATCATATTAAGACGACGAAAAAAAATTTAGTTTTTTTTATTTTACTGAGTGATAATACGAGCAAGTCGTTCGCCTGATGGTAATCGCCGCGCCTGCCCATAACAATCAACAATCAATTTTTTTTAGTATGAATGTATTCATCACATGAATTATAATTTAAATATTAATAAAGGTAGTCTTGGTAGTTTGTCGTAGTCGACCTTGATTTCGAGCATAGCCGACGCTCTTCATCAAGGGCGGGTTTACGCTGCGAAATCGCGACACCCACTAAAACTACGCGAGTCCGAGTTTTATTAGTGTGACTGTTCATAAATATATCTATATATACAATCTATAAAATTCACCGAGAGTCTCACAATGCAGTATCAAGAAAACCGTGCGAAGAGGATAGGAAGAAGAAGGGAAGCGGACCGGGAAGGCACCCGGGATTAATAACGCTAGGCAGAGAATACAATCCGTAAAGTTCATTTTTTTACCCATTTAAGAAGTTTCATCAAATTAGACAAATAACAGAAATATTTAATCAATTTGAAAAAGTTGCATGAATTACTGAGACTGTTTCATAATTGCTCAACTGGTAAACCTTTCATTAAAATTTCTTGTCTTCAATTGGTTCCGAGAAAGTTAAAACAATGACTATTGACTTCCAACTCTAACAAGACGTCAAGTCATGCGAAAGGGAACTTTATGAAACTTGACTGAACGCATTTACCACGGAGTTATTTGATTGCAATCAGATGCCGCAGTTCCGCGAAGAATTCCGCGAACTGGCCTTTGTCGCACTTTGACGAGACTTTAGACACAAAACACAGATAGGTACAGAAGTCAATCTCATGTATGTACTTCACGTTTCATACCTACGCTCGGTGGTCGCGCTAGGGTTGTTATATTGAATGCGCGCGCCCGCTGCCTACGACCCGGCGCCGGCGTTGCGGCGGCGGTGTGACGTCACGACGGTTACCGGACGGCGCAGGATGTTTTTGGCAGGTTCAAAATTGATTGATTTAAAAAAAAACTTTATAAGATATCGACATAATATTTTCGCAGTTATCATAATTTTGGATAAAGATTTTTGGAAGACAAAAAATGCGATTAATTTACATTTACAACTTCCTCATTATATTATTGAACACAAGGCTTACACAGCTTATACTACAGTCATAAAAACATAAAAACATTTTTTTGTTGCTCCATTTTTGCATAAAAAAGTTCCCAGACGCGTGTCTCAAGCGGATGGCACTCGCGCTGATCCCAACTGGTCCGAGATATCGTGTCCGTGAGCGGTGTCTCTGTGTGCGTTGCTCGAGCGCACTTTTCTGTTTTGTGCTTTAGACAAGTGTCGTTGTTCAATATACTGACATTATGACGATCGACATTATGAGAAATAAACGTTCCTTACTTTTTGTTGTCACGGTAAAGTTCCAACAATAATCGGACACTAACCAAAAACTAACTAAATGGTTTTCGATGTGACGCATTCAAATTCAAGCCGGTAGGTGCAAATTAAACGATCTCTCTAAATCGTTGAAGGTAAACATTAGAGAAGCAAAATCGGCATGCCCATGAATTCGGTTTGAAAGGCATTGTAGACAGCGAAATTACTGGGCATTAGGAGGAATTTTAAGAGCGAATTATCTCTTGGTGACGAACGCAGTGATGTGTCGCGCAGGATTTTACAAAGCAAAGTTCTAAGTGGTACTGCGACTGTTATGAGGAGGCCTTTGGCTTGCCATCAGGTGAAAGACCTTTTCGCCTCGTCACCTATTTCCATAACGCAATGTTCGAAGTCATGTGACTTCTAAAAACCGCACTAGCTCTAAGACTCTTATAAAAATCTTGTGCTCCAGAGGTGGATACGCGGATAGAAGACGTCGTTCTAGTTACATTTTTATGAGATAAAATGCTATAAAAAATTGTTAAGACAGAGTCGTTAGAAACTAGATAATATTGCTTATGTGTAAAGAATAAAAGATAAAGATACTGGGCATTATGAGTCTCAACAGCTAGTTGTCTCAGGCTGACGAACGCAGTGCAGCGCCGCGCAGGATTTTGTAAAACAATGTTCTGGGTGGCGCTGTTACTGTTATGGGTAGGCGTATTGCTTACCACCATGCGAACGACCAGTTCGTCTCATCACTCGTCACTTACATAAAAAGATTGAAGAAGTGGTAGGCCTGCAATAAACGGCCTTCGAAAGTACCACCTTTTCTAGATATTCAACCGCCAAGCAATACCTCATACCATTAGGTATTCTGTGGCCTAATGTAAAATATTACTGTGTTCAGGTTTGAAGGACTCGTCTGCTCAGTTCTATAAAAAAGATCTTAATTAGCTATTAACCTTATACCTGCTTTTACCTAAATAGTTAATCAGCTTTCGTCTGGATCTAATAAGCAGATACCTATTTGTATAAGCCAGTTTAGTGTGTGGCTCTTACATACTTCGGCTTTGCTTGAACCAAAGCTTTAGACCGACAAACAATATCGTCCCAATTAATTAGTCTTTGCCCCCCCCCCCCTTGCTTCACCCCTCTTCAACTGGTCGATCTATAACTAGCATTAGCATACAAATTGGAAAGTTAGCGATCAAGCGCTCGAGCGCTTCAGAAACTATATCTTTGTATAATCTTATTAATGTGGGGCTCCTGATTGGTAATTGAAATTCTTCTTTGACGAAGGATCATTGAGGATTCGTTCAATTTAATATGCCTAAGTTACGCATTAATTTTCGATGAAGTAAATTTATCGAAGTATAGCTAAACTTGTTCTTCGAGATACTACTTACTCAATCTTAATAATAATTAACTTGTACAAAATTACATTATGTATTGACAAGACCTAGTTGTTTTTCGGGATGATGTGGATGGTGAACCATCGGAGAGAAAGGTCACGGATTAACTGATATCTTCCTTTAAATTTAAACAAAAATGTTCTCTTTCACAGCTACATCCTCGCTTAACAGCCTCTGTGGTGTAGCGGTTGGGCAGGTTGGCTCAAATCCCACACACCACTGAGGTTGCGGGTTCGATTCCCGCGACAAATGTTGTGCACAGAAAAAATAAAGCGCAAGCGAAGCATTTGTTTCGTGTCTGGGTGTAGTGGGACCATGGTGCTCCCGGTTCCTGGTTCTCTAATTACAGGGAATCCTAGTTAAGGGCTAGAATCTACGCGATCTTTGGGTATGTATTAAATTTTTTTTCACACAAATTATTTGGCGGACATACGAGATCTATTAAGCAATAAAAGAATATATAACCTATACATAATATGTCCTACTGAATTTTTATTTAAGTTTTAGTATGAGTAGTGGAATGCGACAAAATTGTATGTTACAACCAAGAGAATAAAATTTTAAACCGCACCGAGGTCTGGGTCATTGTGCGATGGATTAAGGTCTGAACTCTCTCTTTAATAGAATGCAGTCCTAGCATTTGTAACGTAACAGGCTGAATGACGATAAAGGAAATATAAGACAAAGATACATTATACCTACCTATTTAAAGTATGCTTACTTATTTTTTTCATTCACTATGATTGTGATCCAGTCTAACGTATTGAATATTTTTTGTCAATAAACAAATTAATAAGCACCGCTGGTTTATCGTCGGTCTGAAAATATTTTCATGAAATATTACTTCAAAGCTCTGGAGACGTCCTTTCAAATAATATTAGCGTCCCGTAAGGCGTGGTCAGATTTATAGCGCGAGTCATTATTAATTTTTATTTGTATTATTTTATTTATGCATTTGCAATTGTTTTGGGCAGGCGTGGGGCGCTTACCATCAGGCGAACGACATGCTCGTCTCATCACCCAGTCCATTACAAAAATATGTTATATATTTCCTTCTATCTAGAATCGTCCCTGACTTATTTTTGTTTACGCTTAATTGATCTATGTTTGGCCACTATCTCGCCTGATGTGAAGCGATGATGTGGCCTAAGATGGAGCACATAGATCTAGAGAGAGACGGCAGTTGAGCGGCTGCTCAGACCCGTCTCCCCTATGGTTCACCGAACGTCATCCCGGAACACGACTAGGACGCTTGACGGCATGGCTTTGTTCGGTGGGTGGTATTACAACCACGGCCAGAGCCTACCACTCCAAAGCGCGTAAGCGGGTTTCATCACGTTTTCCTTCAACGTTATAGAGCAAGTGCAAAATCTGCACTTAACTATAAGTCATTGGTGCAGGGCCGAGTCGGGCCGAGTCTGACTGACGAGATATTCTTTTTGTTTTTCAGCAATAAAGCTTGCTTGGTTTTAGTTTAACTAACTTTTTAGGTATGCACCATATGTCGCCGCAGCCAAGTTTTGAACTGAAACTAAAAGTTCCCGTGGTATAAAGATAAAAATGATAGAGTCTTATGGTACCTCGATTACTGGGTTCAATTGCAAGTGGGTAAGGCATTTGAATCCCACTGGAGCAAATCATTTTTAACCGACTTCAAAAAGGAGGAGGTTTACAATTCGACGGTATGTTTTTTTATTTTTTTTTTATTTTAAGCTATTGCATAGCTTCTATCGCGGGCCTTGAGCGTGGAGACCGAATCCAGAAATTCCGTAACGAAAATAACCTAACACCCCCCACTCCGAATGCTATGCAATAGCTTTACAGCGGCAGTCTCCGAGTGTCACACGTCTTTTTTTTTGTGTGTTTGTTACGCGATTACTCCGCCAATTATGCATTGATTTCGATGATTCTTTTTTTAATTGGTAGGTCATACTTCAGAGGTGGTCCCATATATAATTTTATCGAAATTCATTCAGTACTTTTTGAAAAAAATTGCAAAAACAAAAAATGTAAGTTTAATCTTCAAGTCGGTTCTTGTTTTTACGTAACCAACTTTCTAAAGGTGGAGGTTTGTATTCGACTGCTTCACCTGCTTCACCCAGGGTTGACTTCCGGTGAGGGAACTCCTCAACGGTGAATAGTACAGACACAAAATTTCGTAAATGGATTTAACCATAATAGTCTGTTCTAAATTCCATCATGACATGGCTGATACACCCAGGATTGACTTCCGGCGAGGGAACTCCTCAACAGAGAATAGGACAGACATGAAATTTTTTTGTACATGCATTTCTCGTCTTCGTCATGATGTGGCTTCTAGATTATAAAAGCTTGTCTTTAAAAACTTTTTAACTTAATTTAATTAAAACTTGTTTTTCATTAAAAAAAGGTAAAATATATTGAAAAATAATTTATTCATTTTCTTTATGAACGTTTGAAAGCTGAGTAGCAATTTTTTCTATGTAGTAATTTAACTGTTATGGGCAGGCGTATCGCTTTCTTTCAAACGAAACTTTCCTTCATCGTCAAAAAGGATCTTCCCTAAATCGCTGTTCGCTCTCAAAACCACCCAAATGCAGCTATCAGGATCCCGCGACCAATATCTATTCATTACTAAACAATGCTGGGCCCTTCCGAGGGAACAATTTGTTGCTTTACTTGGCACTGAAACAATTAGTGACCTCGTCCCGACGCCCTTTAGAGTCTTCGGCGCGATGTTTTGGAATCTTAAGGTGCTCTTAGGAGACTTTATCGCAGGAGTACTCGCTAAAATTTGGTCCAACTTTATTTCAATGGAGCTCCATCGAAACGAAGTCAAGAGCAAATTTTGGTAATTTTTCGGGATTATGTGGATGGTGAACCATTGGAAAGAAAGGTCAGGGATTAATTGTGCTTTGACAGATTCTTGATAAGTTATACTCGTAAGAATAGGTGTACAAGAACGGGTAGTATACTAGAATAGAATACTAGTAAATCATATAAAGTAGTAAATACTACAATACTAGTATAAATCACTAAATTACATCGTCAAAATATATTTTCCATACAAAAGATTATACAATACTAGCTGCGCCCTGCGGTTTCACCCGCGGTTTCCCGGGATAAAAAGTAGCCTATGTGTTAATCTAGGGTATAAGCTATCTCCATACCAAATTTTACCAAAATCCATTTAGTAGTTTTTGCGTGAAAGAGTAACAAAGGTTCATCCATACATCCATTCTTACAAACTTTCGCGTTTATAATATTAGTAGGATTCCTATAGAATTCTGATAAGCTTTATGCAAATAAATCAAAATAAAAGGATGTTTCTAAGAAAAAAAGCTTTGCTTTCATATTTATCATAATATTTGAACAAACTTCAAACTACAAAACCTAATGTAAAGTCTTCTTAAAGACCTCCGCCGCGTTTGCTTAAAAAGGTCTTGAGTTTGTACATCATTTGGAGCTTTGAGTTGATGACGCGTTAAGAACCTAATTCAAACCCTAAAATATGAGTCTTCATGCTGTTGCAAAAGTACTAATATATTTTTTTCTACAATTATTTTCTATGACGTCCATCCACCAACAATGTATTGTTAACATTGTTATACAATACCAACATCAATATCTTACCAAGTTTTTAGTTCTGAAAGTATTCAAAATGCGATCGTCCATAATAATTTCATATAAATGAAAAACCGGCCAAGTGCAAGTCGGACTCGCGCATGAAAGTTTCCGTACCATTATCTATAAAAATGGCAAAAAAATCATGTCTGTTGTATAGGAGCCACTTTAAATATTTATTTTATTCTGTTTTTTAGTATTTGTTGTTATAGCGGCAACAGAAATATATTATCTGTGAAAATTTCAACTGTCTAACTATCACGGTTCATGAGATACAGCCTGGTGACAGACGGACAGACAGACAGACAGACGTACGGACAGCGGAGTCTTAGTAATAGGGTTCCGTCAAAGTCAAAGTCAAATATTATTTATTAAATAGGCACAAAAGTGCACTTTTAAAGGTCATAAACACATGATACAAATAAAATATGTTAAAAATTGTAACTTATGTTAACATGACTTTGAAAAAAAGGTAAGTATGTTTACCCATTTCTTTCCTATACTCAAATTGAAGTCTGAGTGCTGAAAATAAATGCGAAAACTGACTCTACCAGTGCTTTGGAAATACGCCCGCTAGAGAAGATAGCACCAAGAAACTCTGCGGGGATGTCTTATTTTCAGCTCTTTTAAAATGTCTCGAAAATAACATAGAACAATTACGTATAAATTAGAATTAACAGAAAGCCAAACAAGAAATGCGAGTAAGATGTCCCATAGTCATAGTACGAGTAACAGTAACAGAAAAGTGTAAATAAAACATAAGTAGGTATGACAGTAGCAGTAGGAGTGACTAGAACAGACCAGTCCCCGCAAGCAGCACCCGTTCACGAGTATGACTTGTTGACCAGCCATCACCCCCCTCAACCATACCGTTTTACCCTGTGTACGGAACCCTTAAAATTAACGTGAATGGCATTGTCAGGTTTAACAGATTTTGCCTCTTTTCAAAGTTTGAGTTTGGAGCACTTGCCACAAATAATAAGTTTTTTTTGGTCTAGTATGACCGCTATTGTGACCTTTGTACGAAAGCCTTTCGTCATTTCTCGGTGAAAAAAACAGCCTAACCATTTTTACATCCCACCGCTAAGTGTATTAACGGTATTATAATGCGGTAAAATATGGTAAATTCAATCAACCAACTGTTGGAGCCGCGCGCCGTGTAATTGACAATAACGTATCGTTCGCCAGCCCGAACATGGCTCCATTGTACCACAGTGTATGGAGCAGTGATATAGGTTTCAGATGTAGCCTAGGTATCAGAGTTATCTGCCAGCCCATACAGAGTGATAACTTTAACAAGAATGTAGGTTTATGAGAACCACTCCACTCTCTAAATAATTTATTATAGATCTACACAACAATCAAAATCAAAAACGTAAAAGCCTAACATAGAATTAACACGTTCTCAACCTGAGCCGCAAGAAAAAGTGACGCTCCGTCGTTTTATCCTCCTTCGTCCATCTCGTGAAGTTTGTTCGGTCGCCGGTGACATCAAAAAAGGCGGCAGCCAATCAGCGATCACTAGCGACTTCGCTCCGGTTGGCTATAGAGCACGGTGTTGCCAACAAGAGTTTGTAACTCCATTTGAACGTAACTGGTGGTATTGTACTATTAGATAATTATTCTGTGGTGGAGGTAGGTTAAGCTACGTTCGCAGCGGTCACAACTTGGATGGGTGACCGTTTATGTGGTATTTATATCTAAGCGCTACCGTGCTTCGGAGGACACGTTAAGCTGTCGATCCTGGTTATTATATTGTCTTAGGACAACAGTCGTTAGGCCAGTGTCGGAGGCCTTTGGGCGGTCTAAAAACTCCGACACCAGGGTTGGCCCCACACCCACACGAAAGAAGAAACGAAGAAAGTGGTTACATCTTACCCTCTAGCTGCGCCAAACTAATGCAATATTAGGCCCCTCCCTTTTCTAATCCTTTTCTACCTACCAACAAGCGTATTGCATAGTGACTAAGTAACTTATGCTTCTGGGCTGCCATAGCATCAGCAATACTTCCCAGATTTCAGTAGGTACCGCATTCCACCAGGACATAGTCACTGTGTAGGAACAGTAACTACGAAATGGAAGTCTTCAAATCAATGCAATGCATGATGCAATGTTTAACAAAGTGGTGTAATGATTGGGCAGATCAATTCATACATTTCTCGTAAGATAAGATAAGAAATTATTGCAATAACAAACAACAGGTACACAAGAATTTGATTTAGAAACGGGATATTTAGCATGTATTTGTTTTGTTTTATTTCTGTATTATGTATTTATTTCTGCCTGTTATAACATCAACAATCCACTCGCAAAAACTTTAGAATCGTCGTGATCAAGGTGATTGTAACAGTGCCGAAATATCGAGAACTCAAAACAAAACAAATACATGGTAAATATTTATCCGATTCCAAATCAAATTCTAGTGTCAGTGGCCATGTTAGTTTAAACACTTTTAACAGGTATACAGCTTCTTCGAGTACTTAGTATCTATTTAATCACTATACAATCTATACATAAGCATACAGTCAGAATGCAAAGGAGTACATTCGAACGCAGCGCTGTTTTTCAATGTACACCTGTGCTCAAACTGGTTTTCGGCTCATGTATCACGCAGGTTATGGGTTCGATTCTCATGTACGTGGTGACATGTACTGTAAAATATAACTATATAAAATATGCAACTGTAACATTTTCGAGTGTTTGGTCCTTCTCATTCTTTAGTACTCTATGTCGCTTCACTTGCGCCTTGTCGTGTTCGTTAGAATATCACTTTGCATATGTAAGTACGGCATTTCAGGACATTCCATACTGCCATACACTGTGTCTGATGGTTGGTATTCCAAAGTAAAATAAAAGGCAATGGACCGCAAAATTCCATTTTAAAAATCCATAAAATTTGGTTCGGTCGCGGTTTTCGGTGAGGTAAATAAATGCCTAGATATTTTCAGTTTTATGAAATGGTAACAAAAATTTTAGAATTCATTTTTTTATATATATTTTTTCTTCGTCTATTCTTTCCTTACTCACGGATTTCCGGGAAAAACAGGAATCATTTCCAGACTCTCAAGTATTTACATACCTACCAAATTTCATCAAAATCCGTTCAGAGTTCTTGCGTGATTATGTAACAAACATCCATCCATTCATCCACTTTCACAAACTTTTTTTAGTTGAAATTAGTAGGAAGGGAGATCTTTACATTTTTCAGAGTTCGTAGCTAGGTAACTAACTACCCCTAGGTGGTACCTACATCCTACATCACCCATCCTCACAAACTTGTAACTTGTAAAAAATAGCAAACAAAAAAATATAAATCAAGGACCTAATTTAAGACCTTTTCCTTTTTTGAATTTCGGTTAAAATACATTTTCAACTTTCTAACAACTAGTTGCTGAAATCCATTAGTGTTGAACAAGCAAGCTGCAGGCGACACACAATTCCAGTTTTCCACTACGGTAACAAATATTGAAACGTCATTTCCGTGCAGAATCCCGGGCTTAAATCCCAGGATCCCGGGGAGAGGATCACGTCCGGGATTGTCGTGTGGTGCCGCACTCGCTCCGTTGTATGTGCAGTTTATTGCACTCGTTTTGTTTGAATTCAATTGTGCTCTATAATAAATGCATTAGCAGGTTTCAGTATTCATAAAAAGGTACTGATACGACGAACAATAAGTCCAAAAGATAGCATAAAATAAAAACTACTAATATTATAAACACGAAAGTTTGTAAGAATGTATGGATGTATGTTTGTCTCTTTCACGCAAAAACCAATGAACCGATTTTGATAAAATTTGGTATTTAGGTACTTTAGGCCTTGGAATAGCACATAGGCTACTTTTTATCCCGGGAAACCGCGGGTGAAACCGCGGAGCGCAGCTAGTAATCTATATAATAAAAAGTGTTGATAGAATTTAGGCTATTTTAATGTTAAGGGTGATGAACATTTGCCTTAAATATACTAATTATTTACTAGCTGCGTCCCGCGGTTTCACCCGCGGATGAAAAGTATTCTGTTATTCCACGACATAGAGTATCACTATATCAAATTTTACCAAAATCCGTTCAGCCGTTGCGGCATGGAGAAGTAACAGACTCACACACTCACTCCTCTTTGCCAGTTATTCTGCCGTCAGCAGTAGTGCGCAAGCATGACTGTGTTCCGGTTTGAAGGGCATTGTAGCCAGCGAAATTACTGGTCATATGAGACTTAATATCTGATGTCTCGGGGTGATGAGCTCAATGCAGTGATACGCAGTGGTCTTATTAACTTGTTTTATCCGACACTTGTGTACTGTTTGTTGCGTGCAGTTTTGTCAAAATACATTGTTTCCTTCTTTCTTTCAGTACTTTTTATGGCATGAAAAAGTCTGCAATTATTATGGGCAGGCGTGGCGGTTACCATCAGGTGAACGACTTGCTCGTCTCGTCAATCAGTTAAAAAAAAACTCGAAAACTTTCGCATTTCAATGCAAATATGATATTAGTAGAATTGAAACAAGAATAAGATTGAATTTAGTACAACCAATAGGAAATTTCGATAGCCGTTGGGTAGAAAGGTTCTCGAGTGGCGACCACGGACCGGAAGGCGGAGCGTAGGACGGCCCCCCACAAGGTGGAAACACGACCTGGTCAGAGTTGCGGGGAGCTGCATACAGCGAACAACCGCTCGTTGTGGGATCTATGGGGAAGGCCTATGTTTAGCAGTGGACGTCTTCCAGCTGATGATAATGAAGACGATTCATCATCATCATCAGCCGGATGAGAATACACATTTTTGTTACTGATACTATGATAGTCATAACTATGGGACATCTCACTCGCACTTCTTGTTTGACATTCAGTTAATTTTAATTAATACCTAATTGTTCATTGTTATATTTCGAAGCCTTTTAAAAGAGTTGAAAAAAGACATCCCCGCAGAGTTTTTTGGTGCTATCTTCTCTAGCGGGCGTATTTCCGAAGCACTGGTAGAGTCAGTTTTCGCATTTACTTTCTGCACCCGGACTTCAATTTGACTATAGGGTATTCTGTGGTATAGGAAAGAAATGGAATAACACTTACGTGTACTTACCTTTTTATCAAAGTCATGTTGACATAAGTTAAAAATTTTAACATATTTTTAATTTTATTTGTATCATGTGTTTATGACCTTTAAAAGTGCACTTTTGTGCCTTATTAATAAATTACATTTGACTTTGAATAGAAAATTACAAGGCGAAATCTATACATGACAAAATCAGGGGCAACAAGTCTAGGCATTTATGAAGTCGGTACCATTGCAGTTTAGCAACAGCGGGGGTTGTAAATTGGCATTACGAGGCAATAAGTCGTCGCTGACGGGAGAATGGCAATACGGCCAACTGCAACAGTTTATGCAATTTACCCTCGTGTTTACGTAAACGGTGTACAAGGCAAATTTTGATTGTAATGTATGAATTGTATGATGTAACTAGGTGCGCGCCGTTTCCCGCGGTTTCCCGAAATAAAAAGTCCCAAGATCTAAAGTTCATCAAATTTCAAACACAATTCGATCAGCAGATGCGTGATTGAGTAGTAAACATCCATCCATCCTCACAAACTTTAGCATTTACGATTTATTTGTTTTTTTTTTAATCACAATATATAAATAACATCCTGACAGCTAAAAATGCCAATACAATGCTAAAGGTACCTTATATATTATTCAAGTTTAATATTAATAAATATTTTCTAAAAAAAATCGAGCCACTTCTGAGAACTTCGACAGTTAAAATATCAATCTCCTCCGACAAGAGGTTAACAAGTCATATGGCGCGTGATAAGGGGGCAAACGACCTTTATAATGCGAACGGCCAAGGAGTGGAACTCTCTGCCGGCATCTGTGCCGGGATAGCTATAATCTGGGTGTCTTTAAGACACGAGTGAACAGGTTTCTTCTAGGCGAGCGTGCTACGTCTTCGACCGCATTGTCACTTAACAACAGGTGAGACAGCGGTCAAACGCAAGCCTATAAATAAAACTTGATATATGCTATACTTGATGATATTTGTTGTGGGTAGCTACTGCGCAAAGAATTGTGCATTAAAATAATAGTTTGTTGTAGGCACACTTTTAGATATTTAAAACAGTATTTAATCAACCGTGCTAGTACATCATACACATTAGTTTCTCTACCACATGCAAGTGAACTGAAACAGTCAAATCAGCATGAAATAGTACATTTTAGTCCCATATCGTAATAACGAGTTTGACATTTTCTTTTCTCTAATACGTCATTATTGAAATCACTATTTCGACATGGTAGTAAAGTGTATATCTATATTACATATGCTAAATGTACCAAGGCTTCCTGACCGCTATCATTCTGCCTGCAGTTAATTTAAAAATTAGCATATAAAGTAGAAGTGTAATTAATTTAGCTGAAGCATCGCAGTCCATTTCGTCAAACGGGGCACAGTAATATGTACTTGGAGGTTAGATATAGGCCGATCAAATATTTGAACAAATGTACATTTTCATACTCTGTATGTATGTAGTAGGTATGTACAAACATGGCAGCTGGGCGGCGCAGCGGCGGACCCCTCGTATAAAATCCTTTAAATATTATTAATGCAAAAATTGTGAGAATGGATGTGTATTTAATATTTAATGTTGTTTGCATTTACCTAATCAGCAGCGAATCGGCAGCGATTCTCGTACAAGCAAGTGTGCAGTTTTGTCAAAATAAATGTTTTCTTTCTTTCTTTCTAATCACACAAATTCTACTAGACAGCTTTGTTTATATTGAATATAATAGAATGGAATAGAACAGAATAGAATGGAATATAATGGAATATAATGGAAATAAACGGAATAGATTGGAATGGAATAGAACTGAACAGAATGGACTAGATGATTTTTATTATAATACTACAACACAGAAACAATTAAAACTAAAATAGCAATTAATTTAATATTACTGTCACAATTGGCGGTCTTAACGCTCAAAGCGATCTGTTCCGGTAACCCAGACCCATACTAATCAACTTTCCTCTTATCTTTTCTTCAAAAAACGACAACACAACAACCATTGACATAACATAATTTTATTATCTCCTAATTATACTCCGCCGAGCACGACCCTTTTAAGCATCCCCCCTAATTTCGCTGGCTACAATGCCCGTCAAACCAGAAAACAGTAATGATTACTAAACTAAGAACGTATATTGCCAAAAAGAACAGATTAATATGAAAAATCACTGGGAGTTTTCAGCATCAATTCCGTCATCTTTTCTTGAAATCAATAATGTTTTCAGCGTTGTTAAAAAATGAATCGAGAAGAATGGGCCAGAAACTCGAGGGCCATTTTTTATGGTACTGAATGATGAGACGAGCAGGCCACGCCTGTCCATATCAATTGCAGTGCCATTCAGAATTTTTAATACCGCAAGTAGGAATACGTTTTATCAAACAAAAAAACCGACTTCAATGTATCTTCGAAGTCCAAGGTCAAATATTTATTTATTTACTTATTAATATCGATGAAATTTATGAGACCACTTCGTAGCTATACTGAACCCAACGCAAAAAGAATTTTCCAAATCGGTGCATGAACGACGGGAGTTGTGAGGTAACAAAAAACAAATTACATAAAAAAATACAATCGAACAGAGAACCTTCTCCTTTTTGAAGTCAGTTAATAAAAAGCGTAGCACTGCATTGCGCTCATCACCCCGAGATATCAGATATTAAGTCTCATATGGCCAGTAATTTCGCCATTATTCGCCTTCTGCTTTTTGACTGTGTAAGGCGAAGCGTGCGCGGCCGAGATAGGCGGCACGCATCGCTGACTCGTTCCGAACCCGGATGTAGAGAGTTTTGAAAAGTACTGTAGTTGCCATTGAAATACGTAAGGATCCATGACTTTTTTCTTTGTGAAGTGTTATTGATATAACAGCCAAGCGTGAGTCGGGTAAGTTAGTAAGTATTTTCAATATTTTTTTTATTATGATTTGTTTTTTTTTATGTAACTGAATGACGAGACGAGCTGGTCGTTTGCCTGATGGTAAGCATTACGCCAGCCCATAACAATAACAGCACCACCCAGAACTTTGTTTTGCAAAATCCTGCGCGGCGCCGCACTGCGCTCGCTGAGACAATTAGCTGTTGAGTCTCATAATGCCCAGTAATTTCGCTGGCTACAATGCCCTTCAAACCGGAACACAGTAATGCTCGCGCACTACTGCTTGGCGGCTGAATAACTGGCAAAGTGGTGGTACCTACCCAGATGGCCTCTCGCATACGAGAACCCTACCACCAGTGAGGTACTTATTATTTGCTATTGAGATAAATAATCTGTTTAAATCTGAAGACTACTAGATCTTATCGGGTGTGGTTGCTTGAGACGTGAGAGTGCGATTCCTAACGCTGCCGCGCTGGTGGCAACTGGGAATAAGACGATAATGACGTAGACGGATAATGGTAATTTTACACTAATAAAGTTACGAAATACTCCTATCTCAAAACTATCTACTACGATAATATTTATCACTATCCTACTAAATGTGATAAATGCGAAAGTTTTTGAGGATGGATGGATGTATACTTAATCACACAAAAATACTGAATAGATTTTGATGTAATTTAGTTTGTAGATACTTTAGGCCCAGGAAAAGGACAAAAGACAACCGCGGATGAAACCGCGGGGGGCAGCTAGATAATATTAGTTTACAGCCCCGCCTTTGCTCGGATGCAATTTACTAATGTGGTGTAATTATAATCATTGTTAAAAAAGGAGATGGTTTTCTATTCGACTGTATTTTTATTAATGTTAGTTACCTCAGACTCAGTCATTTATGAACCGATTTGGAAAATTATTTTTGCGTTGGGTTCAGTATAGCTACGAAGTGGGCCCATATAAATTTCATCGATATTTGACCTTGGACTTCGAAGATACATTAAAGTCGTTTTTTTTATAAAATGTATACTTGTTGACGATTTGATTACAAAACATTGAATTTTCTCAGCCATAAAAAACTTAATTAGAAAGTACTGTGCATACTTATTAACCTTATACATTCCATTAAAAACACCTGTAAGTGACAGTGAAAACTGTATAAAAATTCGTTGCATTTAGAAGAAGAAAGCGGAGAAACAGAAATAAGGACGCGGATAGCGACTTTGTTTTATACTATTTAGAGATAAAATCAAAATCTCTTTATTTATTTTTGGCATCAAATTATCAAAATGATTCTACCACCGTATCGGAAAAAGAACCACTAAGAAGATACGGTAAGAAATTGAGGGTAGGCATTTTTTTTTTAGATTTTGGGACAATTTTTGGTTTTCTACAATGTTACGTTTCTTATGTACCAGTTGGCTACTTTGTGATTTTAATAATGTCTTCAAACCACGTAATTTTCATCATTAATTAATTAAATCGCAGAAGCTGTCGCCGTAGCCGAAATCATGGATTATATTATTAAAATTTTCGTAATACAAAGATTTATCGTATTACCATAATTTATTATTGTGTCAAACAAGTTGTCTGTTATGAACGTCCCAAATAATTTGGCTGATGGCCGCGGACCTTGGCCAAAAGATTAAAAAAAATATAAGAACCCCCGCGTTCCGAAGTGGTCCCTTGGGCACTCATTTATTCATTTCTAATTGCTAATTAAGTCAAGTACCAGCGATACTTTCCTACACAGCGCCCCATTAATTTACTTCTAGGATGTGAGATTCATTCTAATAGGTTTGAAAATCTAAATTGGCTGTTGAACAACTTAGATTGTGTTTGGAATTGATAATTCAAACTATATATATATAGTATACGTACGTACGTAGATAGATATAAGAGGAATTACAGTGCTTAATTACAATAGGCGGTCTTATCGCTAAAGAGCAATATCTTTCAGATTAAAGAATGTATGTTTAATCTTGGTCAGTTATCTTAGTCTTGGTTAGTTAGTTGGTTAGTTTTCCCTCCTGCTCGCACCAAGCGCTTTGCTTCGACCTTCATAATGCGAACGGCCAAGGAGTGGAACTCTCTGCCGGCATCTGTGTTTCCGGATAGCTACAATCTGGGTGTCTTTAAGACAAGAGTGAACAGGTTTCTTCTAGGCGAGCGTGCTACATCTTCGACCGCATCGTCACTTAACAACAGGTGAGATAGCGGTCAAACGCAAGCCTATAAATAGTAAAAAAAAAAGAAAAGGTACAATATTTTTTTATTTCAGACGTGAATGAAAAAATTTTTAGGTCTCTTTCAAAGTTTCGTTTTTTTTCTCTAAGTATGATTGATTCTATATTCATATATTCCATATGAATATTTATTCAAAACTAGCTGCGCCCGCGGTGTCACCTGCAAGATAACACGCTTTCAGTTTTTCCCGAATTTTTTAATTTTCCGGACAACTTTTCAAATTTTTCTTTGTATAATAACCTAAATCGGATTACGGCAATCATTAAAAAAAATGCCAAATAGGTCCAGCCGTTTTCAAGAGAAGCGCTTACCAACGAACTGCAATTAATTTTTATTTATATACTTTATGATGCACGAAGATAAAATAAACTCCAATATTCTATTTTTAAATATGATTCCATAGTCAAAATAATGGAACATCCAGTGGTTGTAAACCTTTGGAACATGACCAGAGCCTCGTTTACATAGTCCTGCAACTGGGATGATTAAAACGCTTGTGTGCGTCAAATGATGTGTCGGATTGTTGTTTCAGTCGCCGGCGCTCGTGACTTTGTGCCGAAATTAGGTTGTGGTACTAAAGTTGAGAAACGGTGGGCTTTGTTATTTTTAAATTCATCCTGGTTTTCATGGATAATCTCATAACGTGTTCACATATGTATACAAAATTGTACAAATTATTATATTTTATATTGTGTGTACAATTTTATATAAACCATTATTATATTATTATAATACATATATTTAGGTAAGTATACGTATTATAATAATTATGGTTTATGTTTTTATTTTTCTTTCAATCAATCAATCTTTTATTTGCTAGAATACATCAATTATTACATGGTATTATTAATTATATTTTTATTATCAATTGTATACAGCATGCATGCAGGCGTGCAAAAGTTTAAAATATAATAATTTACATTTCAATTCATTTTATTAATTAAAATTACAATGTCAACAGTTTTAATAAAAATAAAAAGAAAATTAAAAATGAAGCTATTTTTATTTATTTTATTTACATCGCCCGGGAGAGAGGTTCTCCCTCCGTTAGTTCTTTCTATTCAAAGGTTGAGTGGAAGAGATTTAGCTACAAGTGTACTATAGTTTGTAATTTAATTTCTGTACCATGATATTTTTTAGTTTTGGTGCACAATAAACCATTTTTGTACAGTTAAGCTTTAACACGACTGCTTCGCGGCAAAGCGGTGGTATCTAGACGGCCTCTCACATACAAAACACCTACCACGAGTAAAATTTCATAGTTCGCAAACGTTAAATAAATCAACCACGTATCGATTTTCATACGTCCAACATGAAATAGACATGTGATCCTATATATTTCATAGACGGGGATCCCCAATCCATCTTTCAATCTATACAAATACATGCTAGCTTAAACATGCACAAATTTGGCCAAGCTCGTCCCTCACAAGCCGCCCATGAATAGTTAAGAAGCGGGGTATGGAGTGACGGAAACCCACATGTTAGACTACAAAACTACTGGAGTTCTAATACAAGACCTCGCGGTCACAGAACATTAGCGGTTTTATCTATAAGCAATATGCCAACAATCACATGACCAACACAAGTCTTTCATTACGCTGAGCTTGAGACTGGTAGTTGTGAATTGATATTTTTATAAAATATAATCCTACATTAGGAACATTAGCTGACCTATCCAAACACATCACTGAGGCTGTTGTAAATTTTCTTACATTTGCCATTTAATATCTCACATCACAAGGACCACGACTCTTTAAGGATAAATAAAATAAAATAGAAAGAGAATAGAAAATTATTTTTTTCTTAAGTGAAGTATAAATAAGCAAGAAATGATTATAGCAACAAAAATGTAAAAACTGTTTAAATCAGTGTACAACTTCGTGCAGGTCAAAATTCGTCTCGCTGATGATCGTTCAAATAAAAGAATGCAATGTTTATAACAGAGCCTGTATTCGAGGATAACCAAAATTCAAATTTCGAACACTGACGCGGGAACTCGCGAACATAACGCTTGCGTGTTCTAATTTTTCCTGTGGCGACATCTAGTTGAGTTTGAGGAACTAATTATCTTAGGAACTAAATTAGACATACCGCCCACCAAGGACATACTAGCATAATGTCCTTAACAAATAACCGCCCACCGTGAGGTCAGGGCCCACCCTTATACACTTATATAAAAATAACTAAAATTATGTACTCTAAACTATTTTGTCACAGGCAAAACACACAATTTTGATGTTGGTCGCTTAATCAAGGAGCCGTTGCATCTGAGAGTCACTACACGCGTGATTTGATCACTACCGGGATATTTAGTAACCACTCTTCCCAAAAGCCATCTTGCAGGAGGCAACCCGTCCTCTTTAACCAAGACAACGTCTCCAATACTGGGTTCAGGAGTTTGTTTGGTCCACTTGTATCTTTGCAACAAGTGAGCTAAATATTCGTCGGACCAACGTCGCCAAAAATGTTGAACCATACGCTGCGTTACCTGCCACCTTCTCAAACTACTTATATTTGTGTCTTCGTAATTGCGATCAGGCACTGTGATGAGAGGCTCACCAATTAAAAAATGACCCGGAGTCAAAGGAGTTGGATCGTCAGGATCATCAGACATCATGGATAACGGCCTAGAATTTAAGCATGCCTCGATCTGTGCTAACACCGTTGAAATTTCTTCATAGGTGAGTGTCGAGTCACCAATTACGCGTCTCAAATGGTTCTTTGTCGCCTTCACTCCAGCCTCCCACAAGCCCCCAAAGTTCGGTGCATGAGGTGGTATAAAATGCCACGAAGTGCCGTTGTTACCTACCCATTCCCTAATTTCAACAGCCACAGAAGATTGCTCCATTGCGACCAAATGGCGAAGCTCTTTGGCCGCACCTACAAAATTGGTGCCATTGTCACTCCACATGTCACTTACCAGTCCTCTTCGAGACACAAATCTTTTGAAGCCCGCAATAAAACCTTGAGCAGATAAGTCACTAATGGCTTCAAGATGAATTGCCTTGGACACCATACAGACAAAGACACAAATGTAGCCTTTGTAAGATTGGTGTCCTCGGCCCTTGGACGTTCTGATACTTATCGGACCAGCAAAGTCAACACCACTATGTTTGAATGCTCTCGCTGGTGTTACTCTACAAGCAGGCAATTGACCCATCAATTGAGTTTGAGGAGTTGTCGAATACCTCCTACATGTGACACAATTTCGCACGCAAGCCTTCACTAAAGATTTGGCTGAAATGATCCAGTATTGGGAACGTAATTGACTCAACATTAAAGTTGGTCCGCCATGAAGGGTCTTCCTGTGAATTTCATCAATCACCAAATTGGTAAAGTGGTGATGATGTGGCAAAATGATTGGATGTTTGGCATTTATGTCCAAATTTGCCTTTTCTATGCGACCGCTGACGCGTAGAATTCCATCCTCGTCTAATAATGGACATAATGATTTAAGTTTGCTTCTTGCCTTTACAAATCCTGTCTTTTTTATGTCGTGAATTTCATCCTTAAATACTTGATTTTGTGTATGTTTCACGCAAACTTTCATCGCCTCTTCTATTTCCTTATGTTGAAGACATACTTCGTATCTTTTGTTTCTGTCCTGTTTTTTCCATTTTAAAACTCTTCTGCAATATGCTATCACTCTCAATAATTTCTTCAGAGACGAATACCTTGTCCACATTGGATATTCTTGTGTGTTCTCAGTAACAACATGAGTTTTGACTGATCTTTGTTCCATACTTGTCGCGATTGACTTGGGCCTTTTGAATTCGATCGTCTCATTTCGTAGCCACGTTGGTCCTTGAGCCCACAAAATACACCCTGCTAGCTCTTGAGGAGTTATTCCTCTCGAGGCTATGTCTGCTGGATTTTGTGAGGATTGAACATGCGCCCAGTGAGTATTATCAAAGTTAGATAAGATCGCCGAAACTCTGTTCCCAACAAAAGTGGTCCAGCGGCTAGGATGGCTACTGAGCCACGCCAAAACCACGGTTGAGTCTGTCCATAGATGAACGCAGCCATGTGGAATGTTCATGACTTCAGCAACTTCCAATATCAATTCTGACAACAATACCGCTCCCATCAACTCTAATCTAGGAACGGATTGTTGTTTCACTGGAGCGACCTTCGTGCGAGCCGTGATTAGGCTGATTTTTATGTCGTTCTCAATATCTACGACACGAAGATACACTACAGCTGAATAGGCCACAACTGAAGCGTCGCAAAATCCGTGGAGCTCAACGGACACATCTCCAGCTCTGATCCTGATCCATCTCGGAACAGAGAATTTACTTGTCTCGAGTAAGTTTTTTCGATAGGTATGCCACTCTGTTAATAATTCTGGTGTCAATTCGTCATCCCAGCCCAAACCGGAAAGCCAAAGCCTTTGAATAAAGATCTTGGATGTAACAACACAAGGAGCCGCCCATCCGAGCGGATCGAATAAGCGTGATATATCGGAAATTACTCTTCTCTTTGTGATCGGAGTTTGAAGAGCCGGAAGATTGACTGCGTATTTAAATTCATCACTCTCGCGATCCCAGGTAATTCCAAGAATTTTCATAACTTCATCTAGTTTTATATTCTTTGCTATTTCTTCCGTTTTGTCCCCTCTAATAAACACCCTGCGATTCCTTCCTTCTTCTGAAATTTCCTTATTTAATTTCTTGCAGCTACTTACCCATTTTTGCAGCTGGAACCCACCCTTGGTAAGTATTTCTGTAATTTCTTTGTATATTTTTACTCCTTCTTCCACTGTCTGACAACCCGTCATCAGATCATCTACGTAAAAATCCTTTTTTATTTTTTCAGATACCACAGGACACCGTGCTCCTTCATCAACTGCTGTCTGCTGCAAGGTCTTTACAGCAAGGTAAGGTGCTGATGCTGTACCAAACGTCACTGTTACTAATTTGTATTCTTCAATTTCAGATTCGGGACTATCGCGCCACACTACCCTCTGGAACTCGGCGTCTTCAGGAGTGACCTTCACCTGCCTGTACATTTTAACAATGTCAGCACAGAGACTAATGGGGTGCATTCTCCACCTCATTATGACATGACGCAGCGGCAATTGCAACGTGGGTCCTACTAAAAGATCATCGTTCAGAGATGACCCATTTAACCCTTTCATTGATGCGTCGAAAACTATCCTGATCTTGGTTGTGGATTTATCCTCCCTTATAACGGCATGATGTGGCAAGTATACGGCTGTGTTTCTTCTGGGGTCATTATCTGGAACACGTTCAATATGACCAAGATCCTTGTATTCATGGAATACTTCGGAATATCGTTTTGCTAGTTCTGGGTTTTTCTTAAACTTGTTTTCCAGATGCAAAAACCTTTTGAGTGCCAGGTCTCTAGAATTTCCATATTGGCACTGCGGATCTTCATCACGAAATGGAAGTTTCACAATGTAACGACCATTTTCCTCCCTGAGAGTCGTTTGAGTGTAGATCTCCTCGCAACGCGCTTCATCTTCAGATAAAATCCTTTTATGAGTTCCAGGTGTAACCGTTTCAATTTCCCAGAATTGTTTCAGAATTGCATTTTCGTCATTCTGGTCTGAATGGCGAATGACTACATGATGACAACTGACGCTGTCAGTGGTTGACGAAATCTTGCCAGATAAAATCCAGCCTAAAGCTGTGTTTTGAGCTACCGGTAAGCCTGGCGGCCCCTTAAGTAACCCATCTTTTAAAATCTGGCCGTAAGCTTCTGCACCGAGCAGAATATCAATCTTATTCGGCGTGTGAAATGCTGGATCCGCTAAGCTAATGGCTTCCAACTCGGGCCAGTTGCACGTTATAACCTTCACTGACGGCAATAAAGAAGTTATGTTGCTTAGAACATATGCGTTAACTTGAAGGCTAAACGTCGGGTCTAAGTGCGAGTGAATAGTCACATTGACAGTATGGTCAGAGGCTAACACGCCTTTCTCACCACCAATACCCGAAATGACTGATCTAGCTGGCGTCTTTTTAAGTCCAAGAAGCTGCACTGCTGATTGCGTTATGAATGATGCCTGGGATCCCTGATCCAATAAAACTCTCAGCAGTTGTGTTGAGCCTTGTCTTGTCTGTGCTTCGACAAGAGCTGTGGCCAACAAAACCTGTGTCGGAACCGACTCCTTGGAAAAGTGGGAAGCTACGCTCGTGGTAGGTTCACCTTCTGATAACGATGCCTGAATCGTAGACACCGCTGACTTAACATTGACCGTTGCATTATTATCATTACAAACGGTTGAGCTTGAGACAAATTTTGGGTGCAGCAACGAATGGTGTTTTCGTTTGCATATGCGACATGACGAAGTTTGGCGACAAAATTTAACTGAATGATTAGGACAGAGACAATTAAAGCACAAACCTGTAGTTTGTACGAAGTTTTGACGCGTGTCGTGACTCTCCTTTGCAAATTGCTTACAGTTAGCAATTTTGTGGTTCTCTTTACAAAATGCACAAGTATGGCTTACATTGATATTACTATCGGAATTCACGACATGATGCACCTTTGGCTTGTTGCTAACATTAGCAGTTTGTTTAGACTTAGCTGAATTTACATCTAGAAATTCCAATGCCCTGAACCTGGCTTCTAAAAACTCTTTGAACTGTGACAACTTGGGAAGTTCATCGCTAGTGCTTATTTGTGTTTCCCATTGCTTGCGGGATTCGGGATCCAATTTTGCGCTTATAATATAAATGACTAAAATGTCCCAAGAACCCACATCAATTCCAAGACCCTTTAGGCCATTATCTAATTTGAAATGTCTATAAATTCACTTTAATTCTATCTTCTTAAATGGACTGTATTAATGTACTTACGGTTTTTAATGCACTTTACCACTTCACTGTCTGTCCAGTATCCAATCCAGTTGCTCGAACTTGCCAATTCTTCGATGAGATCTGCCCAACTCTGCAGCGCCACCTGGCGCCGCCCACCGGTACTTCCTTGTCGCTCCCGACCGCTAGCCGCAACAATGTCAGCTGTCACAGTGACACTGACGACGTCAACTGTCAACTCTTGACAACCAGTTGACACTCCAGTACCGGAGTGATAGCGCTTCAGTGACGATCTATCTCTGATTTCCACGCTTTGGAACAAATTTCACCGAAATCCGGTGTGGATAGGACCATGTACAACTTCGTGCAGGTCAAAATTCGTCTCGCTGATGATCGTTCAAATAAAAGAATGCAATGTTTATAACAGAGCCTGTATTCGAGGATAACCAAAATTCAAATTTCGAACACTGACGCGGGAACTCGCGAACATAACGCTTGCGTGTTCTAATTTTTCCTGTGGCGACATCTAGTTGAGTTTGAGGAACTAATTATCTTAGGAACTAAATTAGACAATCAGTTTAAAGTTAACAGGCTATAATGTTATGAAATAAAAGAGTAATGAAGTAAACAAAAAATGATAGCAAAAGAAGCAGATGTAGACTAAACGGAGGAAGGATGAAATAATATAATAGCAGAAACAAAATGGACTTGAATAACAAAAACCAAGACAAAATGGAAATTTTAGAGGAGGCCTTTGTCAAAAGACAAGCTGTTATAGAAGATAACTGTTTATCGACAGGAACTTACAGAAACTAGCTTTAAGTACAGACACTAGGTAGTTCTCCATTGGTGTGCTCTATGCCACACGTGTAAGGTTTGCGCACCCTTTGTATTGGAAGATTGAAGTCGGTGCAACGAACATATCGTTGTCGGGTTTGGATTTATCTGTTGGTTGAACGTGCTTTCCACTTTTCAGATATATTTTTTAACTTACAGTTATAGGTATTCATTCATTTCAGTATATTTGTATTTCGTACATAAAAATTATTTAAATAGCTTTGAAATTTTAAATGATCAAGTTCATTTCGTTTGAAAGTTGTAACAAAATTTTAATGGTCCTCATAATAAATATAAGGCTACTTATACCTGTTGATGACGTGTTCTTAGAAGGAGGCAGAAAGTTAAATATATAAGCAAGTTCCCGCCCCAGCCGCTTCTGCTCTCGACATCCTACTAAATCAGCGGATACATCACGGTGAGTGTGCGATGGAATTACATGAGTTAATTCCTCCATCTCCTTTCTACCATCGGACAACAACTCGGCATCCGTTTATGGTTGACATTCCTCCTGCCAGAACAAAGCGTTTCGCTTCAACTTTCATAATTCGAACAGCTAAGGAATAGAACCCCAGCGTCTCTGTTTCCCGATACTTATAATGTAGGTGTCTTCAAGTCCAGGGTGAAACGGTACCTTCTAGGCAAGCATGATCCATCGCCGCCCGCGTCGTCACTTTCCATCAGGTTAGACAGCGGTAAAAATGTTTTGCCTATAAGGTAATAAAAAAAATTCTCATCATCATCATCATCAGCTCATCACGTTCCCACTGCTGGGACACGGGCCTTCTCTTAGAGAGAGTAAAATCTATCTTACTTATGCGAAAGTTTTTGTGGATGGTTGGATGGACGGATGGATGGATATTTGTTACTCAACCACACAAAAACTACTGAACGGAACTTGATGAAATTTGGTATGTATGTTCTTTAGGTCCTAGAAAAGGAAAAAAGAAAAGAAAAGGTTACTTTTAACTCGGAAAACCGCGAGTGAAACCGCAGGGCGCAGCTATAATACTTTGGGCTAAAAGTTGACTCTGAAGTCTCTTACCGTAAGAAAATGTTCAGCCATACGGCTAGTAGTCATACCTGAAAATAAAAAACTCGATTATTGAATATTTAATTAGTTCTTATACAACTGACAAAACAGAAGAGCAAGTCGTTCGCTTGATAGCAAAAGCCACGCTTGCCTGTAACAATTGCAGTGTCATTCATAATTTGTCATGTATTGCATGGCACTGCATTGCGCTCCTCACCCCGAGACATCAGATAATAGTCTCTTATAACTCGGCCCTTTAAACCGAAATACAGCAATGCTTGCGCACTACTGCTTGGAGACGGAATAACTGGCTAAGCGGTGACACAAACCCAGATGGCCTCTCGTATATGAGAAACCTACCACCTGATAATAGACGGAGAAACGTGATCAGTGTCAATACAGGCGTAGCATAAAAGTCTTCAATGGTAGAAAAAACCCCCGACGCAAAAAACGTATAAATAGTAAAAAACGGCTGAACCGATTTTAATAAAAAAATGTCTAAGCACCACCACTAGAAAAAAAGCCGCGCATCCAAATCTGTTCACCCGTACCTACGGTGCTACGGTGCCACAGACAGACACAAATAGTGGTCAAACTTATAACACCCCTCCATTTTGCGTCGGGGTTTAAGAATAAGTACTTTAAAAACCTTAACTGCAACTTGTGATTTACTGGAATAATAAAAATTTAAGTGCATAATAAGCGCTGGAGTGAATGTTATATATTTATTTACATAGTGAGCACTCAAGCGCTTCAAAAAATCCACTCAAAAATCTATCATTTAACAAATTGTATTGTATTGTGTATTGTTGTTGATTGTAGCACAGCTAGACGGCATACGAACACGCGTAGTTTCTTTACAGCTCCGCTTTGATGTTGGCAACAGATGCTATCACCGAAATACAGGCGAAGCAAATGATTGTCGACCGAATTACCGTGGTACAGTAGTCTCGGCAGTACTTAAGCTTGGTTGAAATTCGACGCTGTACTGCCACTGCTTGGTCGAAATTTTACGTCGTCAACAAACGCTGCACAATGTTCGAAACGTTAGAGCAAAAAGTATGATACTCATATTATATACATAAATCTGTTAAAAAGTGTTAAAACACAAATCTGAGCTAATTTATAACTCCTCATTTTAATTTATTACGTTATTAATAGATAGTCTTTCTATTTTCTTTTATACATGGTATGGATCATACACATGTTTAATGCTTCGAACTGCATGGTTCTGCATAGGGGCATAAATTGACAGTAGCTCCTAAAAAACCTAAGCAAATCTTGATGTGGTCATTGTGGGCTACTGTTTTGTATTTATGTTAGAGATGTAATGGACAAAAAAGTAGCAAAGAGTTTGTAGATATGCGCGTCACGTGTACGCGTTAGTCAACTCTGTCTGATTGTCTGAAGCGCCATCCACACATTTCCGGGTCAGGGCCTGCCGAGCTCCAGGCCGTCCGGAATCAGGGTCCCGTCAGGTACGTGGCATCAGTTACCCATGCTCACACATGTCAGGGTAATCTATTCAGTGCATTTCGGCGTTTTACTATGCACAGATCTCAATGGTCTTTACTGGTGGTAGGTTTCTCGTATGCGAGAGGCCGTCTGGGTGGGTACCACCGCTTTGCCAGTTATTCAGCCGCCAAGCAGTAATGCGCAAGCATTACTGTGTTCCGGCTAGAAGGGCATTGTAGCCAGTGAAATTACTGGGCATAATGAGACTCAACAGCTAATTGTCTCAGGGTGACGAGCGCAGTGCAGCGCCGCGCAGGATTTAGCAAAACAGAGTTCTGGGTAGTGTTGTTATTGTTATGGGCTGGCGTATTGTTACCATCAGGCAAACGACCCGCTCGTCTCGTCATTCAGTTACATAAAAAAAAGATACAGAAGAATTGACAATTATTGCAAATTGCATCTGATAGATCGTAAAGGATTTTGTTCTGTCGCACAAGTTCTATCAATCTCTCCGTATCCACGTTACACGAGGCGTCAAAAATCGGACAGCACTGACGAAGCGTGCGTTCCTCAAATCATGCTCCGGAACACTGAGTTCCCGGATGTACCTGACACAGAACTTTGTGAACAAGTTAATACAAAATGTATGCAAACATTTTTTTTCTCGTCCCTAATGGAATACTAACGGGACCGTGATCCGGAAATAGGTGGAAAGCCCTTAAAGCTTGGTCACTGCTTTCTCTGCAGAATTAGGCAGCTTTATTAGGGCAAACCGCCAATTGGACAGAGTTATGAGAATTGGGATACATCAAGTCTATAGTCTTTTATCCAAGGACGGCTATGGATGGTACCTTATGTTTTAAAAGTTTTGGCCTAGAAATTAAATCACATCTTGTTCTTTAAAAAAGTTGCTCTTTTACATTAATTATGAGATTTAAACAACGAAAGTCAAAATATTAATAAACTTCAGGTTGCTTAGTGCAATGTCACGTGACTGTATTTAATAGATTATATTGCCTCTAGAAATTCTTATGTCAGGAGTGAGAAGTAAGTACGCGATTGTTTAACTTTGAATCATAATCGTAAAATAAACGCCCTGTTAACAGAAAACAAAAACGCTTGACTTTATTTAGCTTCAGTTGTGTAGTTTCCTAGTTTTTAACTGGCTTCGCTGGCCCCTGTTTAAGTGCTAGCTAAGCCTGTTGGGAAGTTAGAACCTTTTTGTTTAAGTTCGCGAAAAGCTGCATTGCAAGAGATTTTTGCTTTTATTTAGTACCTAGTAGTTAATTAAATTCCAGTGCTAATTGTTGCACATACATTATAAAGTTGCGCTCTTAGCTCCCTAAATAAAATATATATTTTGTTAATTGTACATGCCTGGTCAGTCATTGCACATAACGATCAGGCGATAATATATAGTTTTTTTTTAAATTTATTTATTGATTAATTTATAACAATGTTCGTTATATTAGGCATGCCATTATTAAATAAAATTACAGAATTAATTATAATCTACTTACAATAAAAATGTTTGTTAAATAACTTTCTTAGCTATGTTGATATTTTTTTGCAATAAAGAATTATTGTTTGAGTAACAGTTCATTTTGTCCAACTCCAAATTGACTGCCGCAATCCACAAAACCGCTCACCCATCTCATTACATGCTGTGAAACAATCTTACAATCTTTTGCTCCTCCGGTTCACTCCTTATTAATGTGAGTGGTAAACTCCTCACAATTAATTTTACCACACCTAGAACATCAGGTCTTTCTAAAAATTCGTCATTGACGTAACTCTATGGAAGTATAGAGAATAGTAGAAATCAAAAATTACAGAAACGCAGGATAAAGTTTGGGAATCGCTGATTTAGCCTTTTAGATGCTTCCCGTGACGTCACTGGTCTTTGATCACGTAATTTTATGATCTCGATACAAGCGCACCCATCGGCTCTCACCGTCCCATCTCGAACTGCGGGGTTCAAATTCCCTTTGACGCAGCTAAGTGGCCGTTATAGGAGATTTATTCGTCACCTCGATGAGCTACGTGCATTGAAACGAATGAGAATCGAGTATCGGTAGCGGTATTTAAATAAAGGAACAGTATCTTTTCGATGGGTATCGCTACAACCTAATAACGTTATTGTTATCTGAACGTTTTTGTTCCGCAGTCAGAATAATTTCGGAAAAGCAAAATATGAACCATATTTTGCAGCGTCAAAAGTGTCAAATGGCTTGATTTTGAAAACGAACCGTTTCCCGCCATACGAGCAATCTCCTCGACCGACCTATGGTTAAGAGAAGTTTTCGCGCGCCGCCGCTACAGCGGTGTGGTGGCAGCACTGTCTGACTTCGAGAGAAATAGGCCGCGGGCGCTCCTGCAAAAACTGTGAATAATAATTCAAAACAAATTCTATGTGCCGTGAAAACTAAACAATATAAAGTGCTAGCTGGTATTCCGGGACACGACCAGCAAGGCCGTGGATCTTCGGTGCGTAACATTATTAAAGCCAATTTAAATATCTAGATTTTCTAAAAATTAGCTATTGAATGAGACAAGCGCTGTTATAGAAAAACACTAGAAAACACAGCATTCACCATTGGTAAAGATTAAAAGGTTCTAACAAAGTTTACATTAGTCAAAGTAATCTTTACTTTTATAAAGTAGTAGTATCTGTTTCCTAGATAGGTATAGGGAATCCTAGTTATGGGCCAGAATCTATGTATGTGATCGTCAGGCGTATTTATTTATATTTATTTTAACTGGTGAGTCATTTTTTTGCTATAGATTCCTCAGACACGCGAGAATAGTTTTTAGTTCCTGTCCTGTGAATTCCTGTCTTTTGCATAAGAAATTAAAGGATATGAAATTCACAGGACCGACTACCATGCATCAAAAATATATAACAGCATACCTTTATGAATTTGTACCGAATTTTTTAGGTTACTCAACACGGAACGGAACATACAGATCGAATAGAATTTAAACGCGGCCGCCTGAGCGTCGGTTTTTCATACGATTTCGTTTGTAAGCGCCAATTGATCAGCTTGAAAAGGGAAGCGATCAGAATATTGAAACATGGGGGAGATTGCAGAGTATATTTTTATTGACTCTCTTGAAAGTCACTTTACGTACGAAGCGTACTCGTTATAGGAACTATTTATGATTGTATATGTACTGTAGCTATCAATATTATAAATGCGAATGTATGTGTGAGGGGGTGTATTTGTGCGTGCTTTATGAGGACGGATGTTAGTTATTCAATCATGCAAAAAGTATAACGGAGTTTGACAAAATTTTGTTTGTAGGTATACAAAACAATCTTGAATTGTCACCGAAAGCCATGTCGTCATTATCAGGCAAACGACCTGCTCGTTTGTCATTCAGTTACATAAATAAAAAATTTCAAGCCCCCGACACGAACAACGAAGAGCTACGGTACCACTCGTGTTGCCAGGTGCCGATTTTTCACTAACCTCTTTAGTGTGTACTTTATTCGATAATTTTTATGAATGAAGACACAAACTTAATGATTATGATTTCGAAATTGTTAAGTTTGAATTTTGTTATACTTTAGAGTTTTTTTTAAGTAACTGAATGACGAGACGAGCTGGTCGTTTGCCTGATGGTAAGCAATACGCCAACCCATAACAATAACAGCACCACACAGAACCTACTGCGCTCGTCACTCTGAGATAATTAGCTGTTGAGTCTCATAATGTAATTGCAGTAATTTCACCAGTTAATTCACACTACCATTTAAAAACAAACTGACAATCCAATAAAAATATATACAAAAACCAGTTTTCTTTTGCTGCCATTTGTTTGTGTAGCCATTGTAGCTGTCCCGATTTCAAAACCAAAATCCCGATTATTTTTACCTTCCGTTTCGAAATTTGACACACTGGACCTGGCAACACCAGGTACCAAAGACAGACACACATAATGGTCAAACTTATAACACCCTCCTTTTTGCGTCGGGGATTAAAAAAAAGTTAGTGACATCAAACTGAGAACTGTGCTTAATTAATTCTAGACATTTTTTATTTTTTTTACGCTTGATAGATCTATGTTTGGCCACTATCTCGCCTGATGTGAAGCGATGATGTGGCCTAAGATGGACATAGATCTAGAGAGAGACGGCAGACATATCTAGTATTCTCTTGAGATTTCGAGTATGAACTAATAAATTATAGTTTATTAGCCGTGTTAATGCGCGTTAAATTAAATCGTGCTAGCTGAAGTTGCTACCACAACTTAAACTAGCATGTATGATGCAGTGACATTTTAACATGTTGAAAGAACTTTTAAAGTACACACTAACTAAACAAAACTTCAGAACATTTGACGCTCACACTACGTCAGCGCCAGCGAAATTACTGGGCATATGAGACTTAATATCTGATGTGGCGGGGTGATGAGCGCAATGCAGTACTTTTTATGGTATTAAAAGTTCTGGGCGGTACTGCAATTGTTATAGGCAGGCGTGGCACTTAACATCAGGCGACCGTCTTGTTCATGTCATCACTCCGTTCCATAAAAAAATAAACTGCAATAACGAGACGCAATATTTTGTTAATTATAATAACAATTCTTAAAAACAAATGAAACGCTCTCGTCACACTAACTCGAGTTAACTTTCACTGCCTTCACAAAGTGGCACTTAACACTAAACTACTTAACAAACATGACACTATCTGCTCAGAATAGCTGACGATCGCCCTGCAAAAACGCGACGCAATATTCTGTTAATTATAATAACAATGTCTAAAAACAAATGAAACGCTCTCGTCACACTAACTCGAGTTAACTTTCACTGCCTTTGCAAAGTGTCACTGAACACTAAAGTATTTCACAAACACGACACTATCTACACAGAACAGTTGACGATCGCACTGCATTAAGGCGACGCAACTCAATATTCTGTTAATTATAATAACAATGTCTAAAAACAAATGAAACGCTCTCGTCACACTAACTCGAGTTAACTTTCACTGCTTTCACAAGCTGTCACTGAACACTAAAGTATTTCACAAACACGACACTATCTACACAGAACAGTTGACGATCGCACTGCATTAAAGGGACGCAACTCAATTTTCTGTTAATTATAACAGCAATGTCTAAAAACAAATGAAACGCTCTCGTCACACTAACTCGAGTTAACTTCGCTGCCTTCACAAAGTGTCACTAAACACTAAACTACTTAACAAACACGACACTATCTGCTCAGAACAGTTGACGCTCGCACTGCAATAACGCGACGCAATATTCTGTTAATTATAATAACAATGTCTAAAAACAAATGAAACGCTCTCGTCACACTAACTCGAGTTAACTTTCACTGCCTTCACAAGGTGTCACTGAACACTAAAGTATTTCACAAACACGACACTATCTACACAGAACAGTTGACAATCGCACTGCATTAAAGGGACGCAACTCAATTTTCTGTTAATTATAACAGCAATGTCTAAAAACAAATGAAACGCTCTCGTCACACTAACTCGAGTTAACTTCACTGCCTTCACAAAGTGTCACTAAACACTAAACTACTTAACAAAACGACACTATCTGCTCAGAACAGTTGACGCTCGCACAGCAATAACGCGACGCAATATTCTGTTAATTATAATAACAATGTCTAAAAACAAATGAAACGCTCTCGTCACACTAACTCGAGTTAACTTCACTGCCTTCACTAAGTGTCACTAAACACTAAACTACTTAACAAACACGACACTATCTGCTCAGAACAGTTGACGCTCGCACTGCAATAACGCGACGCAATATTCTGTTAATTGTAAATAATTAAAGCTCCTTATTGTCTTGTCGGGATAATAGCATACATGTGTACAGTAAGGATAGTGCGTAGGAACGTTATTGCCGGAAGTCCTTAGAAGAAGTGTAGCCAGTATTTTTATTAAAGTCCAGGTTTTAAAAATAGTGATTTTCGTTGTTGTTAAATTAAGACATTTTATATTTATTTTTATTATTTTAAGGTCAATATTTTAATAATAGTGATTTATGTTGTTGTAACTCAGTCAAATCAGTGCTGGCATATCGCAGCAAGCGTTTGATTTCCTCGTTTTGTCTATGGTTTGATAGTTTTTCAGAAGCAATGGCGTGAGTGAATTATGGATGGTACGCATATATGTAGTCGAGAGTCATCTGACTGAGCCAACTATGCTGCCTACAGTTTATACATATTTACAATACTTATAGCACAACTTGCAAGTACTTGCAAAATCTCCTAGCATGATAAAAACATAGTTCACAATTTTTTGTATTCAATGACACCATCATCATCATCATTAGCCCATCACAATCCCACTGCTGGGACACGGGCCTTCTCTCATAGAGAGAGTATGGGCCACTTAACTTAAAAAAGTCAGTGGTGCGTGACCAGCAGGATTCGAACTCGGGTGCGTCGAATCGAAAGTCACGCGTTCTCCCACTGAGCCACACTTGCTCTAATGACACAGTAACCGTACAAAATGAAATTTCACTTCCAACTATTTTTGAAAGGCACTTCATATCTAGAAGTAAATCTGCCCATACTACCGCCATACTGTGATAATGGCGACGCAAGTACAAGACCTTTTCGGTCGCTCGGAATCGCATCGTAATGGCATTCCTGAAAGCTACCCTCAGTAAGAATACGCCCAAATTGTTATTATTATTTATCATTCCCGAGGCCCTTTTAGTACTCCGAGATGGAGAATTAGCTTATGTAACCAACTGTTGCTTTGATAATTACAGCTAAGTGCGCTACATTGATAAAAATAATTACGAAAAATGTGTATGAAAGTCTTTTAAAGCTGATTTCAGCTACATTATCTGTATTGATTAAAATAATAACAAAAAATCTGCTAGAAAGTCCACGTTAATTGGTTTTACAAAGCTTTATGAAAGCGTCTTAAATCAGACGGCCAATCAAAATAGATTCTATTGTATGATCAAATACTGTATTTTATACAAAATCGTCAGTCTTCATGCACAAAGACGTTCAAAGTTTTAAAGATAAATTTGAAATTAGTAACGATAGACGTAAGAAAACTTGTGCGCAGTGATAACACAGACTTTATAAACATCCACACATCATCGCTTCACATCAGGCGAGATAGTGGCCAAACATAGATCTATTAAGCGTAAAAAAAACCCCGTCTCACGGTTTTTAACCCACTTCAAAAAAAGAGAAGGTTCGCAATTCGATAGTTTTTTTTCTTTGAACGTTTGTTACCTCAGAACTCCGTCATTTATAAACTGATTTAGAAAACTATTTTTGCGTTGGGTTCAGTATAGCTACAAGGTGGTCCTATATAAATTGATATAATGACCGTGGATTTCGAAGATATATCAGAATTACAGGCCATTCAAAGGTTTTTCTGGGAGAGATCGCTTTAACGATAATACCGTTACACCGAAACATGCAAGTTTGACCTTTAATTTTTTTGGGGAGTAACAAAAAAATATATATTCAAATTTTTTTTATAGTTCTTTAAATATTGAAACAAGCAAAGTTTGATCCTATTTTGGATATTAACTAATCAAACTTTGTAGACCCTATCTAGAAACTGGACCCGTGGGTAGGTTTCCTCTTTTAAATTATAATAGTTTTGTAAAACTTCACGTGCTCAAAGTGACGTAATTTGTTTAATTATCCATACAAAATGTATTGTAGGGTTGTCATGTTGTGTTTTTACATTTCGCGGAGGAAACTTTGCGAGAACTTATCAAAAAAAAATCATCGAGATTTTTAATCTCGTTGAACAAACTTTGATTTTTGTTTATACTTATTTTATAATACACATGTATAGTACATAAAATACATGTATATGTATATCGAATTATATATATACGTCTAAGAAACGGTCGCGCAGCCCAGTGATAAAACGTACAAACTAATATAATATTTCCTCTGTAACCACGTCACGTAACGGATAAAAATAAATCAATTTTCCACTTACAATGCACTCTCGCATAGAACTAAAGTTTTCCGAACGCATTCTTATCTACATGTTCCCAACTTTATTGAATATCATCATTCGTGGAAATCGCACCTGCGACCCCAATATACAAACACATTTACAGTTATTTATCTTCATACATTGGTTAATAGAAGATCAAGGTAAGGCATCTTTCCAAACTTGCTATAATATGATAGTAATCATGACGGAATGTTGGCTTAGGGTAGAAGTATACTGGTCGTCCAATATCGATGTGGATGGATGACATCAGGAGAACAGCAGGGTGTGTTTGGATGTGAGTGGCGAGAGATAGGGAAGAATGGCAGAACCAAAAGGAGGCTTATGCTCAGCAATGGGCGATAAAAGGCTGATGATGATGATGAAATACCACCTTAAAAGCTGGAGCACACTGAAGCCGGTTGCAGTTCAGTCCGGCGCAGTGCCGTTCATTTGCAGTGCGGGTGTAAACAGTTAGGTGTCACAAAAGACTGGACAAGTTCCACACCGCACTGCTCGCCTCGGCGGTCCCGGTGTGACGTCCAATAAGGAAACCTGTTGAATACTACGTCACTCACGCTATAACTGCACTGCACGCGCCCATTTGCACCTGCGTGCGCGCGGTTAGTTTTTCATCTCTTACGCGCAGTCCGTGCGTCGCGCAGCTACTGTAACGTACTGCAGACGTACTGCATACGGTGTGACGTCTATACAAATACTCTTTATTGTATACCAGTAACATAGAAAAAAAAGATTACAGATAAACCTTATAACTAGGGTAGTACAATAGGCGGTCTTTCGTAGAATTTCATACTTTACAGGTCCTCACAAACTGCATCTGCACTGGACCAGACTGCAACCGGATTTGGTGTGCTCTTGCCTTTATAGCTAAGTCAAGTCAAGAACCCTCTATCGGAGATCTGTTTGTAGTAAGTTTATGTACTGCTATTACCAAAATACACTACACCAATATTGAATCCCGACCACGCTAGTTACGCAATTTATTGCTGAAGGAAGAATAGTTGACTTTAAAATGAAATTGTGGAACTATCACGTAGAGGAAAACTGAACCGAAACGGAATAGTTTATCTTACCATTTCAAATAACACGTACAGTTAACATTCTTAATATGTTTTGGACAGCCTCTGTGGTGTAGGTACTGATTAGTCAACTCATATCTTATATACCAGGTAAGCAAATCATATATACCAAGTTGCAAGTTTGACTCCCGCTACGGCCAAATTGTTATGCACAGAAACAAGTATATACTCGTATATACGTTTCATCAAACATAAAAACCGACTTCAATGTATCTTCGAAGGCCAAGGTCAAATATCGATGAAATTTATATGGAACCACTTCGTAGCTATACTGAACCCAACACGCTTGCCCAGTGCGGGTTTGTTGGATGTCACATATCCTTGAATTTTTGTGATTATTTCTTGGACATGCCGTACTATTATTTATTCTATCTATATCTATATTCTATCTATTATTTATATATCTGTCTATCGTAGTGTCTTTGTCGGGCAGGGTATGCGAGCCCTTCACGTAAATGATTTCCAAGGTTTTTATTTCCCCATAAAATATGACTCCAGTACTAGAATGATTGACATCTGCAAGTGTTTCTGAACTAAGCATTCTTTGTTTTAAATGTCGCACTGGGCTGTAACAAATATAACGTTTTTACGACGAGTAACGTAAAAACCTATAAAACGTAAACTGCTTTGTTTCTTGTCACAGGGATAACAGAAGCTTTTGATGATTGGAATAAATTAAACCTAGTCATAAATTAGTTAAGTCGTCGTGACCTAAATTGAGTGCAAAATGGCCAAGTACAAGATCTAAATAATTGTTGTTCCGTTATAATATGTTCAGTTTGATTAAGATAGATAGATAAATGCTTTATTGCAAAACATTAAATTTAAGACATTACATAAAAACAATTAAAGAAAGTTTTACAATGGGCGGCCTTATAGCTAAAAGCGATCTCTTCCAGGCAACCTTGGTACCTTATTAAGGTAAAATGCGACACAAATTGCTATTTATAAGGTATATAGGAAAACACAACAACATTTATATCCCTAATGAGTTATTCCTAATAACGATCCCATTTTTTTCAGATTGGTATATTTATAAAATAAACTAGCTGCGCCCCGCTGTTCCACCCTCGGTTTCCCGGGATAAAAAGTAGCCTATGTGCTATTCCAAATCCTAAAGTACCTACATACTAAATTTCATCAAAATCGGTTCAGTAGCTTTTGCGTGAAAGAGTAACAAACATACATCCATACATTCTTACAAACTTTCGCGTTTGTAATATTAGTAGGATCAGTAGGATTTTATTACAGCAAGCTTAATTTTTTTTTATTTACAAACGAAAATAAATTTCTTCTATCTATTTATGTTTAATACATTTATATCGTTTAATAGTAGCAGTAGCAGTAGTATGAATCTAATTTCTCCGATATTATGTTATTTTCATATCTCTTACCGCAACTCGTTTAAAAAAAAATACCTTGTACCTTAAACTCTAGCTAGTAGGTACTGTTCAGCTCAAGCAAAATTGGGTGAAACGAATGAAACCTACCCTACCTAAATATAAGTTATAATATTTTTAAGTGTTCCATTTTTTTCCAAATTTCGTACGGAACACTAAAATAAACAATTGGAACATACTGTAATGTAATAAAACTATCGTTAAATACTGAAAACAAACGCCAATTGTATGCATACGTACTATAAAACATTTCATATAAGTAGTCTGGAAGAGATCGCGATCGCTTTAAGCGATAAGACCACCCATTGTTTAAGCATTTCTTCTGTAAATATTTTTTGTTGTTTTTGTGTGTCAATGAGCGTTATCTACTCGGTATCTATTAATATAATAGCATAAGCTACTAATTGGAACTTGATTAAATTTGGTATGTAGGTACTTAATACGTAATTTTTTACCCGAAAACCACGGGTGAAACTAGACTCTAAGTTTTTTTACTCTCTGGTAGGTCTCTCGTATGCAGAGGGCCGTAAAGGTAGAAACCACCACTTTGCCAGTTATTTTGCCACCAAACAGTAGTGCGCATGCATTACTGTTTTCCTGTTTGAAGGGCATAATAGCCAACGAAATTACTCGGTATAAAAACACTGTGACTGGATTTGGTGTGACTCGTTGGGAAGCCACCAATATCTCATGTCTCGAGGTGATGAGCGCAATGCAATGCTGTACAGTACTTTTTGTAGTATTAAAGGTTCTGTGTGGCACTGCAGCGGCAATTTACAGGCGTAGCGCTTAGCATCAGGCGGACGACAGGATCGGCTCAAACCTTAGTTCCATAAAAAAAGTAAGTACTCAAAGCATTTAAATTTTCAAAAATGACTATCAGAAAATTCTTTCATAAAATACTCTTCTCTTACAAGAAACGGCAACTAAAGAGAAAGCGATAATGACCATACATTTACTATATTAAGTGCAGACTCCCGTTCCCTTACTTTACCAAGTCTGGGTTAAACCACCGACCAGGCTGCTAGATCTTGCTCGCAAAATGATTTACGGGTAGAGAGAGATCTTTTCGGGGTGGATGCGGTAAGTCCCCTGGTGAGCCTTTAATGGCGCCTTCGATTTCTTTGCGTATGATGTATGCTTTAGTTGGTAATACTTTATGTAAGATGTTATTATACTCTGGTTATTTATCTTATAGTTGTACAGAGTTAATTAACTTTCAGACTGGTGGTAGGTTTCTCGTATGGGAGAGGCCATCTGGGTGGGTTGGGTCAATTATTCTGCCGTCAAGCAAGAGTACGCAAGCATTGCTGTGTTCCGGTTTGAAGGGCATTGTAGCCAGCGAAATTATTCGGCATTATGAGCTAGTTGTCTCAGAGACGAACGCAGTGTAGTGCCGCGAAGGATTTTGCAAAAAAAGTTTTGGGTGGTGCTGCAACTGTTATGGGCAGGCGTATTGCTGGTATATACGCCTGCTTGCCTGCCTGCTGTCTTTTTTATGTTACTGAATAACTAGACGAGCGGGTCGTTCGCCTGATGGTAATCAGGCGAACGACCCGCTCGTCTAGTTATTCAGTAACATAAAAAAGACGCAAATAGATACAGAATATAATAGCTAAGGGTACAATCGTTTTTTCTATTTACTGATCGTTTTGGGAACACCTTACGAACATATTTTTTTTTATAAATTCTAGGGCCAAAACAACGGTCTTTACGCTAACAATTGCCGTATCAATGCCTCTAACATTTGTTTTAATTACATCGTACATGTCGCCTCAATAATTAATTTTTAGAAAAAAACAAAAACCGACTTCAATGTATCTTCGCAGTCCAAGGTCACATATCGATGAAATTTATATGGGACCACTTTGTAGCTATACTGTACCCGACGCAAAAAGAATTTTTCAAATCGGTTCATAAATGACGGAGTTCTGAGGTAACAAACATAAAAAAAAAATACAATCGAACAGAGAACCTCCTCCTTTTTTGAAGTCGGTTAAAAAGTATATTCTTGTAGGCGTCATTCCAATTCACAGATTCGCATAATGCCCTTTACAAACCATTGTTTTTCTCGCAACGTTACTTGTAACAGCTTCTTTGAAATTTCCCGTTTTATGCTAATATTCTATTTACATACTTTTCCCTCTTGGCACCCGTCCAAACTTCACGCCTTCGTGACAGGTTTTCGTCCTCGTAAACTCTTCACGATATCTGAAGTCTTTTTCCGAAGACATAAGTGTTGTTTTCCAACGGTTTTCATATCAATTTGAACTTGGATTGTTTCAGGTTGGGTGAATCTAGTCTTTCAATCTTTGGGGTTGTTAAGGTACAAGTTTGAGAGCTCTTTGAGTATTGTTCGCAGCGGTCTTTATGTGGTACTTTTACAGTTATTTCAACGTTTTATAGTTATGGGTCGTTTTGATGAAATCATACAAGATTTTAATTTAATACATTATATGACGGATACCTAGGCGAACCGCTCATGTCCTGGCTGGCGCCAAATCCAAATTAATAATTTGAATATCTATAATATATATCCTCTATTGTTGACGTTCATGTTTCTTTATGTAATTGAGTGACTAGATCGCCTGAATATCAGCAACACGCCTGGTACGCATGTAGATAAAATCATACTATAATATAATAAATAATAATTGTAATAATAATTGACGTTCATATGTGCGTCTGTGATGCCAAACATGAATAAAAAACTTTTGAACTTTGATACTTTGATAGATTGTTCAAAAGAATTTAATCTAACTAATAATTTGAATTACAAAATAATAAAGGATTGATGGATAGAAATTAAAGAAACGAATTTAAAGACGATGGGCTTGCATGCTTTCGATAGGCTGTCATAAATTGGCGTATCCCCAATCGACAGTGACAGTCTATCCCCATTACGTGAAGACAATTACAACTCCATTTGCGGTAACCCGCTCTAAAAATGATTATTCGTATATATACTAAATCGATTTGAATTAAATAACAGCAACTAATAAATAAAATATTTTCATCGCACGCGGCTGTAGGTATATATATAATTAAAATAATGACTTGCGACCTCGCAGATACTTTTTTCCGATAAGTCAACTCGGCGCCATGTAATTCAATAAGGTCATCAGTTTTAGTTTCAGTTGCATTATTCTCTGGACGAGATAGATCACGTCTGTCTAGACTAGATAATGATCTCCTTTTTCTTAAGTAACAAACAAAGGTAAAGTATTTTAGGCGAATGTTATCGATGTCATTTACAGGTGACTTTCAGCTTAATAATCGCCACAAAGAAAATTTAACAAAAAAATTCAGAAAAAAGTTCTATTTCATAACGAAAAACAGCAGATACAGATACGAATTTTTTTATTTTTTGTTTTTACAATAGAAAGGTCTACGTTTGACCACCATCTCGCCTGATGTTAAGCGACGATGTGGCCGAAGATGGAGAACGTAGATCTAGAAAATACCTATTCACTCTGGCCTTGAAGATACCCAGATTGTAGTTATCAGGAAACAGAGAAGACAGCAATGAGTTCTATTCCTTAGCAGTACGCACTATTATCTGCTATAAATCGGATAAAAAGTTAGTTTTGGATGAACCATTATCAAAGTAGAGTCATCATCATCTTCATCAGCCCATGACGTTCCCACTGCTGGGACTCGGGCCTTCCCTCGTAGAGGGATATGAGGGATATGAGGGAGTATGGGCCATAATCCACCACGCTGGCCTAGTGCGGGTTGGTGGATGTCACAAGTCCTTGAATTTTTGAGATTAATTCTTGGACATGCCGGTTTCCTCACATGTTTTCCTTCACCGTTTTTAGAGCGAGTGTTAAATCCGCACATAACTTAAGAAAGTCAGTGGTGCGGGTCAGCGGGATTCGAACTCGGGTGCGTTGGATCGAAAGTCGCACGTGCTGCCACTGAGCCACACTCACTCTATAGCACAAGTGCACTCTGCACTTGCTTTACTCTGACACTTTTACTTTAGCTCAGCGAGAAATCGTACGACTATCCGTCCCACGCACTTGAGTTTGAAGAATCCTGCTGGCCACCAATGACATTCTTAAATTATGTACGGTTTTAACACTCGCTCTAAAAATGAAGTAATATATCGTGAGGAAACCAGTTCAAAAATCACGAAATTCAAGGACATATGACATCCACCAACCCGCACTAGGCCAGCTATGGTAAATTACTGCCCATACGCTATCTCTCAGAGAAAGCTCGAGTCTCAGTAGTGGTAACGTAATGGGCTGATGACGATGACTATCATCAAAGTGATTGGTGATACATTTGATGTTGCGAAATATTGTATCAGTACCTGTTACAGAAGCAACCTTTACTTCCATGAAAGCGTTGTATCAATTCGTTCGCATTAGGCTTGAAATTTGTTAAACGTCTTGTTTGCTGTGCGATACGATTTATCATCCTTGTCGGGAAGTATAAAATCTTTGATGTTAGCGTTCACTTACGGTATGTATGCTTTATCGCCAGTATGAGTTTACGTGCGTTATATTAGATTAGATTAGATAACTATTTATTGTTACACCACCAGAAATTATTACATCAAAAGAAAAAATACAAACTTAAAAACTAAAGTTTTACAATGGGCGGTCTTATCGCTCAAAGCGATCTCTTCCAGACAACTTTTGGATGGAGGGGACTTAAAGAAACAGGTGTGTGAATACAGGGGTGTCAACATAAATAAAATAATAAAATAGTGACATGTATGTACATATGTACAAAGAGTACAAACTATAATATCATGTACTACCTACTTACATATAGGTACATCTAAACTAAAAATACAATAAAATATACTAATTATAAGTATAATAATATAATATACATAATAAATTTTAAAATATATACATAATGACAATACATATATAATATATAAGAATTTAATTGCGTTTTTAACGCATACCCTATTTCCAAATTTAATTAGGACAAGGTTAACTATTCATGATCAATGTTTTATTTTTTAACACCATCATCAGCGAATTTACTGGGCATATAAGACTTAATATGTGATGTCTCGGGGTGATGAGCGCAAAGCAGTGCTAGGCAATGCTTTTTATGGTATTAAACATTTGGGGGGCACTGCAATTGTTATGAGCAGGCGTGGCGCTTACTATCAGGTGAACGACTTGCTCGTTTTATCAAACAGTTCCATAAAAAAAATGACATTCACGACTCCTACGAGAGAGTATCCACTTACACATATATATAATAATCCACTAAGCGGTTGAAACGCAGCTGTCACACGTATTTGATACTTTTTGTTTCTTGCACGATTTTGTCCTTTACCATTTGATAAGAACTGGTCAATACGGACGTAACTTTTTTTAACCCCCGACGCAAAAAGGTAAGGTGTTATAAGTTTGACCACTATGTGTGTCTGTCTGCGGCACCGTAGCTCTTAAACGGGTTAACCGATTTGGATGCGGTTTTTTTTTTGAAAGCAGGTTTTTAGCGGTGATTCTTAAACATGTTTTATAGAAATTGGTTCAGCCGTTTGTTACTTTTTATAGGTTTTTGTGTCGGGGTTTTTTTAAATTTTATTATACTGAAATTTGCTTGCCTTTCTTGAACGATGTTGTCCTTCACCATTTGATAAGAACTGGACATAACTTTTTACAGTAATACCTAGAACTTTTCAGACCTCAAAGAGTATTGACCCGGAGCGAGCGTGGCTCGATGGGAGTATGTGCAACTTTTAATCCAACGCACCCGAGTTCGAATCCCGTTGGCGCAGCACCGCTAACTTTCTTAAGTTATGTGCGCATTTAACACTCGTTTAAAAACGGTGAAGGAAAACATCGTGAAGAAACCGGCATGTTTAAGAATTTATCACAAAAATTCAAGGGCATGTGACATGCAGCAACCCGCACTGGGCCAGCGTGGTGGATTACGGCCCATACTCTCTCTATGAGGGAAGGCCCAAGTCCCAGCAGTGGGGACGTGATGGGCTGATGATGATGATGATACTGCTTAAAATGTACCATGAGTCGTCGTCGGTCCGTTGCCGACATCGATTGAACAAATGAAAATAAAATTGAATGCGAAATCAGAAGCTAAACGAGAATGTTTTGATCGTCTCGAATATTTACAACTTACTTCGTACATCTCCATCATTCATATCCATACATTCACCTTTATCAGACATGTTGATTTTATTACCGAAGTTTCCTTTGTTGTTCGGAGTTTTAACATTTTCGCATTTGGAAAATTAGCTTTTGGAAAGGAGTCTTTTACATGTCGACTTTATGTTGAAAGGAAACCATTTCGGTTGCTGGGAAAGTTTTGAAATAAATCAAAATGCTACACCTAAAATTTATTTTATTAATTATGCGTCTAAGCTACTCAAGAATAGAGTTTAGAGTAGGAACAGTTTTTCTTTGCTTATGACGATATCAAAAATTACTTGCATAAATATTATATTTGTCACCCAATATTATATTTGTCGGACGTCAAAACTGTTATGGGACTCAAATGGAGTTGGGCCGGACACCTGGCCAGGCGGAGTGACGACAGGTGGAATAAGGTACTGACTGAATGGTGGCCAAGACAGGGTAAGCGTAGCGTTGGGCGCCCGCAGCAAGATGGGTCGACGATATTGTAAAAATCGTGGGCCGAACCTGGACACGAATGGCGCAGAGTCGAGGCAAATGGCATGATATGAGAGAGGCCTACCACCCAGCAGTGGGGTGTAAAGGGCTGTGGATGATGATGATGATTATATTTGTTATTATATTTGTGTTTGTTTTGACCTTGGTCATGAGATAGGAGAGTATAATTCTCATGACGGTATTGCAACTTGATTGAAAATTTGAGTTTAACGACACAAATGTTTTATCGCGTAATAAAAGAGGACTACGTCCACAAACTTTTTAATACCATAAACTGTGTTCGAATATTACTTTACTGTATAGTTTTTAGCTTATTAATGTATGATTACACTTCAAAAGATTGTTTTTCATATACCCTATCATCATCATCGCGCAGTCCACTGCTGGAAATAAACCTCACCAACTGCACGCCCCCTGCCTTGCGAAGATCATCGCTCCATCCGTTCACTGCATCGCTCCCATAGCCTCTGGCGTCCCACACGTTTGTCAATCCGTGGTCTCCACGTAAGAACACGTCTACCGTTTACTCCAGCTTTTTTTTTCTCTTTATTTAAGGAGCTTTTTCGCCAAGGCGAATATGTCGCTCCGTATGTACTCCAGCATAAACCCTATACACTCAACTAGTGTCGATGTTCAAAGCGTTAGATTGATAAATAAATTGAAATTGTTGAGACTTACATCGTTAACTGCAACCAGCAGCCTCTGTGGTTAGTGAGCCTCTGTGGTGTAACGCGTGGGCAGCTTCGCTCAAATCTCATACACCACTGAGGTTGCGGGTTCGATACCCACGACGAAAAATGATGTGCACCGAAAAGAAAAATTCGCAAGAGTTTTGTTTCGTGTCTGGGTGTTGAGGGCCTATGGCCTATCATTGTTTCTAGTTCCCTAGATACAGGGAATGCTAGTTAGAGGCTGGGATCATGTGAGGAGCATGTGATTGTTGGGCGTATTTATTTATTTATCGAACATTTGGAGACACCAGATTCGAAAGATTACCTACCGTTTTTTGGTCAACTTAAAGAAGCTTAAGTTAAGTTTACGTTAAACAACTTACTTAAGTATAACACGTCCCAGAGTAAAAGCTCTTATCCTAACAAATAGTCAACTTCGTTCTTTTGACCTAAATATAGTTAAAACAAAGGCTGTATAACCCAGTCAGTATTTCCCTAGTGGTATGAACGCGGTGTCGGTCAGTCGACATTTATCTTCGCTGCAACTAATTCCATTGCGCTTCGTACGCAAGGCGCTAATGTGACAGCTAGCTACCAAACTTTTAACCATATTTAGGGAAAATAGTACACAAACACTTTTATATGAGAGCGAGTGTGGCTCAGTGGGAGCATGTGCGACTTTCTATCGGACGCACCCGAGTTCGAATCCCGCTATACCCGCACCACTGATTTTCTTAAGTTATGTGCGGATCTAACACTCGCTATAAAACGGTGAAGGAAAACATCGTGAAGAAACCGGCATGTCCAAGAATTAATTACAAAAATTCAAGGACATGTGACATCCGCCAACCCGCACTGGGCCAGCGTGGTGGATTATGGCCCATACTCTCTCTATGAGAGAAGGCCCATGTCCCAGGAGTGGGAACGTGATGGGTTGATGATGATGATGATGACTTTTTTATAGAAATAAATGACGAGAAAAGTAGCTTGTTCACTCCATCCTAAGCAACACATCTGCACATAACAGTTGCAACACCAACCAGAACTTTGTTTTGCAATTCGGGACGAATGACTAGTTATCGTTAGTATTAGGTATAATATACCTATGTATATAGGTACATGTGTAGTGTCTAAGTTTATGCTTACCTTAGTCGCTCTTTATGAAATTTCGGCGTCGGTTTACGAGAGTGCGTGCTTCTTGTTAACCGAAGTTAAATTTTTAGAAACAATAGTTTCCAAATAATCCATAATAATGGATTTCCAGTTTTATTTTAAGAGTGCGAGTCAGAGTAATGGACTAGTAAATAAATAAAGTAAGTAAAAGTAAAATAATAAAACGGCATCTAAATCGGTGCACCCGTTTAGGAGCTACGGTACCACAGACACACAGACAGACATACATAGTGGTCAAACTTATAACAACCTCCTGCTTGCGTCGGGCGTTACAAATAAAAAAATTGTCCCAGAAAAAAAATAACCTTGGCCAATCTAGTAGGTAACAAATGAAATTGGCAAACCGTACGCCGACGCCCCTGTTGGGATTTATGTCGAATTTCGCGGTAATGTGACGTTGTATAGCTTTAAACGATTGTGCTGCGCATAAAGTTATTGAGTTATGGTACTGTAGCACAGTCAGCTGCAATAAAAAGTATATACATTATAAGTAAGTATATACATTTCAGTACGATGTCGCAGTAGTGTTATGATTTTAATATAAAATAATGAATTAATAATTAAAGTTCGAGACGATTGATTTACTGCATAATTTCTACTTTTTTTTATGTGACTAATAGGCAAACAAGCAGACGGCCCAGCGGTAAGCGGTTACCGTCGCCTATGGACACCTGCAACACTCGGGGCATTACTGGTGCGTTGCCTACCTTTAAGGACCCTTTTCACCTCTCTTTTAAAGTACCCCATGTTATAGCTCTGCGGGAAAACCTTGGGCGGTAGCCCATTCCATATCTTGCAGGTGTGCGGCAAGAAAGATCTGGAGAATCGGACAGTATGCGATTTCCATAGATCTATGGTATGTGGATGGGCTTTCGCACGATGTCGGGCACGACGTCTGTCTGTTATTTAATCAAAATTCCATTTTTATAGCATTTGCAAGCTTGCTTACCATAATGTGAACAACCAGCTCGTATTCTATTAACATCAATAAGTTACAAAAAAATTACTATCACGCTTCTGCTAATAAAACCATTTTTCTAATTATATATTTTTGGATCCGATTGATGAGACGAACAAGTCCTTCGCCTGAAGGTAAGCCCCACGCTTGCCCATAACAATCGCAGTGCCACCCAGAACTTATAATACCATAATAAGCACAGCGTAGCTCTGCATTGCGCTCATATAGCCCGAGACATCAGATAACATTGTTAACCGTTTGATTTCATCGAGTTGCAGCGACTAGTAAAATTTGCCTGTTTCTATATAAGTAACAGATTCCATTTTCGCGGTAATGTTTGATTTTATAATAATAATATAATAATAAGACAATTATTTGCAAATAAATTATACAAGGTGTAATTGTAACCTAAAATTAGTATAAATTAAAAATAATAATTTAATTTGTTGCAAAACTATATTATAACTAGCTGACCCGGCAAACGTTGTTTTGCCATATAAATAAAAAAAAAATAAAAAAAAATAGATGTTGGCCGATTCTCATAGATACCGGATAAGCACAAAAAATTTCATCAAAATCGGTCAAGCCGTTTCGGAGGAATATGGCAACGAAAACTGTGACACGAGAATTTTATATATTAGATATGTATCGTTATTAGGCAGATCATATTATAACATTATAACATCGGTTTTCATCAAGCTATAGCAACTTTAGAAAAATATATTTTTATTATTAAGGAAATCGAACTTCCAAAATTAAATATCTATTATTGTAGCTGAAAGTACTGTTGATTATGCTATGGGTATGTGTTTCGCTGCGGAAATGCTGTCTTTTGTACCGTCAATTAGGTTTATCGTTTGAAGTTGAATTAGTTATGCACAATTAACTATGCGATGAATGTTTTGTTAGTAGACAGTTTTGGCGGTTTAACTTTAAACTGAACATTAATGAGTGTATTAAGAAATTTAAAACCACCATGTATTTTTGCGTTATTCCACTCCCTGTACGGTTATCTGGAACAGATCGCTTTTAGCGATAAAACCGCCAATTGATGCACTATTTATTGTTAATGAATCGGATTAGTGATCTTATGTAACTGAATAACGAGACTTGCTGGTCGTTTGCTTGATGGTAAGCAATACGCCAGCCCATAACAATAACAGCACCACCCAGAACTTTGTTTTGCAAACTTCTGCGCGACGCCGTACTGCGCTCGTTACCCTGAGACAATTAGCTGTTGAGTCTTTAGTGATGTCTGGAATATGGTTATTAACTTGAATGAAAGTCGAGTTTGAAGCGATTGTGGCTCAGTGGGAAATTGTGTTACTTTTGATCCGATACACCTAAGTTCAAATCTGGGCTTGTAAAACGGCGAACAAAAACATCCTTAGGTAACCAAGAATCACAAAACATAGATATATGAACTAAGTAAATAGGAAATATACCTACTATACTGCGACCTCGTTGTAAGAGGTATAAAATAACATCTGAGTTCAGTCGCGGGTACAAAACACAGCTCCTAGTATCCGGCACCATAAAACTACACTATTTTCATCCAACAGTCTCCAGTTTACGCTCTTTGCATCCAGGGGTTTCAATTTACCGAAATAATGTATCCCATTCTCGCCTCACCTCGGGTCGAGTTGGTGTCGCGCCAACAAGAAAACTTTTACTGTGTGGGGTAAGTATATGAGTTATTTGCGGTAAATAGTGTAAAATGTAAAAAGCTGACGCCGTTATTTAATATTTAACGATTTATATATACATCCTGTCATTCTATCATAAGGACAGTAAAGTGTTTTTTATCTTCTCTCTGTACTGGTTAGTTAGGGAACTAGGATTCTTTATATCTAAGGAACCATGTCTTTTTATGGTACTGATAGATGAGACGAGCAATTCGTTCGCCTGATGGTAAGCGCCGTGCCTGCCCATAACAATAACAGTGCCACCCAGAACTTTTAATACTAAAGGTACAACGCACTGTGTAGCACTGCATTGCGCTCATCACCACGAGAAATCAGATATTAAGTCTCGTATGCCCAGCAAATTCGCTGGCTACAATGCCCTTCAAACGGGAACACAGTAATGCTTGCGCACTACTGCTCGGCGGCAGAATAACTGGCAAAGCTGTGGTACCTACCCAGACGGCCCGCATTCGAGAGACCTACCAACTTATTATGAAAATATAATGTATGTTCGTTAAAATCTGCACAAATTCAAGGTGAATAGTGACCACCACAACATAAACACTAGAAATAAGGATAGAATTGCAGTATCTAGGTTTAGACTGAGTAAAAAGAATAAGTCCTTCATGGGCAATTGTGTACGATTTTACAATAATATTCCAAAATGTATAACGGAGCTCACAGAAAGTAGATTCAAATTTAGGGTGAAAAATATTCTAATAAAATAGCATACTATAAAGTTAGTAATTACATAGAAGACAAATATGCATGGAACATTCCGCTTCTGCCAAGTAGCCAACTGGCACATAAGAAAAATAATATTGTCAAAACAAACATAAAATATTGTAACAAAAGTTCTAAAAAAATATGCCCCTCAGTTTCTTGCCGTATCTTCTGAGTAGTGGTTCTTTTTCCGATACGGTGGTAGAGTCATTGTAATAATTGACGTTCATAAGTGCGTCTGTGACGACAAAATTGAATAAAGAACTTTTGATTGATTGATATATACGAGGAACAAGTTTCCACAACGCTTCGACACACAGAACAAATACTACTTCCACTGTTTTGTGCATAAATTTGTCCAGTTACGGGAATCGAATACACAACCTACGTGATGAGATTATAAGCAGACCTTTGGCTGACCTACCTTAAAGACTTTGGTCAAACAAAATTCGAAAAATCGAAAATTGTTGTCTATCATTTTAAAAATAACCATGCTTAAGCACCTATTTGTATTTAGTACTAGTCGGTACTAGAGTGTTTGTTCTTCATCATCATCATCATCAGCCCATTACGTCCCCACTGCTGGGACACGGGCCTTCTCTCATAGAGAGAGTATGGGCCATAATCCACCACGCTGGCCCAGTAAGGGTTGGTGGATGTCACATGTCCTTGACTTTTGTGAAAAATTCTTGGACATGCCGGTTTCCTCACGATGTTTTCCTTCACCGTTTCATAGCGAGTGTTAAATCTGCACATAACTTAAGAAAGTAAGTGGTGCGGGTACAGCGGGATTCGAACTCGGGTGCGTCCGATCGAAAGTCGCACATGCTCCCACTAAGCCACACTCGCTCTCATATAAAAGTGTTTGTGTACTATTTTCCCAAAATATGGTTAACAGTTTGGTAGCTAGCTGTCACATTAGCGCCTTGCGTACGAAGCGCAATGGAATTAGTTGCAGCGAAGATAAATGTCGACTGACCGACACCGCGTTCATACCACTAGGGAAATACTGACTGGGTTATACAGCCTTTGTTTTAACTATATTTAGGTCAAAGAACGAAGTTGACTATTTGTTAGGATAAGAGCTTTTACTCTGGGAAGTGTTATACTTAAGTAAGTTGTTTAACGTAAACTTAACTTAAGCTTCTTTAAGTTGACCATAAAACGGTAGGTAATCTTTCGTAGTGGGTCAGCGGCATTCGAACTCGGGTGCGTCGAATCGAAAGTCGCACGTGCTCTCACTTAGCCACACTCGCTCACTGTTTGTTCTTAATTCTGCTGAACATTTTCGTTTACTTTGCATACGTGTTCTACTTTAAATAAGCGAGAATATTCATCTACAATTTCAAAACACTTCACAAATTCGACGTGAAAATAAGCGAGAATTCTTTTTAAGGCACGTACTACTTATTTTTTTTTAAAAGAGCGCTGGCGTTACATTCTCGGCTTCGTACGCGCTTTTGAAATAACTAGCTTTTTCGCAGTTTTTTTCTACTACGAATGCCTTTATGACATATAGGGTAAGAACATAGATGATGCATGGAACATTCCGCTTCTGCCAAGTAGCCAACTGGCACATAAGAAAAATAATATTGTCAAAAACAAACATAAAATATTGTAAAAAAAGTTCTAAAAAAATGCCCCTCAGTTTCTTGTCGTATCTTCTGAGTAGTGGTTCTTTTTCCGATACGGTGGTAGAGTCATTGTAATAATTGACGTTCATAAGTGCGTCTGTGACGACAAAATTGAATAAAAATCTTTTGATTGATTGATTGAACGGAGAGTTACGCGCAAGCATTTGTCAAGCGTCTTAATGGTGTGGGACCATGGTACTCATTGTTACTCATTGCCTACAGACATGGTATCATAGTTTACTAGGAGACTATTACTTCATACTAGGAGAACTAATTTATGGGCAAAAATATATCAAAATACTATTGATTTAATTTAATATCCTGATATTAGATACGTTTCTCAATATTTTTTTTTTTTAAAAACAAGAGCCGACTTCAATACTAAACTAATATTTTTAGTTTTGTAATTTTTTTCAAAAAGTGCTGAATCAATTTTGATAACATTTATATGGGACCATTTGTAATTTTTTTAAAGTGCTGAATCAATTTCGATAACATTTATATGGGACCACCTTTCAAGTATGACCTACCAAAAAAAAACAAGAATAATCAATTCAAAATTGGCGGAGTAATCGGGTAACAAACATCCAAAAAATACGTCGTATCGAGAACCTATGCGTTTTTTGAAATCTATTCAAAATAGTACGTGCTGGTAACAATTTTATAACACTTTATAAAAAATACTGAAGGTACAGAACGAAGCTCAGGCATCATAAATTGTTGATATTTTACCCAAATGTATACTAACATGACAGCGCTGGGACTCTGGTATAAAATAGCTCTGATATTTCATTATTTCTACATACACTGTTCAGATTTTGTCATAAAAGTATTATGTTTCATGGCACAAATTCTAAAGTCGTAAATTGAATTGACAATGACTAGCCGAATATTCTTTAGCTCCAATAAATTGTATCAGGCTCCCATGGCTCTACTACCTTGAAACTTTAAAGGTTTCAGTAAGTTCATTTACGGATCTCCCTTTGAAATTGAATTATTTTAAAAGTACTGTTCTTAAGTTATGTGCGGATGTAACACTCGTTCTGAAAACGGTGAAGGAAAACATCGTGAGGAAACCGGCATGTCAATTTATCACAAAAATTCAAGGACATGTGACATCCACCAACCCGCACAGGGCCAGCGTGGTGGATTATGGCCCATAATCTCTCTATGAGAGAAGGCCCGTGTCCCAGCAGTGGGAACGTGATGGGCTGATGATGGTGATGAAAAATACTGAGACTAATAGTATAGTCTATATTATAACATATTTTTTTTAAAAGAGACCTGTTCATTTTATTTGCTGTTGTAGTTAATTTAATTTTGTTTTTAGCCAAAAAAAACAAAACAAAAACATCGCGATTTATAATAATCCTTACTAATATTATAAACGCGAAATGTATGGATGTATGGATATATAGATGTTTGTTACTCTTTCACGAAAGAGCTACCGAACCGATTTTGATGAAATTTGGTATGTAGGTACTTTAGGACTTGGAATAGCAGAGGCTACTTTTTATCCCAGGAAACCGCGGGTGGAACCGTGGGGCGCAGCTAGTAATAACATATGAGTTTTTGAAGAGAACTCTAACATTTAGATATAAAAGAATTTATTATTAGAATGGATCTTAAACAATATAGTTAGAAGATTGAGAGAGATTATTTGGTTCGAAAATTTTTAACCGACTTCAAAAAGGAGGAGGTTTACAATTCGACGGTATGTTTTTTTTTTGTTTTTTTTTTGTTACGCTATTGCTCCGCCAATTATGCATTGATTTCGATGATTCTTCTTCAAAACCACAAATGGCACTCAAAAGTATTTATCTGCTACCTATTAGACTTGGCTGGCACCGACTTCAAATATATGAGTGGGTAGCGCTTATGATAATTATATTAATTTATTTTTCACTTTTGAGTGCCATTTGTGGTTTTGAAGTCGGTTTAGTTTTTTTTGAAAAATAATTTTCTTGAGACGTATCCGCTTCTAAAAGTAGCCGTGTTCAGCACAGACAATACCGTATCGCTTGGCCACACTCAGCAACAAAATCTAAGGCATCCTGTTAATACGCTTTACATTTCCCACCTACGCGTGTCACAATAGTACCTCAGACTAAGCTGTTACTTACGAACTAAGCTTATCGCGTTCTAAGCCGCTTTCCAAGCATACATTTGACGTGTTTCCTCAACAAAGTGGTGTAACATGCGGATTATAATACGGGCTTATGGGATTGCAGTTACTCTATAGGAAGGAATAAACCTAATCCTATAATAAACTTATATTATACACAGTCATTTTTAAAGACCAGAAAGCTCTCGTACCATAAATCCAGTAATTACATAACTAGGACATTGCAGCCAGCGAAATTACTGGCCAAATGAGACTTAATATCTGATGTCTCGGGATGATGATTGCAATGAAGAGCTACGCAGTGCTTTTTATGGTATTAAAAGTTCTGGGTGGCACTACCATTATACCAAAAACCACCGTCCTTCCAAATTATGTTAGTCCTTTCTGTTCAAAGGTTGTCTGGAAGAGATCGCTTTGAGCGATAAGACCGCCTATTGTTATGCTGATTACTGTTTTTACCTATATTTAAGGTTTTTTAACAATAAAGTGTTTCTCTATCTATCTATCTATCTACCATTGTTAGGCAGGCGTGGCACTTACCATCAGGCGAACGAATTGCTCGTCCCATCACACGGTACCATAAAAAACGAATAATTTAATTCTACGACTTTTGGACATCTGTTTTTTTAATAATAATAGAAGTTGAGATTCAGGGACAGATAGCAATGCGACTTTTTTTTTTTTTTTACACTTAATAGATCTATGTTTGGCCACTATCTCACCTGATGTGAAGCGATGATGTGGCCTAAGATGGAGCACATAGATCTAGAGAGAGACGGCAGTTGAGCGGCTGCTCAGACCCGTCTCCGACTGTCAAGGCTAAAGTCGACTAAGACCACTAAATTCAAGTCCAGGCTCCAAGTTTCGGCGGTGCATAACGAACTGTTCCTGAATTCTGACTTCTGGCCTGTAGGGGTAGTATACCGGATATAAAGGGAAGGAGCGAAATTTTTGAACCCTGTGAAGTAGTGTGTGTAGTTTATTATTTATTAATATTATATTTTTGTCTGTAAGGTTGTGTATGTTAGTCAGTATTCTATGGGCGTTAATTTTATTTTGTTGTACTTTTATATTGCCTGAAATAAAGAGTTTAATAATATTGTATCTATACCGGTTAAAATCATAGCTCTCTTTTTGCTTCACCGTAGTCGGGTAAAAAAAAGTAGATTTCACTATGTAAATAAAATAAAAACCAAAGATAAGCGAAATAGGTTAACTACCTTACTTTTAAAATTAAGCGCGTAGAAACACCTTGCGGCACCAATCACGGCGAATCCCAAACAGCGACCCGATACCCCAACGTGCTATCTTTATTACTACTTTATTCGTAAACCAACGCTTTTAGATTGCTATCATTGCGTAAAAGTAAACGAATACAGAATTATTATTTAAACTTACCTTTATACTTATTTACGAAGCCGCGTGCCGAATTAGATACTGTGGTTTTACAATCCGCAGTCACGGAACCACTTCAGTGCCGACGCGCGACGTAATGGCAAAGAATAAATAATAGTAGGTATATTTATTATTGTTTTTTTTGTTGTGGAGTAAATTATTATGTCTTTGATTTGATTTTTTTCCGTTACACTAGCTACGCCTCGCTGTTTCACCCGCGTGAAAATATTTAGTGTAATTCTGCCGAAAATTGTGTAGGTTGTTGTTGAGATGAATTTCCGCAACGTCACGCCTGATTCTATTAGAAGCCTAATATTATTTACTCACTCTTTATTAATTTGTTTAGAACGTATAAGTATAAATATAATTATCGTATTAATTTTCAGTTAAAAGAATCTTTTTAAAATTAAAATGTCACAAGCATACAGCCTGCCTAGGTAAGCGGTTACCGTTGCCTATGGACATCTGCAGCACGATGCATCTCGTTTATAAGTGTACTTTTGTGCCAATTTAAAAATCATTTTTCGACTTTGACTTACACAGGATTTAAAAGAATGAACAGCCATGGGGAAAACCACAGAAACTCAGTATTTTGTAACGACATTCATTTAAGCCACGTGAACTGGTTAGGTAACATTGTGTTGAGGAACTTTTTTAATTTTGCATTTTATTGCTATACGTATGAAGCAGGAGAAGTGGAGCTATCTAATCCTCCATTCTGAATTTGGATTTTCCTCCATTCTACCTTCCAGAAAGTTTAGGTATGTAGATACAGATTCCAAGTTTTAAATGTTAATGATAATGTTGATGAACAAGGCCTTTTTATATATTGAATATTTTTTGAAATGTAACTATGTATAACCAATTCCCACGGCATACATTGTGATGCCTATACTTTTATTTTTCTAATATTTTCATCGCAAGTGTCAACAACAAGTGTACAAAGTTTCAACATAGGATGAACGATACGCGCTGACGACGAACGCGTAGAAGACGAACACACAAACATTAATATTAGATATTAAAGATGATGGAGCGTACGAGTAGAAGCGGCTACCTTTTCCTATGGTCATTTAAAACATAAAACGCATTTGACTTTTAACTGGTTGCTGTGGGAGCACGGACCTAAGTAACAAAGTACAGTAATAGGCTGGAATCTATCAATAATAATAATTAAATACGTTTATTCAGACCATTTTAACCCATATACATCAAAATTAAAATACAAATTAAGTAATTATCACAGCATCCCTCGTTTCAGCGTATGGCGAGTCGACACCTGATGATGCCTCGTGCAGACGGCGAAACACGCGTCGTATTAGAAGGGTTGTTGTTAGGACTTTCTTTATTTAACAATATTTATTATTTACTTAATTTATACATTATTTACCTTTTCTTATATACAATATTAACCTTTTCTTATATATTATTATTATTCTTATATATTATATATTATATATTATTATTCTTATATATTATTATTAATTTACCTTTTCTTATATATATATATATATATATATATAATTTTAATTCATTTTACATTTGCAATCAACCCCCATACATATTATATTATTCTAACAACAACTACATAATATTCAGCGGGATTACACTACATATTTTCATTGCGTTTCAGTAAATAATCAAGTCATTCAATACAAAAAATAAAACACTCGATAAATTAATATATTCAAATAAAATATAATTTCAAAACCACAAATTAAAATATTACTAATAATCATAGACTACATTACCATTGTTCCTCGACTGCCGGAAGATGCGCTATGTTATCCAAATATTCCCGAATGATAACTAGCAATATCTGATTATATTTCAGCTCCGCCACGATTTAGAGGAAACTTTCCGTGCCTCGGTTCTATGCAGTTGTTTCCAGGTAGGGTGAAATTGCTTTATCTACAACGCTGAAGTTTGATTGGTTGATGGGCGTTTTTAATTTTAGCTCGGCTCGACGGTCGGCCATCAGTTCGAAGCTTTGGCAACTATTTTGCAGTTACATAGAACCTTCGGCGCTTTTGTAAAAAATTCGGCCGAGTTCGTTTAGCGCTACTGCAGTTGCCAGTATTTAACCTATTTGACTATTGTTGAAACACTTACTAAGTGAAATCAATACATACTTAGAATATGCGTAATGACTGCCTCTGTGGTATGGTGGATGGGTAGGTTGGCTCAAATTCACACATAACAAGAACGACTGCAATTATATTAATATAGCAATATTCCTAATAACGAATTGACTTGGATAGAAAATAATATGAATCATTGTATTTAGACAATAATGGCCCACTGACGTGCAATCATTTGCAAACACCCTCACGGGGCCCTTGTACATACCTACTATGATAGCTTATTTTAAGAACTCTGCTTAATTTATTTTGACTTAAATATAATGAATGTACAATGGATGCAATAAATAAATGAATAAATGAATCTCATACACCATCGAGGTTGCGGGTTCGATTCCCGCACAAATACAAATGTTTGTACTCAGAAAAAAAAAGAGCAAGCATTTGTTTCGTTGGAAGTTGTGGGACCATGGTCTTCATAGTTCCTGGTTCCCTAGACCTAGGGAATTTTAGTTAAGGGCAAGGAGCTATGTATGTGATCGTTGAGCGTATTTATTTATGTAAATACGACTTCGGATGAAGATGGAATATGTTGCCTCTTGCTTCTCTGTAAGTGATGAAATCATCTGATTCGGTAATGATCAGCTAAAACTCATAGGAAAATGTCGAAATTACTTTGACCACGTGTAAATTTCCAATGCTTAATTAACTTACGTATTTTGCATTTCCTTTTTCAACCGTCATTATTTTTTGGGTTCAATTCCCGCCCAAAGTTTTATTTTACGTACACAAAAACATTATTTTACCCTTTCTTATTTGTGCTACGCAGGTTGCTGTTGTGCTACGCTGCTACGGAGCTACGACGCTACGAATCGATGGGCCTACGAGCTACGGGCTACGGACAACAATACTTTGTTTTCACGAAGTTACTGCAGCTCGATGTTGATAAAAGAAGTGAAACAAAAGTTGCCTTTTTCATAAACATAAATTTCTCAGATAGGTACGTTAACAGACTCGAAAATATCAAAATTTTCTTACGAAAAATAAAAATTGCTTCACCGACGTTTCCCTAAGAGTGTTCAAGGGGTTTTAACAGCAGATCTAAGATTGTTGAAATATTAAAGTCAGCGATCACTTCAAAGTTAACGTCTTAATTACTTAATCATCCATCGGTTATTTCGAGGTTAATAAAAAGGTTCCGAGGTTTCGAGGTTAATAGATATATATCAAACCAATAAAGGTAATAAGGCAAAAAAAAATGGGAAATTTTTATTTAAATTTTAACAATTCGGAAGTCATAGCAGTTTTGGCGATAATTATGGAGTGGTTATATTACATATTACGGCAAAACTGGGGAATAAGAATATCGTATGTTTTTTATGAGTTTGACATTCATTTATTTTCTAACATGACTTTAAGTCGTTAAAAATAGTAGCTCCTTCAAAAACAAAACGCTGTGCGATGCTGCACTAAACCGAGAAGATATTATATTTTTATTTTGTACTAGCTGCGCCCCGCGGTTTCCCGGGTTAAAAGTAGCCTATGTGCTATTCCAAGTCCTTAAATTCCTTCATACCAAATTTCATCAAAATCCATTTCTTGCGTGAATGAGTAACAAACATACATCCATCCAGTAACAATCATCATATTATTATGTACGTAAATAATACATACGTAAATGTATATAACCTTACACGCTCGCTCAAAAGAACCACATCACAAAGCAGCAACGCTTTTACACAGTATTTCAGTACCGTCGTAAACTCAAATAAAGTGCGTCAGTAATGAGCCCCGAGCGAGCGGCACAATTCTCTTTTACGGTAATTAAAAACACTCGCTTCACTATTAACATACATATTTTAATGGCCTGCGAAAATGCTGGGGATGATATATTAAGTACTTTGTCACTTAAATTTATTTGTTTGATTTTTACGTGTTTTTTATGTAATTGGGTGACGAGACGAGCATGTCGTTCGCTTGATGGTAAGCAACACGCGTGGCTATAACAGTTGCAGCGCTACGAAGAACTTTCTTTTGAAAAGTCTTGCAAAACTTGCGGTACTGATCAGCCCTTTTCACCCTGAGACAATAGCTCTGAAATCTCATAATGTGGAGTGTCCTTCTGAACTTCGACTGTTTTTTATTTCGACACGAAACTTACTACGAAAAAATATAGGTCATTGTTTTCACTGAACATAATTCGACAAGTATTATAGTATGAAAGTTTTCGTGAGTTTGATTCATTATAAATATTTAATAAAACGGCTAGGACTCACGTAGTTTAAGTGGTCGCCGCGATCTCTCAGCGTAAACTCGCCCCTGATGAAGAGCATCGGACATGCTCGAAACCTAGATCGACTAATTCGACAAACTACGTGAGTCCTAGACGTTTTATTAAATATCGACAAGTGTTAGTTCGACAGAAAATACTTCGATAACACAAACATTCAAATTACTTTCTGGCGCTTCGCCGGCGGCTGCCGTGATACGCTCGCTTCGCTCGCTCGGCTCGCGTGGTGTGTGGTCACTGCTCTGGCATAATCTAACCTTGCCTCTGAGGCCGTTTTTGTTGCCGAAGAGTTTTTTGTCGAACTAATACTTGTCGAATTATGTTCAGTCGAAAAAATGACTTGTCGAACTATATTTAGTCGAAGTAAGTGTCGTTTCGATATAAAGAACTGTCGAAGTTCAGAGGGGGATCCGCATAATGTGATGCATGAATCTGAAAATATTCATCCAAACCAGTTAAAAAATATATAAAGCTTATCTACACCCTTAAATCGCACCTATGGGAAAACCATAAAGATATACCCCAAACCGACATGGAATCTGCAACATAAAGTATAACTCGCTATTTTGCCCCAAGCTTCGTTTTACGATAAACCCTTTTGAAATCACCCTAATATTTTTTGTGGTGGAACTAATCATGGCTGATATCTATGGGTTATCTAAGGTTCGTTTGAGGGAACGAGAAAGAAACGATAGCGGTTTAGAGGCAGACGTTGATATATCGGTTAAATTCTTGTTGATAGCTGGTATTCGGAAATAACTACGGAAATAGAAATTTCTTTTCATTTTCATTTCCAGTTGCTAATATATCAAAGTCAAGAGAAGAGCAATTATGGATATGTACGCAAAATGTTTGACAGTTATGATTAACCACTCACTTTTCGAAAACTATATAGAACTTGTGATAGGTCCCTCATATGCAGGAAGCCGTCTGGGTAGGTACCTACTCCAGCTTTACCAGTTATTCTTCGGCCAAGCAGTAGTGCGCAAGCATTAGTGTTTCTGGTTTGAAGGACATTGTAGCCAGCGAAATTACTGGGCATATTAGATTTAATATCTGATATCTCGGGGTAATGAGCGCAATGCAGTGCTACGCAGTGCTTTTTATGGTATCAAAAGTTCTGTGTGGCACTGCAATTGTTATGGGCAGGCGTGGCACTCTCATCAGGTGAACAACTCATCAGGTCAGCTAGTCCCATCACACAGTAACATAAAAACATTTTTTTTATAGCGTAGTAAAAAGCGATATAAACGTGATTAGACCTTTTGTTTAGTGTCAGCTTAAGGACTTTAAGGCTAACTAGGTATCAAAAAGCAGACCCTTTCGAAGAATTCATATCAGACTTAACGAATTCGGGATACTCAAACTTGCATAACTAAACTTTACCTGTAAAATTACTCGAGCCGTTGAGCCCATCATTGCCAGGTATAAAAATATTTTTACGTTTTCGAAACGTGTTTACATTTTAGTTAACTTTTAAACGCGCCCCAAGAATGAACTACCCTAGGGGAATTTTAATTATGTTTACATTCTTTTGGAGCAAAAACAACGCACTAAAGGTCAACACTCACTGGATCCGGTCCGATTCTCCGATAAAGTCCTGTTAAATATTAACCTCATTTAATATATTCTGATTAGCAAGTACTCCTTCTAGATACGCTCCTTACGATCATGAGTATTATTATGTAATTTTCAAATCCAACAAGGTTCTTTTCAGGGCCCAAAATTACACGAGTAGCTCGCTACTATAAAGGTATGTTCAGTCACCGAACAGGAAGTATATTGAGCACGGAATGTAAGTTCAGTCTGCAGGGGTAGACCCACAGAAATCTAAATAAAGTACCTTTTTCGTACCATTTACCGTACCATTTCTGTGGATAGACCGCAGAGATGCTACGTACTACTGATCTCTTTGTAATTATAAGACAGTGTCGCACTCGTAGCGTCGCTCACCTAGCCGTTCGCCTAGCCGTTCATAACAGATCTTCTAGGTTAAGAAACGTTCGCAGCGGTCACAACTTGGATAGGTGACCGTTTGTTTAGTATTTACATCTAAGCGTTACCGTGCTTCAGAAGGCACGTTAAGCAGTCGGTCCCGGTTGCTGTCTCAGGACAACAGTGGTAAGGCCATGTCGGAGGCTTTTGCACGGTCTAAAAATTCCAACACCAGGGTTGGCCATACACCCAGACGAGGGAAGAAGAGAAGACCAAGACAGTGACACTGTCATCTGCCGACGCAGGGGCGGGCGGCACGGCATCAATAATGTCTATTGTCAGCCGCTGCTGACCCCAGTTATATCAATTGTTATAATTACAGTGTGCATCAGTCCTTGGGGCTTGCAAAAGTTTACAAGACAATCATGCTACAGGAACGTTTTATTAGAAGCTTACAATCATATAACACTGATAAGTATCATGAGCTTCATAAAACAATAATGTTTTTGTTCCTGCGAAGTGTCAGCTGTCAAAAGACACCCGAATGAATGATTTACGATGACGTCACCAAAACTTCTCAACAATACAACATCAAAGTAAGCCTTTTTTTAAGACTTCGTGGTACGGAAAACGGAAGTAAGCTTAAAATAATACTGATTTAAGAGATAGTGGTAAGCCCCCTAAGCAGGTAATTCAGCTGCAAAGTTTAAGTAGGTAATTGAAGACCATAAGAAAAAGATGCATAATAATATAGGTAAATCAATATCTGAATCTCTATTAATAATTGAAACGTTTTAAATGCGCTTGCGATCTTAAAGCACTTACTGATGTTTAGTGGTTAAATAGATTTCCTTTGCCAGAGATATTTCATCCCTAATATAATGTCTTGAATCTTTAGAGATATATGCTACTGATTATATGCATTATAACACTTTAGTTTTTAAGTTTGTTATTGTTATGAAGGATGACAACGAAACAACGTTTGTTAACAAAAATCAAACTAAAAAAAACATAAAAAAACGAATTTTGTTATTATGTTATCTGTGAAACAATAAAGAGTTATATAATCTAATTGGTTACAAAGGCTACACTCGAGCGGTGTATCGTATCGGACACAGTGGGTATACATTTTAAGCAATTTTTCACCACGCGCGCTTGCAACTTGCGCCAGTACGTTTAATTTAATGGACTAGGTACATTTTTTTAGTGCATCAGTGTTTTTAATTATGAAAGTTGAAGTTTGAGCTCCTGAATAAATGGGTTGCAGTTAGCTACTTTTTAATAAATAATTGTAGTTGACCGTCGAATTCGGGGTATTTTATGCCGACAAATAGAACTTGTATATAACAAGTATACCTATAGTAATAACCGGCCAAGTGCGAGTCGGACTCGCGAAAGAAGGGTTCCGTACCATTATCTATAAAAACTGCAAAAAAACATGTCTGTTGTATGGGAGCCTCACTTAAATATTTTTTATTCTTCTTTTTAGTATTTGTTGTTATAGCGGCAACAGAAATACATCATCTGTGAGAATTTCAACTGTCTACTTATCGCGGTTCATGAGATACAGCCTGGTGAATGACGGACAGACATACAGACGGACGGACGGACGGAGTCTTAGAAATAGGGTCCCGTTTTACCCTTTGGCACTCTAAAAACGAGTCCAGTCCTCAATTTCCCTTTGCTTTGTACTATATGTGAACTTAGTTTCGACAGCCTCTGTGGTGTACCAACATGTGGTTGGGCAGGTTGGCTCAAATCTCATACATCACTGAGGTTGCGGGTTTGATTCCCGCGACGAGACAAATTTTTATGTACAGAAAAAAAAGCGCAAGCATTTGTTTCGTGTCTGGGTGTTGTGGGCGCATGGTCCTCATACCTGTTCCTGGTTCCCTAGATACAGGGAATCCTAGTTAGGGGTCAGGATCTATGTATGTGATCGTTGGGCGTTATTTATTTATTTATTTATTAGTTGCTCTAAATTTTGGTCCCAATAATATACATAAGTTGATCGAAGGTAGAAGAACGTTTGATTTACGTCCTATAAATGATAATTTGGAAATTAATGAAGTACTCGTGGTAGGTCCCTCGTATGCGGGAGGCCGTCTGGGTAGGAACCACCGCTTTGTCAGTTATTCTGCCGTCAAGCAGTTGTGCGTAAGGATAACTGTGTTCCGGTTTGAAGGGCATTGTAGCCAGCGAAATTACTGGGCATATGAGACTTAATATCTGATGTCTCGGGGTGATGAGCGCAATGCAGTGCTACACAGCTCTTTTTACGATATAAAAAGTGCTGGGTCGTACTGCAATTGTTATGGGCAGGCGTGGCGCTTACCATCAGGCGAACGACTTGCTTGTCTCATTACTCAACAACATAAAATTAATTTTTAGAAAAAAACAAAAACCGACTTCAATGTATCTTTGAAGTCCAAGGTCACATATCGATTAAATTTATATGGGACCACTTCGTAGCTATACTCAACCCAACGCAAAAATAATTTTCCAAATCGGTTCATAAATACCGGAGTTCTGAGGTAACAAACATAAAAAAATACGATCGAACAGAGAACCTCCTCCTTTTTTGAAGTCGGTTAAAAAGATCAATATTAAAGAAATTGATAGTTTAAAAAGTAGAATCAGGTCTTTGAACAATAGAGAGAGATTAAATAAAACTTCTAAAAACCGTATTCATAAATACTACACTGCAACGCCTTATAGTACGTGCTATGTACTTCAAGGTACGAGTATCTCAATTTACATAATACTCGTACACACCTCGTATGAAACTATTTTGGAAACAGAGGTACATCGTAAATTTCTCTCAAATTATCATTTTTTTGAAGCGATGATGTGGCCTAAGATGGAGCAAGATGTGCCTAAGATTTATATTGTAATGCATAATAGATGTATAGTCATCATCATTTGTTTATTACACGATCTTACTCTCAAAAAGAGTATGGGTCGTTATCCACTAGGCAGGCCCGGTGCGATTTGGCGGATGTCACCGACTTTTATAATTCGTGATTCTTGGGCGTGTTGATTTCGGCGTGTTTTGCGGTTTTTATATTGAGTGTTAAATTCGCACATAACTTGAGAGTAGCGTCGAAAACTGGACAACCTTGACAAATTCATTATGATTGGCAATGTAGAAGGAAAAGACCTTGCGGCCGATCAACTAGCCGTTGGTGTGACCAAGTAACCATTCTCACTGGCCTCCCTATAACTAACACCATGAGAGAAGCCGAAAATCGGACAAAATGTAAGGAGTTGACACAAAAAGTTAAAAAGGACTTTCAGGGACACGACCTTCAGCAATGAAGAATACGACTAAGAAGAAGACGAACTTGAGAGAAGTTCTTGGTGCCTTAGTCATTAAAGTCATTGGTCAAGTGGAATTAGAACTCCGATGCGTCGTCGGATAGAAAGACACGAGTGTCCGTCGAGCCAAACTCGCTTCTAGGATATTACACTCAAAATCTTAGTCATTGCCATGATGTAATGATAGTTGTATGAAAGACAGGATATAGTCGAATATAGCTGAAAAACATTAAGCTAATGAAAATGATAATTAATGCAGATCTCATACAGCAATTCATATCCTTAAATACTTCTACTTCATCGTTTCAAGCTGGCTCGTCTAGAATATAATTGTGGAGACCTCAGCTGCTATATATATCAACGACATTACGCAAGAAAGCTCACGAATTGCGCTGACATAAAGTAGTATAAACACCCATACAGAGTCGCAGATTTCTATACAAACCCTGCATCGCGCGTTCCAGGTAGGTTCTGTTGGACAGCTGACCCCGGGCCAATTACACCTGGCTTGGTCGGAAGATCTCTCATATTAAATGGAGGCGCTTCTACAGTATTCACTATCTCACTCGTCCATATAATTGAGCCAAAATTACTCTGAAAATCTCACTAAATTACTTGAATTTACCTTGAATTCTAGACTGTATGCAGACCAAACAAAGCCCTGACTTCGCTTTACACTACGCTCGCAAAGCGTGCTCCCGAAAAGCGTAGCCCTTGTTCTAACAGTTTATATATTTACACTATCCATCAGACGCAGGTTGGAACTCGACCGTTACCATTTGTTCTCGACTGTGTCGAGAGGAAGTGATAAATGGGCGAGGTTTTTGTACTGAGCTTACGGACTTGCGTTAGATGAATAGGAAGACTTCGGACGGTAGAGTTTAAGTGGACGATTAACTTTGCGATAATCGGGCGATGTTTGGAAGTAATGGGCAAGGGGCTTGGGTAAAAGCGATGATTGGACTGTCCTGCGATTAATATGAGAATCAAAGTACAACAAGGTACACGTTGAAACTTCACTTGATAGAAAAGAGGCTTTATAAGTTTAGACTCTGTATAATTTATTTTAGAGATTAACGAGATGGGTAAAAACGTAAGGTTTAGGCAAAGAATACTAACTACTATTACTTCGTAAAGAAGCGACACTCTGACAGGCTGGTGGACCGGTAGTAGTAGTAGGTAATTAAATCGGTTCACGTATGGTGTGGTCGGCTCAAACCTGATTTCATGCTGGATCAGAACATATTTAAAAAGTGCTATAAACGCTTATTCTTGTAGTAGGGGCACTCCCGTGAACTGAATGAATAAAACAGCCTAAAATCCTAGCTCGCCGCGAGTTCTCGCCTGTATCTTCAGGCTCTGCTGGATAATAAATCTAGATCGGAAATCGAATGCCTGACGAGATTGCTCTCGAAAGATTTTAGACATTTCTCTTTGATGGCTGTAGCCAAAGTAGCTATAGGTATATATATAGTCGAAGGTTCTAGGTAAAATTTGTATAAAAAATAAATACGCCCAACGATCATAGATCCTGGCCCCTAACTAGGATTGTATATAGGGATCCAGGAAGTATGAGGACCATGGTCCCACGATACCCAGAAACGAAACAAATGCTTGCGCTTTTTTTTTCTTTGAACAATCATTAGTCCCGTCGCGAGATTCGAACCCGCAACCTCAGTGGTGTATGAGATTTGGGCCAACCTGCCCAACCACAACTCCACAGAGGCTGTCAAAATATATAGATCATTTTGATTTGTATGTATACCTACACTACAGGTGAGTTTTTGAACAGGGATCTCTATGGCAACGATTCTAACCGTTATACATGGATTAATTAGTTGTTAGAAATCCATTTATTTTCATGCCTATTAAAACAGCATATTTCAATGTTTGTAATAGTCATTTTTTTGTCTAAAATCGATAAAATTTGAATTATTTTTTACTGAAGATCCATTCTGATGGTGAAAATTGCATGGACATATTTTTTTTTAGTTGCTACGTCTATCAGCCAATAGAATACTCGTACATCGTAACACAAAACCAACACAAAATTCTGTCCAATTAGCTGACTAGCCCGGAACAGTCATGCAATGAAGCAATTACTGCATTGTGTCCACTAACTGGCGTTATACACAATTTATTGGATAATTATTGCTTTGCACCTGTGGAGAACTAAGATATATTGGCTTTTGTCCTTTACAGTAATGAACACTAAAGTTGTAACACTATAAATATAGGAGGAACTTTTACTTTAGGGAGGAACAAGGCACTTGAAAACTTTCAGTTGGTGCAAATTCAATAAAGTACTGATTTAATTCATTTGGAATTATCAAGCTTCTGAAAATAAACAGAGACTAAAAATGTACATCATCATCATCATCAGCCTGTAGTCGTCCACTGCTGGACATAGGCCTCTCCCAACGAACGCCACTGAGCCCGGTCTCTCTTCTCATCCAGTTTCTTCCAGCCGCCTTTCGCAGGTCGTCGCTCCACCTGGCCGGTGGGCGTCCTACACTACACTTGCGGATAAAAATGACGGATAAAAATGTACAATGAAATATAATATTAACGACCAACGATCATATACACACATCCTCACCCATAACTAGGATTCCCTGTATCTAGGAACTATGAATAAGGAGGACTACGCTCTCACAACACTTATACGAGAAACAAATACTAGCCCCGTAGAGGGAGCCGTAACACCATTAGTGTATGAGCCGATTAGTATGTGAGCCGAGCTGCAGAACTACAATACCATGGAGGCTGTACATAAATCAAAATTTACGAATCTATCATGAATATGAACATATTTTTATACCTCGGAAGCATCTTTCTTTTTAATTTTTCACATGGTGTGTCATAATTAATATGCTATGAATGGGAGAGTTGATTGATACTCGCAGTCACATGAATGACATATAACGTAAATTGACTTTTGTAACACAACGCTTATCATGTTGCCTGTTACATTAGCTATTCATTCGACACCTGACTGTCCCAAATAGACAAATTGACACTTGAAAGATAAAGGGCAACTCGAAGCATTCAATAACAACATACCCAATTCGCGGTGTAAACACACGGTGCAATATTCGTGGCGATCTCGATGGCGACTCGTGGAAGATCTCTCGTATGCGGAAGCCCATCTGGCTACCACCGCTTTGCCAGTTATTCTGCCGCCAAGCAGTAATGTGCAAGTATTGTTCGTTCAAGTATTGTATTGTTATGTAGTGTTCCGGTTTGTAACCAGCGAAATTACGGGGCATATCTGATGTCTCAGGGATCACAGAGACATTGCGCTCTGATGAGCGCAGCAGCGATGAGGAGTGCTATATACGCAGTACTTTTATGGTAGGTATTAAAAGTTCTGGATGGCACTGCGATTGTTATGGGCAGGCGTGGCGCTTACCACCAGGCGAACGAATTGCTCGTCTCATTACTCAATTCCATAAAAAAGTCTGTTCTCCAGCGTCTAACTTTTGTGGTATCAAATACAATTAAAGTAAACGCAAAAGTCCCGTCCGAAACTTACGCCCGTATATCTTGTCCTAAATATTTCTCGATTTAGAAAACCGAGCCGCACATCTCCCGGTGTCACTAACAAAGAACCGTCAATCCGACCGCTCCTCCTGTCCATACGGTTGCCAAGGAACCGGATATATTTAGAAATTCTATTAGCTTTCAGCATTCTAGTTTAGAATTACTTCTATCGCACATTAGCAAATTGATTTTGACTGGTGTTTTGATTTTATGCGTCTACGTTGGCGTGAGATAACGTAGAATGCTGTTTAGCTAGCAAGGCGACGAAGCGGCGGAAGGAAGATTGAAGAAAATCTAGCAATGATTTAAAAAGTATTACAGCATACGATAATATAAAAGTATATAAGTATTACAACTGTAATTCTGTTTTCTTTTTTTAAGTGCAATAAAGTGTTATCTATCTATCTATCTACAACAGGTAAGCGAGGTCAAAAAACAACTGAGCAGAGTAAAAGTACAGTGTAAAATTTTAAAACATACACCGGCAGCATTAGCTTTTTAAATTTTACTGTCAAATCAACTATCGAACTACGTATAAGAAGCGTTTGTAATGTTTTGTCGTCTAATGTTAGCATTTGCATCCATTGTTTCGATTATTTGACAGCCTCTGTGGTGTAGTGGTTGGGCAGGTTGGCTCCTATCTCAAACACCACTCAGGTTGCGGGTTCGATTCCCGCGACGGCGACGGGACAAATGTTTGTGCACAGAAAAAGCAGCGCAAGCCTTTGTTTCGTGTCTGGGTGTTTTCTAGTTTCTGTTTCCCTAGATACAGGGAATTCTAGTTTGGAGGCAGGATTTATTATTATTATTAAATCATTTATTTCAGATAAAAATCCATATTAAACATGTCAAATAATTAAATTAATCTACAATAATTATATTACATTTAATAAACAAAATCAAAATTAAAAACAGTCCAATCAAATTAAATTACAAATCAAATAAAATTATAAAAATGAACCAAATTAAATTAAATCAAATTAAATTACATTAAATAAATCAAATCAAAATTAAAATTAATTCAAATAAAATTACATTAAAATAAACCAATTCACATTTGAATAAATTAAATTAAATTACATAATATTAAAATTAAAATTAAATGTCTTCACTCACAACAAATGGCCGAACGCTATGTTGGATTACACATCATAATGTTCATCCATCTGTTCTGAATGGGGCAGTCTTGTCGGGAAACAACCATTCTCAGGATGCCGTTGCGACTGCCTCGTGATCGCTGTCGTAGGGAAGCGACTTTCTTGCGAATAATCGCATGAAAGCCGTCCGTGTGCGCCTCAGCGAACATCTTAGATGCGCTGCAAAAGCGAGGCAGACGCACCAGCACCCTGAAAATGTCATTATACTGGATACGTAGATCACTGGCAGCCCGACGAGTATGGCTTACCCAGAGGCTGCTCGAGTAGAAGGACTGGCAATATGCCTTAAAAAGAGTGATCTTGACTTCTCTGGAGCAGCGAGCAAACCTCCGAGCAATCATATTTCCCCGTACCGCCAGCGCTCTACGTTCCCTTTCAATATCGGCATCATCGCTTAGGTCTTCAGTAACAATATGCCCCAGGTACTTAAATTTACTTACCACCTGTAGAGCCGCACCGTTCAGTATAATTGGCGGAACATGTATGGGTTTGGTCTTGCCACTCCTGAAAATGAGAACTTCACTCTTTTTGGAGTTGTACCGCAGTCCATGTTCCGCCGCATATACTTCACATTTCCCAACTAGTTTACGTATCGACCCCACTGACGGGCCCAGCAGCACCATGTCATCAGCGTAACTAATGTTATTGACGCATACGCCGTCAATAATGCACCCCGTATGAGTACTGCTGAGCTCGCCGATGAGGTCGTTCATGTATAAGTTGAACAGCAGAGGAGAGGTGATCCCGCCCTGTCGCACGCCGCACTCCATGCCGTACGCATCAGACAATGTACCAGCCCATCGAACTTGATTTCTCTGGCAACAATACCAACGCTTCAGAATGGTGATTATTTCCACCGGCACACCCGCGACCCGTAACTTCTCCCAAAGCCTTCCGTACACGACGGTATCAAAGGCCCTAGAGAGATCCAAGAAGCAGGCATAAACCGGCGTCTTCCTATCTGTGTAGTACTTGACAGCCTGCTTAAGACATAGGATCGCACTTTCCGTCGAAAGCCCAGCCCGAAAGCCGAACTGAGCATCATGTAGTTCGATGTGCTGTAGCAGAATGTCATTAAGCAAACTGTCAAGAACCTTCACCAGTACCGGTGCCAGTGAAATAGGACGGTAATTATTTTTATTTGATGCGTCTCCAGTTCTACATTTGATGATTGGCACGACAATTGTTTGTGTCAATTCTTCCGGCAGATAGCCATGGCACAAACACATATTGTAAAACATGGCGAGCACGCTCGGCAGATGAACCCCAGCATACTTGAGATGCTCTATGCTGAGACCGTCATGTCCAGGAGATTTACCTCTGTGCATGGCGTGAATGATTTTTCGTACGCGTTTTGCTTCAAAGCTTACAGTTCGTTCTGGACTGACAGTCTCATCACCGAGCAGCTCACTCGCAGTAGAATCTACACCTGGTACAACCCTAAAGTGATCTTTAAAGAGGTTAGCGATCGTTCTTAGATCGTTCACCCCTTCCACACTCACAGGGAGGCCAGGCTTAACATTCATTTTATTCGTATCTTTCCAAAAATGTTTGAAGTCTTTGGCGGTGTGATGTGAGGCAAGAATGTCCATCTTTATTTGATCTTGTTTATCTTTACACAGTTTCAGTTGCTTTTTAAAGGCTTTCCTGCTCTCACACATGTCTTCATACATCTGGCCATGTTTCGGTTTACCAGCATCAACCCACACCAAAAACTTAAGCCTGGCCTCTCTGTGGAACGTTCTACATGTTTATTCCATCCAATAACATAACCTCCTCTCCTCCTTGCTCCTACACGTTCGTACGAAAGCGATGCGGCTTCTGACAGAATGGTAACAATGTCTGAATACATTCGGTCCAATATACGTCTGTGCTCAACATTAGAGCACCTACCGTCACAACATTGAGAGAGCTCAGCTGGAAAGTTAATCTCTCTAAGCCGAGAGTGACATAGCTGATGATAGAGCTTTATTTGCTCGGTAGTTCGCTCTCTCCAGATAATTTTATTTACTGATGATGATTTATGTAAGTGTGCCCGATTGGCACCTTTTTGATAATTTGTCTATGTTTTTATATATTTTTCCTTTTTTTACATTGTCTATTTTCGATATGATTTTGTTAGTTTTTTCTTGTCATTAAAAAAGTTACGTTACATACAGAAAGTTGGGTTTTATTTAAAAAAATCTTCAAATTTGATGATAATCCATCCGTTCAGTAACAAGTGGTCGATTCCATGACCGTATTAGGATGGCTGCGCAGTGATGCGAGAAATTATAAACCTTTTGTTGCACATCGTGTAGGAGAGATCTTGGAAATCACTAGTGTAGATGAATGGCGTTGGGTTCCAACCGAGCTAAACGTGGCTGACGATGCGACGAGGGGGAAGGCCAACATTGAACCACGTTGGCTATATGGCCCGAACTTTCTCCTGGCTCCCACTACTGAGTGGCCTTCAGAGCCCAATGTCGCAGCGCCGGTAGCCTTTGGAGAGGAGGAGCTCAAGCCATCCCTCCGTCAGTCAAAATCATTGCTTCAATCACAATCACGTGGCACAGAATACATTAACGTCACTAGTTCCCATCAGTTGTCCTTACCTGTAGTAGCTAACATTACCCATTTTAGCTCTTGGATTAGGCTGGTAAGGGCAACAGCTAGAACCCATAAATTCATTGCTGCCATTTTCAAAAATCATCGGGGTCGTGAGTTCCAAAATGTTTGGGTTCGGGGTATTTGTTTTAAAGATATTTCTAACCGCGGTTCACAGCCGGATGTCACTACTCCAACCGCTCCAGTACCTTTCATCTCTGAAGACATCGTTCAAGCGGAGCTCCACATTTTGGCTAGCAGTCAGATTAGCGCCTTCGGGGAAGAACTGCTTCGTCTATCACGTGGGCAGCCCATATTGAAGGGCCGACTAGCCAAATTGTCGCCGGTACTTAGGTACGGAATAATCCGCCTCGCAGGTAGAACGTCAGCCATCTCTAACAGCCAGCCTATGATTTTAGAAGGGAAAGAGCCAGCCGTTCGTCTTTTAATCGCCCACTACCACCAAAAGTTTGCGCACGCCAATACTGAAACGGTGATAAACGAGATGCGGCAACAGTATTGGATTATTGGACTAAGGAACGCCGTGAGGGCAGTAGTACATAGGTGCCAGCTATGCAAGTTGCTGAAGAGTCCAACCCTACAACCACCCATGGGAGACTTGCCAGAGGCGAGACTTGCTCATCATCGACGTGCCTTCACGTTCACCGGCGTGGACTACTTCGGGCCCGTATCCATTTCCATTGGGCGGCGGCGTGAGAAGCGATGGGTCGCCTTATTTACGTGCCTGGTAACCAGAGCGATCCACCTCGAGATCGTAGCCAGCTTGTCCGCAGATTCCGCTATTATGTGCCTACGACGCTTTATCGCTCGACGTGGTACACCGACAGAAATTTTCTCAGACAACGGGACGTCGTTTGTGGGAGCAAATCGGGAGCTGAGAGCTTTGTATGATGCCGCGGTACCAGATTTTGCAGCACATGAGAGAATTAAGTGGCGTTTTATCCCCCCATCAGCGCCCTTCATGGGCGGAGCTTGGGAGCGACTGGTTCGGTCGGTTAAATCCGCCCTGAGAGTAACCTTGAGAGAACGGGCACCGAAAGAAGAGGTTCTGGCGACTCTTCTGGCTGAAGCCGAGGCTGTAGTGAATACGCGCCCACTGACACACGTCTCCCCAGACGGCAACTACCCGGAGGCGCTGACCCCTAATCATTTTTTGCTAGGGGATTCATCCGGTCGCCCCTTCCCAGCCGAGGATTTGACGGATGCAGCTTTGATTGGTCGGAGCGGGTGGAGGAAGGCACTCCGGCTGAGCGATCACTTTTGGCGCCGTTGGGTGTCCGAATATCTGCCCACCTTGGCACCCCGCCGCGTACCGGGAGTAGATGCCGCCGTTAGAGTTGGCGACCCGGTCCTCATTGGTGACGGGGATTTGCCGAGGGGGACCTGGCCACGCGGCGTGATTGCGGCTCTGCACCCGGGGCGTGACGGAGTTGTGCGGGTAGTTGATGTCCGGACCCCAGCAGGCACATTGCGGCGGCCATTAAAAAAGATAGTTCTCTTGTAAAAAAGGGGAGCATGTGCCCGATTGGCACCTTTTTGATAATTTGTCTATGTTTTTATATATTTTTCCTTTTTTTACATTGTCTATTTTCGATATGATTTTGTTAGTTTTTTCTTGTCATTAAAAAAGTTACGTTACATACGGAAAGTTGGGTTTTATTTAAAAAAATCTTCAAATTTGATGATAATCCATCCGTTCAGTAACAGTAAGTGATAGTTAAAAAAAAAAAAATGTCGTAAAGCGTAGTAAGTACATGTTATAATGCATAAGTTTAAAAATACCTATAAGTGTCACGTTGTTTGTGATTGGTTTATAAATAGATAAATACTAGCTACGCCCCGCGGTTTCACCCATGGTTTTCCGGGATAAAAAGTAGCCTATGTCCTTTTCCAGGACCCAAAGTAACTACAGACCAAATTTCATTAAAATCGGTTTAGCAGTTTTTGTGTGAACATCCATCTATCCATCCATCCTCACAAACTTTCGCGTTTATAATATTAGTAGGATTATATTAATCAAGTTACACGTGTATTTTTTGTTTATTTTAGTGGTGGTGGTGGTAGGTGTCATCGTTAGGAATTCGCAATCGCGGTACCCAAAGTTAAAACGGAACTTAATCAGTTTTTTCGTGACCACGGTCGACGCAACTTGGCCCAAACGTCAAAGCTTCCAAAACAAATATTTAAGCGAAATCCCATTTTAATAGAATAGAATAACTCTTTATTAGAACACCATGATACAGAAACAATTAAAACTAAAATTACAATTAACTCAATACTAGTGTCACAATGGGCAGTCTTATCGCTCAAAGCGATCTCTTCCAGACAACCCAGAAGTAGAGGAATGTAGACAAATCATTATAAAAAAAAAAACGACATCAATGTATCTTCGAAGTCCAAGGTCAAAAATTGATGAAATTTAGCAAATCGGTTCTTAAATGACGGAGTTCTTAGGTAACAAATATAAAAAAATAATAAAAAAATACAATTCAAAAAATATCTTCTACTTTTTTGAAGTCGGTTAAAAATATATATGGACGGTGTTATCAAAGGATACTTACTATTACTTACGTAGTGTTATCAACAAAATAAATCATAATTAAATCATTTATCATATTTAATATCATAATCTACGTGTTTGAATCGCTATAGTTAAAAAGTTACTCCATATTTGTGGTTGTAGTATCGTATCCTGACCTTTATTATTATAAATTCATAGCATTAATAAAGTATGCGGCCCGCCAGCCACGTACCTCGTTTTGGTCTTCCACCTTTTGTTCCGAATAAAAACTTTTATACTACCTCTTATCTAGTACTTTTATGTGCTGGAATACTAAATTAGTAATAATTACAGGTCACGAGTTCAAAATTTTACTTTTTTAGCTATTGTCAGGCATTGTGTTTTGTTTTTTGGCTTGGCTTAGCACGTTTTGTCCATCCATGCGATACTAATCGTCATTTTTAATTTTATATTATAAAAATAGCTCAATACAGTTCTAAAACATATACATTTTAAGAATTTATAAACCCCGGCACAATAAAACATGTCTAAGAACAACCGCTAGAAAACCTGCTTTCAAATAAAAAAAGCGCATCCAATTCGATTCACCAGTTTAAGCCACAGACAGACACACAGCGGTCAAACTTATTATACCCCTCCTTTATGCGTCGGGAGTAAAAACATAAAAGATGAAGATAATCACCAGCATTCGTACTAGGAGACCTACACCTACCTGCGTTACGATGCTAGTCAGTATTTTCCTTATTTATATAATATATTTACTTACATTATCATGGATATTATTGCATCATACCATCACATCACTTCCATTCTTGTCGCGTCATACTAAAAAGTAAAACATCAAACCATTAAGAAGGTACAGGTACAAACGTTAAGCCAGAATATATAGGTAGGTACCTTATTGTACGTTTATGACAATTTCGACATCGGTTTAGCTGGAGACGATTCTCATTGATTCAGGCAATTTAATTTTTTTTCTGTGGTAGGCCTTTTCTCTACGAGTCTGTGACAGCCTCACACCTTGAGAAGTATCATGCATTTGCCAGATATTTAACCACCATACAGTAGAGTGCAAATATTACTGTGTACCGGTTACAAGGGCACTATTTGAAGCAAAAATACTGGGCATTATGAGACTTGAGAGCTATATTCTCAGGACAAGCGCAGTGCCGCAAAACCTAACCTTTCTCCTAATTACATTTTAGCACACAAAATTACGAAGATAAAAGAACCACCATCCGAAAAGTAAACTGTACAAAAACAACTTTAATTAAACTCAACCTTTACAAACTACATTAGCAACTATCGACCAATGAGCGTAATGCGATACCGCCAAATGGATTTTGTTTCGTGTTCTCCAATAGTTCAAAACCCGACCTAATATAGCCATCAAAACTGTTCAATCACAAAAATACCCATAACGTTTCGGCGAGGAAATGAAAGTCGTTGGGTCCAGGGCTAGACTGAAGGATAGAGGCAGGAAAATCTTAGGACGTCGCATTATTTTTTGCCACGTTTTTATTTCACTCTCTTGTTTGTCTGTCTGGTGTTCCGGGTGGAATCTTGCAACTCAAAATTCGAGCACTTCCCGATTAGCTATTGGGCTGAAACTTTCAGGATAGCTCACTACTCGATTACAATGCATTCCAAATTAATTTATTAGCATGCAATGCCGACATAATCACAAAAGGCGCATAACAATGTGGTTTTTAATTATTATTTTTAATCTGTCACTTTCTTGTTTCAGAAGTTCAGCTCAGGCATGCTAAGGTTACGAATTACATAAACATTCATTCAGAATTATGCAGAGTGTTCCGAAATAGAAAAAAAACACCGTTTTTGCCAGCCAAATTAGAGCTTAATTGGGATGATTTTCTTTACCGTTTTAGTGCAAGCACGCAAAATCCGCACCTAACTATAAGTCAATGATACAGCCCCGGAGCACAAGTTACCACTCACTCGCTCTAAGCATATGAAACAACGAATAGTCTATGAATTTGAAACTCAGAAATGCTCTGACCTGGACATTAAGCGTGATACACTGAAAGTCCGACCACCTGCGGCAATTAATTATGCGTATGTTAACGGTGTGATCACAATGCTTGCTCGAGGATCTTAACAAAAAGGATTGGCTGTATGTCACATTCGAGCACACGAACGCAATCAATAAGGAGATGAACAGTCATTCTGGCCGAAATCGGACGGGAATACATCATTCATCATCATTCATGACGCAACACATGAGGTGCGATGGTGCCCCTATAAACTTCACAGAGGACACCACCTCTCAATCCGGTACTGCGTACATCCGAGTTCCGTGACTGTGTGCCATCAAACGGCGAATACGACAGTAAACCCCAGTTTAGGTGTGCCGTCTATGCCTTACGGTGTACATTTGCATTATTCTATCGGGTGCGCTAGTGAATAAATTGGTGAAGGGTCTCGGAGACTATTGTGATCTTCATTTTATGGTTTGTTGGATGTTTTGCGTTCAGGGTACGGGATTTTTGTTGCAGTTTAGAGAATGAATAAACTATAAGAAGGCTTTTGTTGGTTTAACTTTTTGGTTTAACGTTAGGACCTTTATTAGTAATGTTATCATTATTTTTTAAGTTACGCTTTGTTATTTTAACGCACAATTGTTCCACATATTCTACATAAAGTACTGGCTCATTCGTTATATGCCAACAAAATCGAAACTCTTATACTGTTAAATGTGTAATCTTTAACTGCTCAGCATTACAATATATATTACTTCGGTGTTATTGTAAAAAATAGTCAAATTGTAACATGTACAATTGATAAAAATGCTCCTCAGTTTTAGGGTAGTGGTTCTTTTTTTCTTATAATGGTATAATCATCGTTCACAATTTGACATACATAAGTGCTCCTATGATGTTATAAATAAATTTTTGATTTTGAGTCTTTCCTTACAGACGCTTTATATCATAGATAGCCTCTGTGGTGTATTGGTTGGGCAAGTTGACTCAAATCTCATACACCATTGAGGTAGCTGGTTCGAATTCTACGACGGGACAAATAATTATGCACAGTAATAAAAGCGCAATCATTTGTTTCGTGTCTGGGTGTTGTGGGACCATGATCCTCATAGTTCCTGGTTCCGTAGATACAGGGAATCCTAGTTAGGAGCCAAGATCTATGTATGCGATATCTTTGGGTCTTATACGGTATAATATAAGGTATCATGTAGATCGTTGGGTGTTATTTATTTATAAAAATATCCAATTACCTGTTACTTGAAATTAATCCATTACAAACTATACCGTGTTCTTAATAAAACTTTTTTCAATTAACAGAAAAAGCACTTACACTATCTCCTATTAAATCGCCAAAACTATTACCAAAATTAAAAATCGATAGCGTCTAAACGGCCAATACATTTTGTAAAGTGAACATTTTGCTACTCCAGTTATTAACCTCTCTTGGGGGCGTGAGTCGTAACATAAACTCTTGTTATGGAAGATGGGAGCCATTACTCGGCCTTATCATGGGTCTAAGAATGTACAATGATATCATCGATGTATAGAAATATCTCTATTTTTTGTTTTCTATCGATATCGATTATTCAATCGATTTTTTTTTGTTTTTATAAGCTTTTATTTATCTTGCAATGTTTGTTTCTTTGGGTCAAATCTTGCAAGTTAAATCAAAACCACTTCTTCACTCTTATTATACGGAGTTGAAATTTTGCATACTTGTCAAAGTCCGATGACAATGCAATATTATGGTGACAGCCAGCTGGTCTGATAATGCCCAGTAATTTAGCTGGCTACAATGCCCTTCAAACCGGAACACAGTAATGCTCGCGCACTACTGCTTGGCGGCTAAATAACTGGCAAAGCGGTGGTACCCACACAGACGGCCTCTCGCATACGAGAAACCTACCACTAGTGATTTGCTCAGTACTTCATGATTTTGGAGCACTTTCGACAGTTATAATTTTTAAAGCAATTTTCGTTTGGAAATAGCACCCGTGCAGAGCCGGCGTAATAAATTCTCGACATAATATATCGTCCCAGTTGGTTTTTGCATTGAGGGGACGATATATATGATTTTCATTTGATTTAAATACAACCTTACTTTTAGCACAGAATACATAATAGTTTAGTTTCTGACGAGACACCTTTTTGGCCTCTTTGATAGTCTTGAGCTTAATACATGGACACTTCTTTGAACACGCCGTTGCGAAGGCGAGGCCTGAAGGCATTTCGCACAATACAGTGTCAGATTCTAAATTCTCTTTGTGACTGAGTGCTGCAAGGTTCGTAAAAAATTAAAAAATAGTAGTGTCGGCTTTTCGATTGTAAATGGATGAACATTTAGTTTTAAGCCTGTACTTTGAACTTTACATATATTTTTTATACAACTGAATGACGAGACGAGCAGGTCGTTCACCTGATGGTAAGCAATTTGTTTTGCAAAATCCTGCGCGGCGCTGCACTGTGCTCGTCATTTGAAAACGTGGTAAATGCTTTTTGAAATAACTATCAAAGTAAACATTGTGGAAAATGCTTTTTGAATTATCAAAGTGAACGTTTCTTGGAGTTACTCCCAAATATTTAACATGTAATAGCTTTTCACAGAATGTTGATGTTGCGTATCTTTATACGTAATGCTATATTTTTTTATTTATTTAATATTTATTTCAGGCAACATTAAAATAAGTTACAGATGTTATTTACTTATTCTACGGCCCATATAAATATATACCTTAAAACTAATATACATATAATTTATAGTAAAATATTTATGTCACACGTTTTGTCGGCGACGCAACTGCGCGGTGTCAGCGGTGACGCTTGCAGCCGTCCTAATCGTCGAAACACGACACCCTTTATACGTAATGCTATAATAGCCGCTAGTGATATTCCGTTCTACAAGATTTTTCAAGACAAGCTTTTAACCAATTCGTAATAGGAACCGCGAGCAGATTGAAATGAGCCCAAAAACGATTACGATTATCCGTTGTGGAGTTCTATTGCCCAACTTTCCTTCTCCATCATCAGATCAGCTGGCTGTCACCATAATATTGCATTGTCTTCGGACTTTGACAAAGAATTTCAACTCCGTAGGATAAGAGGAAGTGGTTCTGATTCAACTTGCAAGATTTTACCCAAACTGACATACATTGCAAGTTAAAAAATAGCTAGTAAAAATAAAAATTATCCAAGAGAACTGTAAATAGTGTCAACTCACCTAAAACTAAAACATAAATAACAAATATGCTAAACTAGAATTCCCTGTATCTAGGGAACCAGGAATACGAGGACCATTGTCCCTGCAACACCCAGACAAGAAACAAATGCTTTTTTCTGTGCATAAACATTTGTCCCGTCGCGGGAATCGAATCCGCAACCTCAGTGGTGTATGAGATTTGAGGCAACCTGATCAACCCCTACACCACAGAGGCTGAAGAATTGAGGCTGTGAACGAGAGTTTCTAACGTTAATACACTAACTACTTAATTAGAATGTATTGTACACATTAACCTTCCGTAAAAAAATATCTACAGAACAGTGAAAACCTTATCAAAATCGGTTACTTGGTTTAGAAGTAAACGGAGAAACAGAAAGAGGACGTGGATAGCGACTTTGTTTTTATACTATTTAAAGAAATCTGCAAACTGTATTACCACAGAACATCGAATAGTACTATAGTACTATTCGATGTTCTGTGGTTATAACCCTAGTTAAGGTGTAGTTTTACCCTAGTTAAGGTGTAGTATGAGTAGTATGACCCTAGTTAAGGTTCTTTTTTCATGTAACTATGTTTCTGGTATGCAATAAAGCGTAATTATATAGGCTCTTATTGAAAAAGTTCACAATAACTTTACAATTTAATTTACAAAAATAACAGTTGATTTACGCAATTAAAAAGTTCCATAAACGTGAAAAGTTTGGTTTGCGTAAGCGTCCCTCCTCGTGGTCAGCTTTAGAAACTTTGAACTCGTGCAAGTAAGTCACGTTGCTATATTCGGGACTGCTAAAGGCCAAACACCACAGTCCGTGGTTGTATGGCACCGAAATATTATTTCTGTCGCGTTGCACTTCTACAGTTCCACGCCTGAGGATTCAAAGTGCAGAAAAACAGCGATATCTCAGAAAAATCCTTTAGCCCCACAATGTTGAAATCCAAAAAATCTGAATGGTATAGAAATATAAGTTATATTATCATAATAATTATGTTTATGCAATTATGATTATGTTTATGTTGAGGATAATAATAATAATTAATGCTTGATTGTACACCAAACAAGAAATTAACAAGGTACACGAAAGGCTCTTACAAACTATAATACAACGGGCGGACTCATCGCTAACAGCGATCTCTTCCAGTCAACCTTTGGATGGAAAGAACTAATGGATTGGTTGTTTGTGTTTGTCATTGTGATTGTGGTTGTGATTATGATTGTGATTGTGATTATGATTATAATAATAATTATGATTATGCTTATGTTATGATTATGATTATGATTACGATTACGATTGCGATTGCGAGTACGATTACGATTGTGATTATGGTGATAAAAATAACTTATGGGCTAGAAATGACCTCTGTCTTTGTGTGTCGTTGTGTCCGAGGTGTGTGGCTGGAGTTTTTCGCCCGAAGGCTTCTGACATGGCCTAACGGTTGTTGCCTTAAGACAACAACCGGAACCGATGGCCGTCACGATCCAAAATCACCTTGGTCATAGCCAACATTTAAAACTTCATATTCTTGTGCAACAAAATCTTAGATATTTCCAAGAAACTTGATAGCAAAGAAAAGTAAAAACAAATCGACCGTTACGTATGATTTTCTTGTGAAAGTATATTATGAAAACTTGTGAGTTTATTCGTAACTTTCACGGCCCCAGCCTCGAACTCGGCCTTTGAAAAGTTATGCACATTTTTATGGCATCTCTGAAAAGTTCAATCTGAGAAGATGGTTATATAGTTAGACTGCCGTTAGCAAAACTTCTTTAAAACATGTTTAAATGAATGAAATCAATTCCGCCGTCTCTATTCCATCAAAGGACAACCATCTTACGATAGCCAAGGAGTGGAATGTATTGTCAACGTCTATGTTTCCTGACAACTACAACCTGGAAGTCTTCAAATCGAGTAAACATGTTAACAATCTAACATGATGACACATCAAGCTGACAGAACAAAGCAATTCGACAACCTACATGGTGGAGCGGTTGAATAATTTCACGGCAGATACGAGATCGACTCCAGCGCAAGTATATTTGTTGTAGGACTATAACTTCGCCACGGATCGTGGTGGTCCTTTGATTGCCGCTAGATGAAGATGCCTCCAAGGCGCGACTTAGTCTCTGGCAGGAGAGATACCCTACAGCATCACCTATTTCACTTTCTAAAAATCTCCCCCCTGGACACAATCTGGCTTGGCCGACATGGAAGTCTTTAAACAGACTCTGGATCCTAGTCAGCCGTAGCAAGGAAAACATGTGCAGGTGGAGCTACAGCTCGGATAGTGTATGCGAATGCGGTATCTATCTCCAGACTATGGAACACCTTTATCTTGCCCTGCGTGTCCTGCCACCTTTGCTTGCAAAGACCTTCACAATAACACGTACAATGCTGTGCTTGCGGCGGAGTACTGGTCAAAAAAATAAAAAGCCGAAGGATCCGACTCGCTAAGAAGAAGGACTACAGTCCGTAAAGTTTCTGGTACAGGGATTCTTACTTAAACATCAGGATTTACTTGTGATGTGGGCGTTATACCTAATTTATCCGCAATTAGGTCCAAGAACTCGAAATTGTAAACTCTAAGAAAGCCACTGATTCCCAAACTGCCACTTACGATACCGTCTGTCAACAAACTCTGTTTAATTCGTCGCCTTACCTGCGGCTGTGGTTTTCAAACTTTGGGGCCCGTGAATAAACTTAGCAGTTGCGCAAGTCTGTTGGTTTAAGGTATCAAACACATGCCTGAAGTTTGACAGTCCCGGTGGAAGCTCTGAACCTATTGAGCAGTGTAAATGAGAAACACGGTGTATGAATATTTAAGTTAGTTAGCTAGACTTGTCTTCATATGTTAGGCTTATCGTTACACAGGTCACCTCAAGATATCACGGAATGAATTTTTATGCTTGCCGGTTTTGCTTACTTGCATTTTATTTTGTTTAGTGACTTACAATGGAATAAGATGCAAATATAATTGAGATTTTTTGTCGTATTCATTGGAAGCATTTGTTGGATATGGGTTCTATATCTAAATGAATATATATATATATATATATATATATATATATATATATATATATATATAACATATATATAACACATATGATCTCCTGACACACAGGCCAGGCATAGATAGTATGGGCCATAATCCACCACGCTGACCCAGTGCGGGTGTCATTTGTCCTTGAACTTTGTGATTCTTAAACATGTCGGGTTCTTCACTATGTTTTCCTTTTCCGTTAGAGCGTTTGTTAAATATACATAACTAAAGTGTTTTTTGCAGGTTAGAAAGATTTTCCAGTGCGTCAGATCGAAAGAGGCACGTGTTTCCGCTAAGCCACACTCGCTGTCTAAGCTAAACATACATAATGTTACAAGCAAATTTCAATAAACTAAAATTTTAAAAACTCCCGACATAAAAAACGGCTTTTTTATGTTACTGAATCACGAGACGAGCTGGTCGTTTGCCTGATGGTAAGCAATACACCAGCCCATAACAATAACAGCACCACCCAGAACTTTGAAGCAGAACGGCGATTTTATTAAACATGTCTAAAATACGTCTAAGAACCAACGCTAGAAAACCTGCTTTCCAATAAAAAAAAACTACATCCAAATCGTTTCACCCATTTAAGAGCTACGGTGCCACAGACAGACACACAGTGGTCAAACTTATAAGAAAGAAAAGAAAGAAAAAAAAAACATTTATACGGCACACAAATAAAACTTAAATAATAAATATTTGTGCCGAATGGGCTTAGCTCAGCAAAAAATATAACACCCCTTCTTTATGCGTCGGTAGTTAAATATCTAAACTTTTTCTTTGCCGTAGTCAGATAAAAACGTGGTTAAAACCGCCGCCGCAAGCTTAATAAGAAATTAATATACGTGACAATTCTAGTGTGGAAATCCCGTCGTGTGCCGAATGGTAAACCCCTCGTTGGAGGGTTGCCAATGCCCGCCATTTTAAAATATTAAGACCGATATTTAATGATATTAATGCTGTCGGCAAGTAATAATTCACAGTTATAACTTGCTAATTAGTTTAGACTTAATTAAGTGAATCCTGACGTTATAAATGTGGAAGTTCTTTTGTTGCTTTTATGGGTAAAATCAAAACATGAAAGTATTAATTGAATTTAGCTTTGAAAAGTTTAGGTACGAGTACATAGTACACAGCTCGTCTAGCCGTTTGTAACAGATCTTCTAGAAAGAAAGAAAAGAAAGAAAAACCATTTATTCGGCACACGACAAACAAATAATACAGAAAATAAAAACTTAAATAATAAACATATGTGCCGAATGGGCTCAGCTCAGCATAAAATGCCGAGAGTTTTACACAACTCGGCGCTGATTTTCAGCTGATACCCGTGTTGCTATAGGAATAATGAAAAATTGACTGTACTCATCAACAAAAAAAAAAAAAACAAAGATAATACACTACTTATAATAAACATACATATATATATATATATATATATATATATATAATATAATATAAAAAAGTGAGTAAAATGTACATACATATATAATAATAATAATAATAGTAATTAATATACATACTTACATAAACATACAATGCAAAAAATAAAAATGACTCGGTGAAATGTTTTCCTACTCAACGCTAAATACACCCGTACCATTGCCGTGAGAGGCCAATCACACGAGGAGAAAAAGGTAGCGACGATACGATGGAGGGAAGAGAAATGTAGACGAGATAGAAATGGAATTGATTTGAAAAATTTAAGAAGAAGGAGATAAATCAGTTTATAGGAACGACATATCAATGTCTATATTTCCGTGCTGTCTTTGTTCATCGACCAAGTATTTTTTAAGTTTTAATCGAAAAGTGTTTAAATTATTTAGCCTTCTGATTGGCGGCGGCAGATTGTTCCAACACTTGGACGCCGCGTAACGGAACGAACCTCTGAAACTCGCAGAGCGATGCCGTGGAATGGACAGTTGCTGCGAACCGTGTCTGCTGGAGCATTGTCTGTTTTCGGTGACCCACTTAAGTTTGTTGAAGAGATACAAAGGATTTTTGTAGTTCGCGATACCAAAGAGAAGGCATGCCAAATGGATCTTGCGTCGAGATTTCATTTTCAAAGCATAGTGAGAATTTAAAAATGGCGTCACATGACTTCTGGGCGGAATTGAAAAACAAAATCTTGCGCAAGCGTTCTGGACTCGCTGTATGAGTCGCTGGGTCCGTGAGAGTAACCGAGGGCCATAAACAGTGTCGGCATAATTCAATTTTGAAAGAACAAGTGACTCTACAAGTTGAATGCGAAGTTCTTCAGAAAGATACGGTCTCATCTTGTATATGGTTTTGAGCCTGAAAAAACAATTTCGCACAGAGTCAGCCACGTGTTGTTCGAACCTCAGCTCTGCGTCAACTTCCAAACCTAAATTACGCGCCGCATAAACACGCTCTATTTCTTCACCCATTAGCGTCATCTTAACGGTGGTTGGCAATGAATTTAATTGTCTTTTCCCGCCCAAGATCATAAACTTTGTCTTGTTCGGATTAAGTACGAGACAATTGTCCTTAGACCACTTCACTATCCGGTCTAAATCCTCTTTCATGTCGCTTATTGCATTGTCAAGGTCTTTAGGGATAAAGGAAATGTATACCTGTATATCATCAGCATAGATGTGGTATTTACAATTTTTAAAACATTTAATAATGTCTGCACTATATAATATAAACAAGATTGGACCCAAAATAGAACCTTGTGGTACGCCCCTGTTTACCGCTGTGAGGTTTGAAACCAAAGTAGGCCCAGAAGGCTGCCGCAGCTCTACGTACTGATAACGGTTGCTAAGGTAGCTATTAAACCATTTAACGGCAGCTGGGTCAAACCCGTAATAGCTTAGCTTAGAAATTAACAGAGCAGTGTTTATTGCGTCAAAAGCGCGGGAAAAATCCAATAGCACCAGCAAAGTGCACATACCCTCATCTTGTGACGCTAAAATATTATCTGTAACGTCCAATAATGCTGTGGCGGTACTTCTACCCTTTCTGAAGCCAGACTGGACCTCTGGGAGAACATTATTTGTCTCAATGAATTTTGTTAGCTGCTGGCATACGATTTTCTCCAATATTTTAGAAAGGCAAGGTAAAATACTGATTGGCCTGAGGTCCTTCACTAGTGTCGGGTTATTATTTCTAGGTTAAGCGAGAGAGTGTGCAGAGCGAGTGTGGCTCAGCGGGAACTCGTGCACCTTTCAATCCGACGCACCTGGGTTCGATTCCCGAGTCGACCCTGCACCAATGACTTATAGTTAAGTGCAGATTTTGTACGCTCGCTCTAAAACGGTGAAGGAAAACATCGTGATGAATCCCGCTTACGCGCTTTGGAGTGGTAGGCTCTGGCCGTGGTTGTAATACCACCCACCGAATAAAGCGATGCCGTCAAGCGACCTAGTCGTGTTTCGGGATGATGTTCGGTAAACCATCGGGGAGACGGGTCTGACCAGCCGCTCAACTGCCGTCTCTCTCTAGATCTATGTGCTCCATCTTAGGCCACATACATCATCGCTTCACATCAGGCGAGATAGTGGCCAAACATAATGTATTAAGTGTAAAAAAAAAAGCAACGATTGCAGCGGTCACAAATTATATCTGAGCGTGCTTCAAAGACACGTTAAGCCGTCGGTCCCGGTTGTTGTCTTAGGACAACAGTCGTTAGGCCATGTCGGAGGCCTTCGGACGGTCTAAAAACTCCGACACCAGGGTTGGCCACACACACACACGAGAGAAGAAGAATATATATGTTGTAATAAATTATCGTAAGTAGTCACCATGTGCGACGAGCGAGTGTGGATCAGTGGGAACTCGTGCAACTTTCGATTCGATGCACCGGAGTTCGAATACTGTCCTGAATTATCACACGCTCTAAAACTATGAAGGAAAACATGGTGAGGAAACCAACTCAAAAAGTTACATAATTCAATAACATATGACATTCACAAACTCGCACTGGGCCAGCGTGGTGTTATGGCCCATATTCTCTCTTTGGGTAAAGGCCCGTGTCCCAGCAGTGGGAACATATTGGGCTGATGATGACTATGGGCAGTCGTATTGCGAAAACGCAATGTATTTTAAGGCAAGTCAAGTCAAAACTATTTATTAAATAAGCACAAAAAAATCAATTTAAACGTCATAAACACATAAAACAAATTAATTAAAATACGTTGAAATCTGTAACTTAAGATATATTGACTTTGAAAAAAAAGATAAGCATGTCTACCCATTTCTTACCCATACTCAAACTGAAGTCCGGGTACTGAAAAGAAACGCGAAAACTGACACTACCAGTGCTTCGGAAATACGCCCGCCAGAGAAGCTAGCACCAAGAAAATCTGAGGGGATGACTTATTATTTACTATTAATGTGAGAGGCTCAAATCTTGTAATAAAATCAGCTTTCCCCATCGAGTAAAGCTTATAAGTCCTACTTATTTATTGTCTCTAATAAATATGAAGGACTTTAAATAAGCTTGTTTCCGAACTTAATTATTGAATGGCCTATTTGGTTTGTTTTCTTGGCTTAATATAGGCTTGAGTATAAATAATTGTACTATACTATATATAGTACTACTAGGTACTGTCAATGTAGGTATGTGTTAGTTTATTTGTTATTAACTTGGTCTCGGATGCTGCCGTTCCGCCACTCGTATAATAATCTTACTTTTTAACCGATTTCAAAAGGAGAAGGTTCTCTGTTAGATTGTTTTTTTTAATTATTTTTTTGTTTGTTGCCTCAGAACTCCGCCATTTATAAACCGATTTGGAAAATTCTTTTTGCGTTGGGTTTAGTATAGCTAAGAAGTAGTCCCATATAAATTTCATCGATATTTGACCTTGGACTTAGAAGATACACTGAAATCAGTTTTTTTTGGCAATATCTATACTTGTTATGGTACCTATTAAAAGTTCTGGGTGACACTGCTATTGTTATGGATAAATGCAAGCGTGGCGCTTACCATCAGGCCAACGACTTTCTCGTCTCATTACTCATTTACATACAAGCGAATTTAAATAAACAAAATTTAAAAAACCCCCGACATAAAAATCCTATTAAAAATATAAAACTACTGTTGAGCGACTGCTCAGAGTCATCTTCTTGATAGTTCACCGAACACCATGCCGAAACACGACTAGATCGCGGAATTGCTTTATTCGGTTGGCTCTTGTATTATTTTTTCGGAATTTTGTCTACGACCGTATAACATTAAGTCTCATCAGAAACACATCAATTAGGCAAGTGGAGCCAGGAAACGTCGCAAGTCGTAAAACCGACGGAAAGCAGCTAAATACCTATTGTTTAAACGGATCCGCTGACTAATCCTACTGGCTCACAATGTAAATAACAAAAGTATTGCCACAGGGTAAGGGAAGAAGGATATCTTTCACTTGTCAACGTCTGTGTTTAATTATAGCAGTAGGATTAATTATATTCTTATTAACAGAATAAAACAATGTATCTTAATTATACCGATAGCTAGTACCGCTAAACTTTTTCAATATATATCTTATCTACCTTATTAATATCTTAGCCATTGGTCCTCTAATTATTTGTTTAGTAATTAGACAAATAAGAAAACAAAGTTTTTTTTTAATTGTAATCTGATTGAAATTGTGAATTCGTGTAACTAAAAGAAATTGAACTTAATGGGACGGAACTAATTTTTAAGACACAAGCGAACAGCTTAATTTAGTAGTAAGGGCCACACTAACATAGAAGTTACTTGAGAGAAGTAAATGATTTTTAATTTTTAATATAACAACTGATTGTCGTAAAATTGGAAATTTGAACTTTGATGCAACTAACTTAGCGGAATATCACCACAGCTAGGTAAAGGCGTATATATTGTTTTCTTGAACAGCTAAGTTAGCTTACTGATCTCTTTCTACTATGTCAATACGATTCAAAGAACCCTTAATACTTCGGCTTGTCAGCGTATTGTAGATCAGAAGTAGGAGGTATTGTTACGCACTGAATATAATGTTTACTAATTACTTAAGAAGGAAAGGTATAATAATATAGAAGCTGGTAAATGCTGAAATAAATTGTATAAAATGGTCGTTAATTAATCCATTCGATTAACACTAATAACTTCTATAATTTAAAGCTACTTACCTAAGAAGGTTGCGATAAATAATAATTAATAATGCAAAATACTACCTATATATACCTACCTAATATACCTACCTATGTAGTATGTGGTAAAAAATTAAAACAATACCTAATTAACAAATGCTACTACAACTTACACGAATTTTTTAATGACAAGTAAATAGATATTTTAAATCAATACACTAATAAAATTAATTCTTTTTATGACTATAAAATACCAATGTTTATTTAATGGATCGGTCCGCTCGCTCTTATTACTCCTATTGCCATACCCTGCCAGGGTCATACATGTTAACCTTTTCATAAGACCTCTTCAAATGTACATACATATATGATTACAATAAACTATTGAGTATTGAGTATGTCCTTTATAAATTACAGAAATAAAAAAAAAAGACGTGTGGCACTCGGAGACTGCCGCGGTAAAGCTATTGCATAGCATTCGGAGTGGGGGGTGTTAGGTTATTTTCGTTACGGAATTTCTGGATTCGGTCTCCACGCTCAAGGCCCGCGATAGAAGCTATGCAACAGCTTAAAAATGTATACTAAGCAATACAGGCATCACACTGTTTTATTTATTTTACTTCTATTCTTGTAATGTGTTTAATGCAAATTAATTAATTTATGTTGGTACCCGCATGACTCAATATCGACGACCGTCTGTCGAATAAAGGGATGTGCTGAAAATCAGCCTTGCGTGAGCTGTTGAGCTTACGCAGCTCAGTGCTGAGCTTACTCCTATTGCTGCTGTTTTTTGTATTTTTGTGCTGATAAATATATTGTGTTCTAATTTAAACTCTATGTGTACAGTTTAGCAATAAATAATTTCTTTCTTTCTTTCTTTCTTTCAAGCAGCTAAAGATTGGGTTTGATAGAATACCTTGTGTGGTAGGCAAGGGTGCATGATAGATATAGATAGATAGATAGATAAATATTTTATTATTTACCTTAAATATAAATATTAGGTACAAGTTTAATGTAGTTTTACTCGGGGTAGGTCTCTCGTCTGCGGACTGCCGTCTAGGTAGTTACCACCGCTTTGCCAGTTATTCTGCCGCCAAGCAGTAGTGCGCAAACATTACAGTGTTCCGGTTTGAAGGGCATTGTAGCCAGCGAAATTACTGTGCATATGTGACTTAATATCTGAGGTCTCGGTGTGATGAGCGCAGTGCAGTGCTACGCAGTGTTTTTTATGGTATCAAAAGTACTGGGTGTCACTGCAATTGTTTTTGGCAGGCGTCACGCTTATCATCAGGCGAACGACTTGCTCGTCTCATGTTTACATGAAGCATAATAAAAACTTTAAAAAACATTCGTACAATGAACTGATCTATATTTCTCTCACGTTCACCGTCGACAAAATACGTGAATTTACATGAAAACTGAATACTAAATTCCGAAAAGCAGATCAGCACCCATCAATCAAATTTCTACATGACGTCGTCACCACAGAACTAATTCAGTCAACCATGTCACTGGCCACCTAAGCACTAAAGTGCCTGACATGCCTTTGATCTAAAACAAGCCATATTTGAACTTATTTCCAAGAGCAGAAAGTCTAAAATGGAAAGTGATAAAATGCGGGTAGTTCTAACACAGCTTTAAATTTTTGACAAGGTAAAAACAATCTATTTCAAAGTAGTTAAAGTCGAAAATAGTTTGCGTCACGTTAAGGGTCGGTTGGTTATGTTTTGTTGAACTAATGCATCACACTGCAAAATGATTCATTTGGGAGTTCAGCTTACGTAGTGTATTGACCTGTTCGTGACTGTTGGTTTTACGATAACACTGTAAGTATATTGGCAAAGGCGACTATGACATCTTTTTAGTGTTCCGTACCCAAAGGGTAAAACGGGCCCCTTTTACTAAGACTCCGCTGTCCGTCTGTCTGTCTGTCCGTCTGTCACCAGGCCGTATCTCATGAACCGTGATAGTTAGATAGTTTAAATTTTCACAGATGATGTATTTATGTTGCCGCTATAACAACAAATACTGAAAAATAAAATAAAATAAATATTGAAGGGGGCTCCGATGCAACGTGATTTTTTTGCTGTTTTTATAGATAATGGTACGGCACCCTTCGTGCGCGACTGCGACTCGCACTTAGCGGGTTTTTTTAGAGTAAATGAGTCCTTTTTTGATGACTATTGAAGTAAAAAGTATTATGCAACCTCTGTGGTGTAAGAGATTTGAGCCAACCTGCCCAACCACTACACCACAGAGGCTGTGTCCACGTATTAAAACCACATACAGAATTATACCTTTAGACATGAAGAGAAATAATGACTCATCATTTATAATAGTCATGATACTAAACGAAAAAGCTCAGCGAAGTTCTCAAATCATCGTAAAGAATTCTGCTGAAACCTGCAGAAAACTGTAATCTTATACATTATAATGCTTTTTTTATCACAGTCAGGTATAGAGTTATAAAAGCTAACGTAATGGTGCCATAAAGCGATGAGGTAGCGGGAAAGAAAATGGTTATAAATCTCATAAAGGCGACAGATATATCTATCTCTATATTACTATAGTATATAGGTGGTAAGTCTCGCATGCGGGAGGCCGTCTGGATAAAAACCACTGCTTTGCCAGTAATAACTGGTGTTAGGTTTCTCGTATGCGAGAGGCCGTCTGGGTGGGTACCACCGCTTTTCCAGTTATTCAACCGCCAAGCAGTAGTGCGCGAGCATTACTGTGTTCCGGTTGGAAGGGCATTGTAGCCAGCGAAATTACTGGGCATTATGAGACTCAACAGCTAACTGTCTCAGGGTGACGTTCTGGGTGTTCAAAGTTCTGGGTGGTGTTGTTATTGTTATGGGCTGGCGTATTGCTTACCATCAGGCAAACGACCAGCTCGTCTCGTCATTCAGTTACATAAAAAAACCGCCGCCAGGCAGTAGTGCCCAAGCATTACTGCATTCCGGTTGGAAGGGCATTGTAGCCAGCGAAATTGAGTTAATATGAGATAATAACATCTGTCTCGCGGTGACGAGCGCAATGCGGTGCTTCGCATTACATTTAATAATATTAAATTTTCTGGGTGGCACTGCAATTGTTATGGAAAGGCGCAGCGTTTACTATCAGGCGAACGATGTGCAAGTCACGTGGCAATCTCGGATCTTTAGATTAATTTGTAAGTTTAATTAAAAACACCGCAATTAGACTCATTGTTCAACGTTCAAACCACTACAATACACAGAACGAAAAAATTAGCAACGTTTTTAAATGAAACCAACTGAAGCCTTTGTTTACACGACCTGCCTAATAATCCCTCAGGGTCCGAGGGCTGATAAAAGTCGCTCTCAGTACCCACAAATGTGGGGCCAAACACTCTGAAAGGTGCAGGTTGATAATTTTGTTAAGAATTCCTAACGACGCGACGTCTGTGAAAGAGATTTTTAGAGGCAACGTTTTAAAGTTTGTGGAGAGTGTTTCAGCTTGAAGTGTTTGTACAGATTTTACCGTGTACTTTTGTATTGTCAACAAGGACTGTAAAACGTTTTCCAACTTCAATCCGACTGTAAAAACTAATATGATCGGGTTCCCGGCGACTTTATTAAAACTTTTATTAGGAACAATAAACAAAAGACATCGCTGAGCTGAGCTGAGAAATCCGACGACGAATCAGACGACGGCCTCTGTAGTGTAGTGGTGCTACACCACTGAGGTTGCGGGTTCGATTTTCGCGGAGGGATAAATGTTTGTGCACAAAAAAAAATCACAAGCATTTCTTTCGTGTCTAGGTGTAGAGACCATGGTCCTCCTAGTTCCTGGTTCCCGAGATACAGAAACACTAATAATTATTTCCTAAACCTTGTAAGTCTGTTATATACTACATTTATAATGGTTTAGCTAGAAATATTACAAATTGCTGCATAGCTGAAAGGACACACAACAAGCTTTGCTGTGCTGTTTTTTCTATCGTTGCGAACTGAGAAATGCGTAATGAAAAGCTCCCTTTTAATTTGTCAGCGACACGCAATTAAAATGAAGCATGTCTAGCTTTGACGGCTGTATATATAAAGTGGGAAGAAATGTGTGCAAAATGAAATCCAGAAGTATTTGAGTTGATCGTTAGCGGGATGTAAATATTTATCAACCTTATATTATAAATGCGAAAGTTTGTTTGTTACTTTTTCACGCAATAACGGCTCAACGGATTTGAGTGAAACTTGAAATGGAAATAGTTTTTTTTGTCTCAGGAAAAAGCTAGTATTTTAATAATATGTTTTAAATTAAATTTTATTACATTATTTTTGCATCTCTGATAGAGATTTAAATATCTCTAGGTTGCAATTTTTAAATTGATGAATACACATCTATAATATCAATTACGACTCCTATACTGTATTCGAAATCACTGGTAACCATTTATTCCTGTCAGTTTGTAACCAATCACTTCAATCAACTAATTATATTTTTGGCATCGTTAATAGTCATCGGTGAAATTAAAAAAATTCACTTATAGTCCTAAAAACGATCGTCCTTTAACCGACTGGTTCCTCATGAATCAGATTGCTCAAAGAAGGTGACATTAACAACCAACAGAAGATCTATTTTGCATCGCATAGTCATAACGAGTGTGAATGGAGGGAAAAGGGAGAAGAGAGGGTAGATTCTGCTCTTTGCTACTGCCCAATGCGTAAAATCAGACGAAAGGCGAGTACATTATAAATTACATCCAATATATAAACTAGTCTCAGATTCATCGCCTCCATTCATACCCTATGAATCAAAATCCCAGTCGCATTACCTATACCAAATAAGCCCTCATACCCCCCTGTGATAAATCCCACGCATTACCCTATAGACGTGCGGCTTTAAACAAATTGTTAGCGCGTGGCCTACATAGGTAATAGGTAGGTATATTAACAAGTGACCCCATGGGCTATTTTGTTATTCTGGTTGCTCCCCAATCGCTGTCAAAAGCGATTGCGATGGCCAACCGTTTGCGAATTGACGGTGAAGATCTCTCTATCAAATTTCGACTCGGATGTTTGTAAGTGTAGGGATTCGGAAGCAGATACACCGAACAATTTAAATTGACACCATCAAGGTTTGCTTAGCCCTTGACCTTGACTCCAAGACCTTGTATCTAAGGTTTTTGTGTTAAAGTTTAGCTGGGACACATTGTATAGTGACTTAGAAACGTACTGTGACGCTTGCGGTTACTAGGCGAGCTATCAGTGATTTCGATCGCTTTTTAAAAACAATTGCCGTTAGATTCAAGTTGCATAATAGCTTAGCCGGACAGCGGACCTGAGAATTTATTAATCTTGACAAAGTGGAAAACAGAGACTGAGGTTTATAAGAACATTTTCTTACACACACTGAGGCATGTATTGCGTTACACAATAGCGGAATAAAGCGTTTTTAATACAAGCTTATCTACACGCGCGTTATTTACCTCAATTTCATTCAAAAAATGCAATTTAATGAATGAGATATGTGCGTGAAGTGCGTGAGGGAAACGTTTCTCTCATTTGTTTACAATCAAGTGTTACTTACCCCTTATTAATAAACAGTTGAAGAGTTAAACGATATTTTGCTACACATCAACTTACGCCAAAATGAATATGACGTTAGAAAGAGAAAAATGAAGTAAGTCGGTAGATATGAATTATAAAAACACTTATAGAAGGTTAAATAAATAATAAATAAATTAAAAACGAAACTAATGGAATTTGAACTAAATGAAAATTAATAATATGTACATACGGATAGCGGTTGAGTCAACTGAATGGCCTACAGATAATTCAACCGATACCCGTCGTCGGGCAACGTGCCCAAAATGCTGGCGGCGTTGCCTCGTTGAATAGCGAGGCTGATTCTTTGGGCAAAATACACGCCAGCATTTTGTACACAGTTGGACTCCAGGCAGTAAGTAAGTAAATTAAGTTTTTATGACTAAGGATTTTATGAGCATATAAACGTGTATAAGTATATAAAGGAAACAACATTATGTAAAGCCTTCTCAAGTTCTCGTAGGAAGTACTAAGTATGTGTAAAGTTTTGGTAAAGCCCCATAACTTTTCTGAGCCAACAGGGAAGGGAAGGAGAAATCTGATCGTACTATACGCATACGATTGTTTTAAATGTTAAGAGTGACAAATTAGCCCACGGCCCAACGGCCCGCCTGAAAGTAAGTGCCTACTACGGATTTTGAGGTTAGGTAGATGTTATTGTACCTTACAAAGAATGCATTTCATCCCGAAAACACAAACAGTTTTCTATGGAGCAATAATTCTACGCAGACGACGTATCGGCTAGTTTCTTGATGACTATAACCTGGAAGTCTTCAAATCGATACTGAATCAGTGGCAGCGGTATAAGAACATTGGCACAGCATGTCGACAGCATTGTCGCTTATCATCAGGTAAGATAGTGGTCAAATGCATACCCCTGGCCGTCTGAAAAAAAATACACTATCGAGCTCGTATCGTAGCTTGCCTAGCTGTTCGTAACAGATCTACAAAGTAAGCAACGCTCGCAGCGGTCACAACTTAGATGGGTGACCATTAGTGTGGCATTTCCTCCATTATCCATTATCCTCATTATCTAAGTATTGGATACAATTCACTGATTTTTAAATGAATATAACATATTTTTACTTTTCACCAACAATTTCAGTCTATATTTTTTTTAAATACATTTGTTATTTATTATTATTTACATCTGAGTACTACCGTGCTTTTAAGAAGATTTTAACATTCATTAACATTTTTAAAATTTTGTAATATGGAAAATAAATGATTTAATAATAAATTATTTAAAACACTTTACCATCTTTAGAAATCTCAGAACTTTAGGTACTGCCTGCGAAACTTACCACGGAATAGGGTTCAGGAAAGGTAGAGTAATGACCAGTGAAATTTAGAAGGGAACGACGTTTTCCGGCCTCATTGTGGCGAGTCGGATTCAATGCCGTGATATAATTTGGAGGTTGGAGGGCATTAGGCGTTCGGGGCTCACCTTTATCAACGTCTGTAGTATAGAATGGTTGCTAATTTCTGAGCCATCGGATGTTTAAATATATTAACTTGCAGGTTTACAGGCGTGACATTGCGGAAATTCGTCGCGGAAATAATATAATGTTATATTATTAAATAATTTATTTAACATTATTTACTAAATTACTCATAATATAATATATAAAATAAAGTACATTATATTAATCAGCGAAATTACACTACTTATTTTCATTGCGTTTCAGATTTAGTATGTCGACGAGACGAGCAAGTCGAGACCTTGATGTTAAGCAGCACGCCTACTCTAAAAGTACTACCTAGAACTTTGTTTTGCAAAATCCTGCGCTGCACTGCGCTCGTCACCCTGACACATTATAGATCTTGTCTCATAATTAGGGTTTGGGTCCCGGGACGTCTCGTGTCTCGAAGTCCCGGGACTTTTCGAAATTTTAGTTAGCCCGAGTCCCGGGACTTTCGGGTTGAGACTCGAGATGAGACAAGATTGTCGAAATTGTTATGTAATCATTTTTATTTTCAAATAATTGAAGGAGCCTGGCGCTATCTGTCAGTTTAATTAATAATTACTTGGTCTACTACGTAACTACTGAGTACACAACACAATAAATGCGTTTGCCGCGCCGCTATCATGCCGCCATATTGGTTGTGACGTTTGAATTATGATTATGTATAAAGCCTTAAACACAATTACACCGACATCTGTTGTAAACAAGAGAGTGTTTTCCTTGTCCGGTGGCATTATTACAAAAATCAGAAACAAGATTGTCGGGCAAAGCTGTTGACGCTCGGATTTTTTTAAAAGCCTATTATATATTTTTTAAAAGCCTATAATAAATGTTGATTATTACCAAAAATTGCCTTTTTAGATACGTTTCAACAGAAATTAACTCAATAAAAATTCTTCAAAAAAGGCCCTCTTACATAACAAAAAAAATTCTTCGTCAGTCTCGAAGTTCCGGGAATTCCCGGGACTTTGATTGTAGGCTGTCTCGTGTCCTGGGACTTTGAAATTGTCGGGAATTCCCAAACCCTACTCATAATGCTCAGTTATTTCGCTGGCTACAATGCCCTTCAAACTTGCGCATAATATATTGGCGGCAGAATAACTGGCAAAGCGGTGGTACCAACCCAGACGGCCTCACATACTTACGAGAAACCTCAAATCGAGAGTAAACAGGTATCTTCTAGGTAAGCGTGTTTCATCTTAGATCACATCATCGTTTACCATCAGGCATAGAATTGCAGGTGAAATAGTGGTCAAACGCAAGCCTATAACCAGTAAAAAAAAACCTAGTAATTATAATGATGTTATATTTTTTAATAATAAATCTAAGATAGCGTTTGACTAGAATGAATATAAAGAAAAATAAGATTTTTCTTGATATTTTTTTCTTTCATGTTAACCTTTTAACAAATTTGTAATCGGAACCGGCAGCAGATTAAAATGAGCCCAAACACTAGTAGTTTACAACTATCCGTCAAAGAGTTCCATTGTCCAGGTCCACGTCTCCATCATCAGATCAGCTGGCTGTCACCATAATAATGCATTATCAACGGACTTTGACAAGTACGCAAAATTTCAACTCCGTAGGATAAGAGGAAGTGGTTCTGGTTCATCTTGCAAGATACGACCTAAACAAACAAACATTGCAAGTTAAATAAAAGCTTGTAAAAACAAGTTTATTCCGGTAAAACCTCACTTGAAGGAAAGTGACGATGGAGCGATCAAATTGTATATATGAGCCCTACAATAAAAGGCAGACCAAAGTTTCCACCAAGAAGGCTTCATTTACCTTTATAAAATTCTCTAGCATTCAGCTTTAGTTTCACTTTCGAATGGCGCATATATAATTCCAAGAATTGTTAATGCCTTTTCCGTTTAAAAACGAGCAAAAAATTACTTGCGTTTTTGTCTCTCATTAATTAAAAAAAGGCTTGTTTCTGTAAATTAACGTGAATTTTCTGAATATAAAACTGGTAAAGATTTATGACTAAATAAATACTTTCTTTGCGATCTCAATTTTGCGGTATCTAATAAAGAAGGGGAAAGATAAGGGGGGAGCAAGCCACCCTTAATTTTCGCTAAAATATACGACTATTTCTTTTTCAGGCGTAGCGCTACATAGCTATTTATTAGGTCATGTTATAACGTGAGTTATAATGCGGAATTGGAATTATACTGTGTAAACATTCTCTATGTTTGAATTTCAGTACGTGAAAACGTATTTGTGTGTGTGAAAACAAGGTGAGTGAATGAATAGTATGAAATTCAATAATAAGTTTTAACTACCACGTGTGTCAGTCAGCAAGAACACAGCTTTGCCATTTACTCTGCCGCCAAGCATTAGTGCGAAAGCATTACTGTTTCAGTTTGAAGGGCATTTTAGTAAATTACTAGGCATATATGAGACTTAATATCTGATGTGTCGGGGTGATGAGCGCAATGCAGTCCTACGCAGTGTATGGTTTTAAAAGTTATGGGTGTCTTTGCAATTGTTATGGGCAGGCGTGGCGCCATCATCCCGATGATGTAGCATCAGGCGAATGACATGCTCGTCTCATCATGTAGTTCTTTAAAAAAAAATGTTACGCATCGAGCGCGCTGCGATCGCGCGGCGTTCGCGTTGCGTTCGTGTTGACCAAACGTTCGAGGAACGCACCACTCGGCAAAGTATGGGGAGGATGTAATAGTAGACATAACATACCTAATTGAAAACTACTACCTACTAATGTTTTTCACCATCAAATTATTACATTGCAAGTCTCGAAAAATACGGGTCCCCAACGAATTCCTGGATCAGCACCCGAGCTATGAAAATGACTCTGTGTAATTGGGTTTATGGTTTTGATTAAAAAGCTGACATACTATATATCTTTACAGGATTCTAAGATCGTGATCACTATTAGGAAGTCGTATAGACAATACTAAAAAAAATCTTGAGCCTTTGCGCTCTCATATAATATCTCTTTAGACACATGTCGATAGGGATGCTTTAATTTTATTTTAATCAATAGTGACATTTAAATAAAAACGGCTGCAAAACAAGAACATTTTCAAAACAACCGTTAATTTTACTTCCTTGCGCACATAGCAAATTTTAATCTCCGTAGCTTGTAAATAATTACGTTTCGCATACAAATTGTGTCAACCAAGGGGTGTAATCGCATCACGTGTAAAAGACGCAAGTGTGTGAGCGTATTGCGGACAAAATATATGAGTCTGCGCGCACATTATGTGCAAAAAGATGCAAGATTGCGAACTACGGGGTAAATCAAATGATATACCATCAGTATGCACTGTATTGTTATGCACTGTGTGAGCGAGTGTGGCTCAGTGGGAGCACGTGCGACTTTCGATCCAACGCACCCGAGTTCGAATCCCGCTAGCCCCACACCACTGATTTTCTATTATGTGCGGATTCAACAGTCGCTTTAAAAACGGTGAAGGAAAACATCGTGAGGAAACCGGCATGTCCAAGAATTAATCACAAAAATTCAAGGACTTGTGACATCCATCAACCCGCAATGGGCCAGTGTGGTGGATTATGGCCCATACTCCCTCTATGAGGGAAGGCCCGAGTCCCAGCAGTGGGAACGTAATGGGTTGATGATGATGTTGATGCACTGTACTTGCATTTACTGGGCATAATAAGAAGAACCGATATGTTTGTGTAGTACAGCGCTACAAATTTATTATATTGACTTTAGAAGCTTCTTATACTCGTAAGTGTCCTGTGCCCGCGCCCTAGCCGACCTGAAAATTGAGTTAAATCTAGTACATAATGAACAGTTTAAATTTCGCTCGAAATTAATACCTAACCTTGTGCTGTTTCTTACGTAGTATTAGTACCAATTTTTGTGACGTAGTGTTGGTATAATATACCTATAGAGACGAAATTAAAGTTCTCCAGTTCAAGATTACCTAATTCGACGAAATAAAATAAAAGAGTTAAAATAAAATAGAAGGGTTTAAATAAAAAATGCGAGTTGCAAGATTTTGGGACGAAAAGTTTTTTTTAATTATTTATAGGCTTGCGTTTGACCGCTATCTCACATGTTGTTAAGTGACTATGCGGTCGAAGATGTAGCACACTCGCCTAGAAGAAACCTGTTCACTCTTGTCTTAAAGAATGCCTATTCAGGATAAAAATGTTGTACGTCATTCTGCATCTCGCGATAAGGCCGCCCATTGTAATACTTTCTTTAATTGTTTTTATGTAATGTCCGTAATTTAATGTTTGCAATAAAGCGTTCATCTATCTATCTATCCATCTATCATCTCCTAAACTTCGTCAACCTCACGCATTCAGAGGTTGAGATTTTATCACTATGTGGGTAAATCAAATACGTAATATGTAAACATTTTACCTAATATGACACGGACAGGCAGACGAGCGACAGAAGTAAGGGTCTCCAAACCCTAAAAAGCATTATCATGTTAACGTGTCAGACCGGGCTTGTCATGTCTTAAACCTAACACAATCGAGCTCAAACGAAAAGTAAATAGCCTCCCTCAGCAAACACTAGAAAAAGAAAGCGGCAAACACAAAGTCGCCTGTCATTGCCATATCAAAAAATCAATCCACTCGTAACTGATTCGCGCGGAATCGGCACGATCACGTATTATTGGCGTGTTCGTTTAAGAAATAGATTACTTTATAGGGAACTGGTGTTACCCACGCAACTTTGAACGCGTTTTCAGCCACAGCGTTTTCTGTGGCTATACAGGCACAGAATACTAAGGGACAGAAGCATCACTGCGCAAAGAAATTTAAACAAATAGCGACTCTTGCTATGACGCAATAAAATTCAATTCAGCTCGCGTAGCGCTGCATACCTACCAGTCATATTAACATACAGAGCGCCTCTCTTTCTATCGCATAGCTCTTATCTCTTCTGACGCGGCACGTGTAACGACGCGCGAGCCGCCGACGGTGTTCGGCTATGTACTTGTAGCTTCGTACCTACAGTGCGGAGTGCGCTAGGCCTGGTATAGCTTAGCCAAATCACAGCGCTTTGAAACTTTCTTCTGTGTTCTCTATTTGCCCTGTAGTAATATTCGAATTTGCTTCTTCTTTGGGTGCTTCTCCAATACTGGATAATGCAGTTATTCTTCTAAACTCTTACTTGTTCAGAGCTAACCTGAACAGATCTTCCCCTCTCTTTATCCCAGTCCATTGATAGATGTTGTGAAGACAGGACAGTTTTTTTCTTCCAAAAAATATCTTGCCCGCAGCTTTGCTCATCATTATCACTATTATATTATAAATCGGATTTGCAGCCATTAATAATGACCTAATCTGTCCACTACAGAGGCTGTTAATTCAAATACATCAAATTCTTTAACACCCGATAACTATGGGAGCCTCAAGACGGGGGTTGACATCGTGGCCGGCCTCGAAAAAGCGTGCGATTTAAACACCTTCCAAACTAGATAGGGAAACATTTGCTTAGCAGTGGTTCAATCTATGATTGAGACGATGAACAAAAATCTATGATTCAATCACCAGTGCCACTTTTGTGACAGCAGAGTCGTACGAAAATATTTACTTTCCAATCATGTGTTAAGGCCTCTTGCCCTTTCAAAATATCACATGTAGGAGTAACATTTAAGTACCCGAGAGTAGGCGAATATCAACGGAGGACTTTGAAGGTAAGCCCATCACGTCTGTATGGATTGGCAGATACGACATATGTGAATACTTGAAAACTGTCAATGTTGAAACGAAAAGTAGAGTAACTTTACTGCTGTTTATTTATTTATATACTTACATAAGGAAGGAAGGAATGTGTTACATACACATTCCTTCGATAGGCATTACAGTTTGTGAACATTTCGTCGAAGGATAAATTAAATACAGAATAAAATAAATCAAATGACACAAAATTAAATATATTAAATAACAATAATAATTAAGACATGGACAAGTACTTAAAAACATATGCAAATATAACTATAACTTAGCACCTCTGTAGTATCACCTACAGATGGACCAAGTTTAGACTTTCCACTACAACCACAAGTCCATTGCCGCTCTGTGAAACTCATTCTCCGAGCAATAAAAAAAAAAGATCCAGGCACGGCCCCAAGCCAGAACGGCGTTGAGCATGCGCAGTGCTCGCGATACAGGCGCCATCATCTCCATCTCCCTAATACTAGTTATTACTACTTTAAACTACTGGCTTAATAGAAGATCTCACTGGTATTAAAAAAAATAGACGCTCTTTTTATTTTCTTTAATGCCTCTCAATCTTTAACGCAACATGATCATTAATATACAATTTATCAGGAAACAGACAACCCTAAGTAAACTTTCTAGATCGTGTCCACAATTCATAATTGAGTTTCATTGTTTAATTTTCAATTAGAATCAAACTTCATTCGTGTGCAAGTTCTCTGAGTACACCGACTATCGCCAGTTCATCAAATCCGAGCCCATCCAAGCGTTAAACCTCCGAAAACTGCTTCGTAATGATCCTCAAAGGCAAACACTATTTCCTCCATCTTCTTCAATATAAATACGAAAAGACGCGCGATCGATCCATCACCGTCAACAATGGCTCACTGTCAACACGGATTTCGGGATTTCGATAGGTCACACTTTATGGGATGGCAAATAGATAGTCAGTTTCTTTGATACGATACATTGTCCTTACAGGTTTGGTATTAATTACTGGGCATTATGAGACTTAAGAGCTATTGTCTCAGGGTGATGCGTGCAGTGCATTGCCGAGCAAAATTGTGTGAAACTAGTTCTGGGTGGCGCTGCAACTGTAATAGGAAGGGGTTTTGCTATCAGTGAGGTCACAGAATAATTAATGACACTAGGTGAGATGAACTAGCGTCTCGTCAAACTCGTCGAAATTATGTGAAAAATAGCTAGCTTTTTCTGCGGCGTAGACTGCGTGTTATCTTCAAGTTAGTTATAGGATTCCTTGTTCACACTGCCTCTCCCAGCTTCTGAAGATAAATTTGTATCTTTGGTTTTACTCAACAGATTTTGTTAAAAAATATCTAAAGACGGCTTCTTGATGTCTAAATAAATTGTCATAATAATTACATTTTAATTATTATTCAATCTGGTACAAGTAGGCAATCTAATTTTATAGTGCCAAGAACGCTGTAATGTATTTTTAAAGGATAAATAATGTAAAATATACGCGATAAGTTGTTATAATACTGTTTTAAGATGCCTAACTGTAATCTATCTTTATTAATGAGCTAGAATAACAATCCCGGTTATGTTTTGATTTATATTTATAACCACATCCAGTGGTATTTGCGTCAGTACGAAGCGTGACGTGTTTGCGAACGTACCCCACTTTTAAAAATACCACCATATAGTAAAAACTGTTAGTTGCACTACTTCAACTTAAACATGAATGTATCTTCCGTAAATCATTCAATCAATCAAAGTTCTTTATTCACATTAAGCATCACAGACGTGAAAGTGAATTTATCAAATGACGCTACCACCTTATCGGAAAAAGAACTACTGAAGAGACTGCAAAAAACTGAGGGTATTTTTTAGAGCTTTTGTTACAATTTGTTGGTTTTTTACAACATATTATATTTTTGAATTCAAACATTCTAATATTTGAGTTCATCATCAACTTGAACTTTCCATTTGATTTTGTTATCGACTAAACAAACATTGAGAAATATTTTAATGCGAATCGTTCCAGCAACCATTATGTAAATAAAAATTATTCGAAAAAAGAAACGAGATAGCGCCTTTCTTTGTTTAGGAGCATTTAGCTAACTTTTAATTAGACATACCTTTTTGTTTGTTAAACTTGTTTGTACTTTCAAATTGGTTTTTTGCGTTATATTTTAAGCCTGTAGAACTTTTCATTTTACTTTTTGTTTGTGGACTGGCGTCTTACCTGGGTCTTGAACTATTAAGTCTTCTGTGCCTGGGTCTAGACTGGTAATTTCTAAAAATGTTGGAATACCACCAGTCGTGGTTGTAATACCACCCACCGAACAAAGCCATGCCGTCAAGCTACCTAGTCGTGTTTCGGGATGACGTTCGGTGAACCATCGGGAGAGGGTCTGAGCAGCCGCTCAACTGCCGTCTCTCTCTAGATCTATGTGCTCCATCTTAGGCCACATCATCGCTTCACATCAGATATAGGCGAGATAGTGGCCAAACATAGATCTATAAAGTGTAAAAAAAAAATGTTACGCGGTATAACAATATACATTTGCCGGTCATTCCTTTGATACCGGTGTTTTTATTTTAAATAGGATTTATTATCATTAACTTATTTTTTCACTGCTGGGACACGAGCCTTCTCTCATGAGATAATATAGGTCATAATTCCCACTCTGGTCCAATATTACATTCATATGTCATATGTTTCATTCATATGTCTTTGAACTCTGTGATTTCTGGAAATGCCGTTTTCCTTCGCCGTTTTTAGAGAGTATTAAATCCACACATATCTTAAGAAAGTCATGGGTGCAGAGGATTTAAACTCCGGTGTGTAGAATCGAAAGTAGTACGAGTTCCCGCTGAGCCATACTCTGTTAAGAAGGGTCATAGGAATAGTAATAAAGAATCAAATGGTCGACAACGTTTCTTCAGCGCCCCCGGTGTTGCAAATTCTACAGGCGACGGTCACCGCTTACCATTTCAACCACATACTAAACTTGTTTGCATATTCTCACATTAACAAAAAATGCTTTGTTACCTAATTATTTAAAAAAAAATTATAGATTGTACCTGTTTAAAGATGTCTAGATTATGACTGGCAATCGCTTGTACTTAGTTTTTAATCGACTTCAAAAAAGGAGGAGGTTCTCATTCGACGGTATGTTTTTTTTGTATGTTTGTTACGCGATTACTCCGCCAATTATGAATTGAGTTTGATGATTCTTTTTTGTTGGTAGGTCATACTTCAGAGGTGGTCCCATATAAATTTTATCGAAATTGAATACGCAATTTTCGAAAAAATTGACAATAAAAAAATATAAGTTTAGTCTTGAAGTCGGTTCATGTTTAAAAAAAAATGTTTAAGTTTAATACGTTGGACACAAAATACCTAGTAAAGATTGTAATAACAAACAATATTTCCGTATTATATCTGGAGCGGAATGTTAATGGGGTGGAATGATTTCAGAAGTGGGATAGGTCGTGCTAATGTGTTTGGTCATTAGCACCCGTAGGTGACATTGACGTTAAAACTTGAGTCTTTGAATACCTGGGTGCACTAGTAATCATATTACGCGGAGACATTATTAGCTCTCGAGAAATGTCGATGCGTCCGAATAAACAAAGTTAATGTCAGGCAATAACGAGAAGCTTCCAGAATGTTCGAGAAGTCTGTGGATAGTACTTGACGTCTGTGGAAGGTTCGAGACTTCTGTAGAAGGTTCGAGACGTCCATGGAATGTTCCAGACGGATTAGGAATGCTCGAGAAGTTGGTCGAATGTTCGAAAGTGAATGTTTTATGTAACTGGATGACGAGACGAGCTGGTCGTTTGCCTGATGGTAAGCAATACGCCAACCCATAACAATAACAGCACCATCCACAGCTTTGTTTTGCAAAATCCTGCGCGGCATTGCACTGCGCTCGCCACCCTGAGACAATTAGCTGTCGAGTCTCATAATGCCCAGTAACTTTGCTGGCTATAATGCCCTTCAACCGGAACACGGTAATGCTTGCGCGCTACTGCTTGGCGGCTGAATAACTGGCAAAGCGGTGGTACTCACCCAGACGGCCTCTCGCATACGAGAAACCTACAACCAGTAAAATGTTGTATGTTTTACTTGCTTCGATTATATTTGACAACAGCCATCAGGTATGTTGAAGAGAGTTCTAGAGTCGTCCTAATGAGATCGCCGCGCGCCGGTGGCATTTCGAGTCAGTCTTCCTTCTACTGTAGTTGAATTTTGTGCGTAGTAGTAGTGAATAAAATTGCAATCTCCGTTTAATTGGCATCAGTTACTTTTATCCCGAACCGTAGCTCGTTACAATACCTAATAATTTTAGTTAACTTCACTACTTCAACTTCGAATAGCCAGTCAAGCACCATACGCACATACGGTTGCGCGTAAAGCTTAGTAAGTTTATTTGAACTTGTTTCGCGCCTCCATTCGGTGGAGTTTTGGCAGGAAGTTTAAATTAATGGAGAGTTTTACACTGTTTCCTTTTTGTTCGCTTACGCTTCGAGTGATTATTTGTCATACAAAGAGGTTTCTAGCCTCTCAATTGATTCCGAGAATGATTCTTCATTCAGAGGTCAGAACTGTGGACAGTCGTTATTTACTTTAACCACTCCTATAAGGAAGCTGTCGAAAACTAATGAAAATATGGTTCCTCCAACGCCTATATCTTCTTCTTTAAATACATCTATGTATCATACAACTTTCAATTTTATTAGGGTTGTACTGACAGGGTTTAGGTTACAGATACGAATTTAGAATTTTATTCACAATCGTAAGTCCAAGTGCTGTAAGTACCAAAGGATACAATTTTGTTTTTAATCATGTATTTTGCAGTTTAGTAGTCAAATAATTTATGTAGGTACAAAAGTTAGAAAATTATGCGTAGGTATATTTTGATGTCATCATCATCATCATTGGCCGCATATTACTGCAACAGCAGGCCATAAGCTTCCTCCCCTCTACGCTATTCTTCCCTGTGTTGAGGCAATCTTGGCCAGGTGTTTCCGAGGTGTTTCACAATGTCATCATCCCATCTTGGTCTTGGTCGGGCTTATATTTTTAAGTAATAATGTAGAAGAACTAAAAACCTAATAATATTAAAAAAAAATCTTATTATTTTCTGGTTTTTATTATTTCAATAATATGAATTTTTTTATTCCTCTCATGTCTAAATATTTTCTTCGCAACGCATTTTTAAAATTGGTACTAGACGGATTGTGATGCGGACTTTACCTTTATTTTTTTTTAAAGGTTTAGATGTAAATTTATACATTCATATTCAAGCTAAATTGGGTGATTAAGTTTGGTGTAAAAGCTACATAATGTACACTACTGAATAAATCTATGAATACTATACGTTCATATTCATAGTAAAATCTATGAATGTTGATCCAAAATTGATTTAGTTAAACGTAACAAAAAATAACTCTATGTCCTATCCCTAAACCTAAGCCTAGATCTAAATCTTCCATATAACTTTCAATCCCACCTCCACGCTCCTACAATAAATTGTCACATCATAACTGCGGGCGGAGCACGTAGCTTCCACCTCCGTCCTCATATTCTGAGATTGGGGTCGCCAAACGTAGCGACGGATGGGGGAATGTCGTGCTTTAATCTGGAATTATCCGGTTCTATAAACAACAGTGTACAGAGATGATTGAATTTACTGTTATGAAGGTAAAGAACATTAAACTTTATTGTTTCTCTCGAGTTATTTTACTTGAACTGTAAAAACTGACACAGACTTCATTCTAGGTCTGCTCGGCTAGAGATATCCCACTCGACTTGCCTTTCACTCAACCATAACGTGAGATATCCATTGGTATCAGCAAATTCGATAAAATAATGGTTCCGTATTGCTTATACTGATGCACCTACCAATCGGCCTACCAAACCTTACGATACCAAGTTGTCGATCGATTCGGTTTGATATCTTATACGATGCAAAATTTTGCACATAAAACAAATTCCGTAAATGCAATATTTAATGGATACCGATATTCTAACCGAAACCGTATCGAATTTTCAAAAAAAGGAACCTACAAAACGAGATCGATATCAGTCGAATCGATTCGGTATTCGTTATCGTGAGGTTCTGAATCGTGAAATACAAATTATAAATTCCATATTCAAAAAATATTTATTTGCTTAAAACATGGTCATTAAATTATATTACATGTTTTAGTCGCTTTACATGTTTTATTGCTTTATCAGCGTGCAAATGTTAAATTATTATTTATTATAATTTATAATATTGTATTTATTAAAAGTCTAATTATGTGAAATGCAGATATCAGATTTATCGCTAATCCTAAATCGGGGACATTATTCTCACACTTTGTATTAAAAATAATAAATTAAGGGTGATTGCGATACACTTTATCCGATTTTATCTGATAATTTGGATAGAATAGGATGAGAAGGTGTAAATAGAGGGACTGACCACTACAGCTAGATATGACGTACGATGCAGTTAATAAATACCGGCTAACAATTATGAAGAACTGTGTCGTAAGTTTTAATAAAAACAGACTTAGAAAACTTCCATACCCCTTGTGGTACACCTACAGGCAATTCCATGTGCATTTCCCGGGAATTAATACCCCGCGGTGGCCGCGTGAGCCGAATGTTATGGGCCCAAATGCCCGCCCGCGGCAAAACTGGTGTAAAAGCACCTTTCAAAGTTTCCAGGCCTTTGACGCCCGTAATGCTTGCTGTAATGACTTTGGCGTGATTTTGGTGTGGGAAAAGGTGTTTTTAATGATACAACATCATTGTGGTAGTGTAGGTTTTGTCACTGTTATGCGTATCTGAAAACTTATAACAAAGCCCATTATCGCGCGTAGGTACTTCATGATGGTGAGCGTCTGCATCGCTCTAACGCCTACCGGTAGATCTACTTTTTCTACTAATCGAAATTATAACCTGACGGATTATTTAAGCCTTTTACGAATCATAGTTGGTCTAATAGCTTTTTTGATAATAAAAGTAAGTTCGGCACTAAACAGGTTTTTTTATCCCAAGTGGTAAGTAGCATCAACAGCGACTATTTTTGATAACTGATTGATATATCTACGACACAGTTCATTAAAGAACGAAAATGGCAAACAAACCGATACGACTAATGCTATGTCATGGAAGAATAATTGACCCAGTAGAATTTACAGCCAGACGTTTCTTAGTGCTGCAGAGCGGTAACTTGTGCATCCGATTTCGAATCGCAACTAAGTCCTGCACCAACGACTTACAGTTAAGTGCGGATTCTGCACGCTCGCTCTTAAACGGTGAACGAAAAGATCTGAGAAGAGAAAACCCGCTTCCGCGCTTTGGAGTGATAAGCTCCGGCCGCGGTTTTATACCACCCACCGAACAACGCTTTTTTTACGCTTAATAGTTTATAATCTATGTTTGGCTTTATCTCGCCTGATATGAAGCGATGATGTGGCCTAAGATAGAGCACCTAGAGAGAGACGGCAGTTGAGCGGCTGCTCAGACCCGTCTCCCCGATGGTTCACCGAACATCATTCCGAAACACGATTAAGTCGCTTAACGGCATGGCTTTGTTTGGTGGGTGGTATTACAACCAAGGCCAGAGCCTACCACTCCAAAGCGCGTAAGCAGGTTTCATTACGATGTTTTTCCTTCACCGTTTTAGAGCGAGCGTGCAAAATCTGCAGTTAACTATATGTCATTAGTGCAGGGCCGGGTCGAAATTCGAACCCAGGTGCGTCGGATCGAAAGGCGCACGAGTTCCCGCTGAGCCACACTCGCTCTAAACGTCATACGTCGTGTCGTCAACCGACTTATATAGGTAGTTTCGGGATGATATTCGATGAACCATCAGCGAGAAGAGTCTAAACGTCACAGGAGCCAATCAACTTCCGTCTTCCTTTAAATCCATATCTAACCAAATCATCGTTGAATATCAAACGAGAAGCAAAACATAGATCAATGAACGCCAATAAAGAAAAGTTATCGCAAACTTTGTTAAACACTACCAACTTTCAAGCGCGAACATCGCGCTTCGAGAACACCCAACAGGCTTCACTGCTCGCCTATCGAAAGGCAATATATTTCCATGTTCCGAAGGTATTATGATAAACAGTTTGCACTTCCCACTGGCGTAGATTGATCGTCTGAGGCTCCGCTTCTTTGCATATTTATTGGGGTGAACTCGGATCGCAGTATATTGAGCTGTGCAAATATAATTCGAGCTTATCCTTGTTGCAGTATTTAACATTGAAAGTACTTCTTTAAACCACCGAACAAAGCTATGCCGTCAAGCGACCTAGTCGTGTTTCGGGATGATGTTCGGTGAACCATCGGGGAGACGGGTCTGAGCAGCCGCTCAACTGCCGTCTCTCTCTAGATCTATGTGCTCCATCTTAGGCCACATCATCGCTTCACATCAGGCGAGATAGTGGCCAAACATAGATCTATTAAGCGTAAAAAAAAAAACTTCTTTAAACACAAATTTTTAGCCAACTACGGCAAAGCCAACAACCAGGTGTTTACGTATGTTTCGCCGCAGCACCTAAACTACCCATCCGATTTTAATAAATGAGGCGTCAATCGTCTCTACTCATATTGCTCTTCCCTAAATTGGGTACATATATTGGGTACTATTTTTTTTTATTTCTTTTACACTTAATAGATCTATGTTTGGCCACTATATTTATTAATCATATTTTAGATCCCTGTAACATGTTGCATTAAATGATATGAATATAAATCGATTCGTTATCATAGTCCGGGTGACATAGGCTACATTTTTTGCTGTCGTGTCGAGTGGGATGTCATTTTAAGCATGTCGTATTTGGTATCAAATGAAACATCTTCATGAGCACTTCTTAATGATATATCGTAATCAGGTTTAGTTTGAAATGTTTGCTTGTTTATATAAAGAAAAACAATATACCGCACTGATGAAAAGTGACGATAGACGCGGTCGACTATAGATAAAACATGCAATGAAGTTACTGATTTATTCAAGACTTGAGTTTTTTATGGAACTGAGTGATGAGACGCGCAAGTCGTTTGCCTGCTGGTAAGAGCCACTGCGCATAACACTTGCAGTACACAACTTTTAATACCTTAAAAAGCACTGCGTAGCACTGCATTGCGCTTATCACCCCGAGATAACTCTCATATGCTCAGTAATTTCGCTAGCTAAATTCCCTTCAAGCCGGAACCCAGTAATGCCTTAATTGTCTTAATACGATCGACCCCAAAAAATAATTTATAACTTGAATGTGTTTAAATAATTTCTGTAACTACATTTCTATTTGAATGTTTCAGCGTCAATTTCCTATCTTGTTGTCAGACGTAGTTTGTGCACCTGCGCTTCCCATTTTCCGATGTATTGTTTGTCTTGCCTAAAAGTACTAAGGTGTACTTATCACATCTAGAATTTATCTTTTGAGCCGTAAAATATTGTGAACAAAATTTATCAAACAATTGATTGCAGAATCAGTTTGGATGGGTCGCCGTTCTGTGATAATATGCTCAAAATCATTTACACTTTCTCCAAGCAGCGGAAGAAAGACACATGCAGGCCACCGGGTTCGTGTCATCCTTTTCCGTTGGACAAACGTGTCCCAGACGTAGCAACGGGCGGATGACGAGCGGTATCATTAGCGTCGTCCAGCCACATTTTTCTGCATACTGATGAAATTTATTTCAAGTACCCAGGTAACTACTTGTCGTGTTTTCTTTTTAACATAACCGTACATGTCAACGTCATATATCAAGACACCTTATTTTTTATATAGCTAATCAACGAGTCAAGCAAGTCGTTTGCCTGATGCTAAGCGGCACGATTGTCCATAACAATCGCAGCGCCATACAGACTGTGCCATGAAAAAACCCGAGGTCGATTTATTTAACTCGTCCCCCAACGCAATTAGAGCTACTATTTCTAAGAACTGGTTTATTGTGACTCCCTGAACTTTCATAATTTTTTATTAACTCTTGTAGACAAAAAAATGTTGTAATTGTTATCTATTTACTCGGTGTTTATTATATCTCACAACTAAGTATGCAGCAAACAAATATTCATTCAATATGCGAAAACGTTTCAATGGTGTCTAGATGTATTTTAACATTATAAAGTAATTTAGAAATGTATCAGTGTGTTTTCCGATTAAAATAAAAAAAGAAAGACGTGTGGCACTCGGAGACTGCCGCGGTAAAGCTATTGCATAGCTTTCGGAGTGGGGGGTGTTAGGTTATTTTCGTTACGGAATTTCTGGATTCGGTCTCCACGCTCAAGGCCTGCGATAGAAGCTATGCAATAGCTTAATAAAATAAATAAGGACTGCGTCGCACTGCATTGCGCTCATCACCCCGACACCTATGATATCAAGTCTCATATGCCCAGTAATTTTGTAACTTTAACAATAATTGCGTAAAAGTCCAGTTCAAAATCACATGCATTTAGGCAATTTCCGCACTCGCATATCCAGGTTTCAATTTCCTATCTTGTTTTCAGTTGTCGTGTTTGTGCACCTGCGCCTCGTATACTGATCGCGCGACGGCAACTTGCCTTTGCTCCAGGCGGTTACAATCGTTTTGTTTGACCCGTTTCTGAAGTGTAGAGTTTTGATAATTCAATTCAATCCAATTTATTTAAGCAAAACAATGTAAACAATATAATATCTTAATTGAGTAAAATAGCTAATTGTATGGTATAAAAATAGCTCGTACATAATTCTGACACACAAAATAAATATAAGATAATCACCAGCATTCATTCTAGGATAGACCTGTGTTACGATGCTACTTAGAATTTTCCCTATTTAGATAATACTAGCTGCGCCCTACGGTTTCACCCGCAGTTTCAACAACCCTTATCACTTAGGGGTATGAAAAATAGATAGTAGCCGATTCTCAGACCTACTGAATATGCATATAAAATTTGGTAAAAATCAGTAAAGCCGTTTCGGAGGAGTAAGGTAACTAACATTGTGACACGAGAATTTTATATATAAGATAATTTACTTACGTTAACAAAGATATTGTAACATCATACTTCTTAGGTATATATATTTCATAGTAGTTGATAGTCTTATTAGGTATATATATTTCTTTATATTCTATCTACGCGAATAACTCTAACAAAGTCTAACCTCTGAGACACGAAGTCGCTACTCAACTCGGTAACCACCGTAGCTCAATTGCATTAGCTTCTACTTACCTAACATAAGGATCTAAGGGCTGTTTTAACGCAAGTTCAAGTACCAGCAGGGTCGTATATATGTATTATTCATATTCAAATATTTATTGCTACGTGTTACAGGGATCTTAAATTTGCTACTCTACTTATGAAATGTTTTTACCGAATTTAAACGACACTTGTCAAAATATTTAGAATTGTGGCAATCTGGGATACGATTTTATTGATTTTGTTTTGTTTCAAAATGACATTTGCACCGAATTGGGAGAACTCTTTTTTTCTAAGACTTAGTTGATAATAATATAATCTGTCAAATTTTTACTCATAGCAACCAATCATGATTCATGATTACTAATTCTGACATTCTGTGAAAATGTATGACGTATTTACGACATTTTTAAGCTATTGCATAGCTTCTATCGCGGGCCTTGAGCGTGGAGACCGAATCCAGAAATTCCGTAACGAAAATAACCTAACACCCCCCACTCCGAATGCTATGCAATAGCTTTACCGCGGCAGTCTCCGAGTGCCACACGTCTTTTTTTTATTTTTTATTATTACTGTTTATAATTAACTTGACATTTGTATTTTAACATGACATAATATTGTAATAAAATGTTATAATTATTATTCATACATATGATTTCTTTTTATTGTTATTTATTTTGTATTTTAATATTTGACATTATGTAATTTAATTAATTGGAATTGTTTTTATGTACTAATATCTAAAATAATATGTGTAATTGGCTTGTGCCGTTCTTATTTTAATAAATGATAGCTTTCCTTTCGTCCGCTGCCGTGCCTATAGTGCATTAATATTTTGATACATGAATTGAAAATAAACTTACCAAGTTATGTAAGAACAAAATAAACTGTTAACTGTTCAATTTAAACAAAACATTACAGTAAACGCACTCAGCAATTCAATGATGGTTGTTGTAATGCAAAAGAGACGTATAAAACTTTAAGGGGGCGTTAACAGTTTTCGCTGGCCATCCTTACGATTACTGGACGTAGGGTTGTTACACACTGGTTCGAGCTTATCACAAGGAGAACGAGTTGCTTCTTTCGTCATTCAATTAAATAAAAAAGAAGTCTTTAAAATGAATTGCACGTGTTTTGTTACTGAATCTGTATTTTACGAGATAAGATATCCTTCCCTTGTCCCTACATAATTAAAACACCTAAACAAACCCACGATTCTTGGTCCTTAAAATTACAAATGCGGCGCGACTGTTTATAAATGCCTGTGCATGTGTGCCTGCATATTTGTTGGTAACACTACGCTTGCCCATAACAATTGCAGTGCCACCCAGAACTTTTAATACTAGGCAAGCTACGCTACGAGTGCTACGAGGCCTACACTCCAAAGCACGTAAGCTGGTTCCTTTGGATATTTTCCTTGAACTATTAAAGTAAGCATGCTAAATTTGCTCGTAACTTCACATCGCTTCACATCAGGCGAGATAGTGGCCAAACATGAAACACTATGAAACGTAAAAAAAAAAAACTAAGTTATAGCCGTACGGAGGGCCAAGTCGGGAATCAAACTTGAGAGATTTTAAAGCACACCAGTTAACACTCTTGACTCGCTTGCTACAACCCAATTACAAACAAAATATTTTCACAACACTGGCAACCCTTGGACATAAATTACAATTGATATAGCACTAAACTCGTTTACGCGTGAGGCGACTCCGGATGGACGTTGAATATTAATTTTATGTGTCGTATAAATGTGTTTGCCCGCTTTTGTCCCATTTCGCAGACGCATAAACTTTGAGGATTTATCACAAGAGGCGGCAAGCAGAGACGCAGTCATACGCAGCCCTTTGCGAAGTTGTATGGCCGCTTTGACCATGCATGCAATTGGAGCCTAAGCTTGATCGCTTTGAGCGTGTTTTGGTTTGTGCTTCTACTTTGTTGTGTGCGCGTTTTAGAAATACGATTTTGTTTTGTTCAAGTGCAGATGAGTTTTTGCATGTTTAATTAAAAAAGCATTTGAGAATTATCGCGTTGCCGCCTCCTGTCGTGAATTCTCACAGATAATCCCCGTGTTTGTGTTATGAAGTGCTGAAGGTCTGAATATTACGAGAATGGTTACTAAAAGGACCTTGAAATGGGGAAGGTGTTAATATTACTTGTGTGCAAACTTGTAAGCTCTTTATGAGTAGGTATCTCGTGGTTATTATGTTTATACTTACTGCATAATATTATATTAGTGGTATTTAGTTACCAAAGGTCTCCCCCAAGTTTCTCCAGTTGTCTCTGTTCTGCGCCACTTTGCTCCAGCCCTCCTGGTCAGCTTCCAGATCCTACTGGTTCCATGGCGGCAAAAAACTAATTTATTTTTAACAAATCATAGTTGGTACTTATTAACGTACGGACAAACGAAGTCGTCCAATCTGCGTTCGCGGTGGCGACGGCGGCCGCGGTGGCGATCTACTCGCGTGCAAAAGTCAAGCCGCGGGACGCGTTGGTTTGTACAAGTCGCTCAAAGTAGGTACTATTGCAGTAACTGACCGCCACGGTGCACGCTCGCCAAAGCGGCCACAAGCTGGAAGCGTTGATTTGAGCGTACCTTTAAAGTTACTATAGACCTAAAGTCCTACCACAGAATACTAAGGAATTATGGTCTTACATAAAAAACATAAAATTTTAACTTTCGTTGAGCAGTGCTATAAATTTTATCGCGTCTTTAAAGTGACTGACAAACTGAACACAGACACGCTTTTTATAGAAAAAACGCAATTACGACCTAATCGAACTAAGATATTTCTCTTTTCCGACAATACTTTAAGAAGACGTGACTTAACACTGCTATTTAGAATGTGTTCTACTCCGAAAAAAGGTTACTTCAACGATTCGACGCCACGTACGAAGAACGCTTTACCAGAAGTCTCGCTCATCGCTGCTTCATTTCGCTTCACCTATTTGACTTTCGCTACGCATTAAGTCTTCTGTGGCTCCGCTGCTCTCGCTTCATTCAGGACCTCCTTCGCGAGTTTCTGGCTCCATGCTTTTTATATAAACGCGTAAGAGCGCATCGAACCAAAGAGGGGTGGTGTGCGGCAAATCGTCGACGTAACATACTATAGTGTATTCTAACTAGCAGTGTCTTATAGTTAAGTCATAACGGCTTAAAGTACTGTCGGAATAGAGTAATATCTGAGTTCGATTAGGTCGTGATTGCGTTTTAAACCGACTTCAACAAAGGAGGAGATTTTCTGTTCGAATATATTTCTTTTATCTTTTTTGTTATTTTTTTTTTGTGTTTGTTACCTCAGAACTCCGTCATTTATGAACCGATTTGAAAAATTCTTTTTGCGTTGGGTTCAGTATATAAATTTTATCGATATTTGACCTTGGACTTTGAAGATACATTGAAGTCGGTTTTTTTTTTCTAAAAATTTATTATTTCTAATTACAGTGTGTCGGAACGCAATTTTCAACTACTTTAAAATACAACCTGCAATCAGGAAATTTTTTCCAGCAGAATGCTCCACCCACTTGCCATCGCTCATGTCCTTGACACGTGGCCTACTCACTACCCTTTGTCAGGAGACAAGGGGATGCAACAGGCCTGAGGGCACTTCTGTACTCTCGGGCAAGTGTTAAGTGGCACTGAGCCTAAGAATAGAACGAGTTTGATGCAAGACTTTTGGGTTCTTGTGTAGTATGAAAAGTGGCTGTTGGAAGGCAAGTTTTATTATGTTTTGCTGAGTTAAGTAACTTTTTGTCAAAATTAGTTTTAATAAATTGATATTTGTAGATTTATTTAAAAGTTATTATGATACCTACTAGAAGACAATATCTTTTTTATGTTACGTTAGAGTTAGACCATCATTTGATCGGATAGTAAAAACGATGGTGCCAAAAACTTTGTTTTTTAATACTGACCGGACGGACCTACCAATCTCTGGCTTTTGAATTATATATTCAAATCGCCGAGAGGTTAACAAAACAAATGTATGCGCAATTGGATTAACGTTAACTATGTATTCGAAATCTATGTTAAGCCTACGACCACCGAAAATCATCATCATCACCGAAACTACTCAATTATTTGGGCCGTCTCTTCTGATGATAACCTATGTTTATTAACCCAATTCCATTGTTACACAAAAACACAAAAACAGTTTTTCTCCGAGTCCACTCCGCATTATCCGACAGAGACAAATGACAATCGGAAAACTCGATTTACACAGACAGTCTTTGGCAACACCATCAATCAACATAAAATAATGCATTAAAGCCGTAAGTGGCCTTACTACTGGCACAGCGCAATTGAAACCAGTAGATACAATACAGCCTATGCAATTGCCCTATGGTTGTCTGGAAGACCGCTGCTTAGCGATAAGACCGCCTATTGTACTTATAGGAAATTGTGTTGTTCCAACTTTAATTCTGTTTTCTTTTTTAAGTGCAGTAAAGTGTTATCTATCTATCTACAGCACAATAATTACTTATTGAACAAATATATTAAAAACAATATCAAACCCACTCGTAAATTACTCCAAATTAATAAATAGATGGATCAATGCCGACGTCGTTTGAAAGTCCTAGTCTGAGAAATATTGCCGTCATATGAATATTGTGCATAGGAACATTATTGCATTAACTGTGACGTCCCTGAACTGCGCATTTAACGCTCTAGAGCAAACAATGAAACTGGTAGCGCGGGAAAAGAGTTTTATTTATTAGAATTTTATTCAAAAATCCTAAATTAGGTACTCAAGTGGATACGGAGACAAGAATAATATGTCCCTTTGGCCTCACTATTTTGAACTTTTATGAAGTGGGGGGACATCCGGAAAAAATGTATCATTTATCTTTCTACACATTAAAGAAAGAAAGAAAGAAACCGGATTTGTTTTTACACATCACGCATCTACATTCTACCCATCCTTACATAATTATGTGTATGCCGCAGCGCACATATTGTAAAGATTCACAACATATTGCAGTCTCTACTGGCATTCGCTGTCTGCAATATCCGTTGTGGCAGATGCTTTCAACAATGGAAGTTCGCAGCCAATTATCGGATTTCGGGGCCGAGCACCAATTAACACCGTTTTACACCATTTTTGTAAAGTAGGCCAATGGCTGCTTAGCAAATTTCAACGATATTACATAACTTACTAAGCTTAAGAAGTTATGGGGAGATTGAGATGCTTTATGGGGGCCCCGTAGCTTTATTTAAGCTGTTGCGTAATTTTATTTTCTTTGGTTATTGCAGCGATAAAAAAATTAATAAGTTTAGAATATTCCTCGGTTTTATTGATGAGGTTGATGGTGATGGTGATAATATTGGTCTGAAAGCGTTAACACTTTGAACGCCACGCAGGAAAAACAGAAAAAAGTATTTTTAGGGTCACCAAAGACGGCGTAGGGTTCAGTGTATTTAAGGAATTGATGATTTGTTTTTAAGTTTCTGTAGTTGTTGTCGCAGAATAAGTAACAGTAGCAACATTGAAAGGACAACTACCCCTAAGCACAGAAGAGGTAATAGTTACCCTAAGTGATTACTTACACCACAGAATAATTAATAGTATAAGTAGTCGGAGAGGAGTAGAGTAGAACGGAGCTGGGAAAATTTGAAGAAGTTTAGGTTTTAATTTGATAAATTTCGACCAGTTTTGTCAGCTTTAATCCGCTCCGCTCCTTTCGGCTTACGACAACCTAAGGCATTTATAAACTTAAAGTATTTTGAATCGATCAAAATTAAAAACATATTTTATAGTTTATTGCAAAAGAAATGCCATTAATCTTACGATATTAATGATATTTTAAACTTGAGAAGTTTAAAAGAAAACTGAACTGCTTCTGTTGTTACAAGGTCCGACTTATAGACTTCCGAAAAATTGCCAAACCCAAAGGATTTCCGTTTGATAAATTATATTTAATAAATTATGTAATTTTTTTAGGTTCTCGGTATGTCGGGTTCGCCCAACTTTTTTTATCAAGGCCAATTTGCCTATTCTCCTTTATACCTTAAGCTTCGACCTTTTCCGCTCGAGTACATTTTCCTTTGGAATTTTAATTACTGATAATTAAAACTCTTGAAGGAATTTCAAAAGGTTGTTGGCAAAATCTGAGAGCTAGATTTTTTTGGTTCTCTATCTTCTGAAGATATCAGGTATTTCATATTCTATAATATTAATGTAATAGGTACTTAGGATAATAAAACTGTGGTTATACCATTTATCATGCTAATTTTCTTAGTTTTTTTGTAAAATCTTTTAACTTAAGCTAATTAGGTACATGTAGGTTACGTAGGTGCTCTTAGATACATTTTAGTTGAAATAGGTAAATAAAGTATACAATATTGAATCAAGTTATTCTGAAAAATGCACACAAAAAACATAAAGTAGGAGTAGAGAAGAAGGTAGTAGAATAAAATAAAATAAAAATAAATATGGCTAAGAAAAAAGGTTATACAGGTTTGCGTATAGTGCAGTCAAAAGTATTCGGTAGAGTTTTCTGCCTTTTGAAGAACGTGACAATTCTTAGTTAGGGGTCAGGATCTAAGTAGGATCATAGGGCGAAAAAAAAATACCAGGACGGCCGAGGCGTCTTCCACCAAAAAATCGCATAAATGTTCCATTCAGAGAAAACTGCGATATATTATATTCAGGTACCTATAATGTAATATTATGAGCTTAAAATATTTAGTGCCTTTCATGGATTGGAACATCGTTTTGTTCATCTTAATTTAAGCGGGTATTTTCTTACGGGTTTTGTTTCTATTTGTTTATTTTACTGTGTACCTACTATTTATCTATTGTGTGGTACTGTGTTTGCATAACAATTCTATTTATTTTTATATTTTCCAATGTTTTTATACATTTTATTTATTGTACTACGGATAGCCATTGTATTTATACTATTAAGAATATAATATATTTCAATTGAACTTTACTTATGTATTGAATATTTTATAGCGTTATATCAAAACTGTATGTCCAATTATTTATTTCCGTAGTTTAATACAACAAGTTCGTGCGTCACCAAGGGCCTGTTACAAGACTAGCTGAAAACCAGCGTTGTGGATTCTTCACAACATCATGCTGAGCACAGACCTTTTTTGATTGCACTGTAGACGGCAGCGGTCTCCATACACATGCTGTAATTGTTTGTCTTGGTCTTAATAACTTGTTTTATTTTGTTCTCCTACACTTGTGTATGTACTATGTTTGTTGTGTGCAGTTTTGTCAAAATGAATTGTTTCTTTCTTTCTTTCTTTTTTCTTAATGTAGGAATAACCGAAGCAATCTTCAGGAACTGCTAAAACATCAATTTAGTGTCATCAAAGTGAGTTTAACCAACTTTTTAACCCAATTTTCCATAACCATTAGTTCCCCGAAGCCCAATTAGAATTTCGGGAAACGCTTAACGATCCCATTTAAATTATGGGCCGCGTTACACGGAGTCCCAAGTTTTTCCACCCTATGCCTCTCATGGGACTTTAGATACAATACGGTAGAAACAGTAAGAGCGATTACTCCTTCTGAATTAGTTTTAATGAATTTCAATTACTTTATAGAACCTGATAGCAAGCAGTAAGGTTTTTAGAAGATAAATTTCTGTCGTCGCCGGGATGCTCATGTTCTCTCTCTCCTGTATAGTGTCCTATTTATTCCATCTACCCCTCCTTATCTCAAAGAACGTTTTGAGTTTCTCCATCTTTCCAATCCTCGTTCCCTTCGTTCTTCAGATACCCTTCAGCTCAAAACTCCTGTCCATTCGTCAACTTTCTACGACAAATCTTTCACCATACAATCTGTCCGTCTGTGAAATGCATTGCCCATAGAAATTAGATATGCCAAGTCCATTGCTATTTTTAAGAATACGGTGAAGAAACATTACTTGTCCAATAACAGCTAAATGACATTGTAAGTATAATTATATTTATGTATTTATATATGTATTTATATATATATATATATATGTGTATATATATATATATATATATATATATATATATATAATGCTTTATTGAATACCAAACACGGGAAAAACAATAGTTAACAAAGTTAATAAACAGTGGGTACAATATATATTATATATATATATTATATATATATTACATATATATATTGTATATATATATATATATTTATTTATTTTATTTATGTATATTAATTTTTATGTTACTTATTTTTAGTATATATTTATATTTTTTTTTTATAATGTACACCACAACGACCGCAATATTACTTTTAAAATTCCTGTCCATCCAAAGGTTGCCTGTAAGAAATTGCGCATAGCGATAAGGCCGCCCATTGTACCCACTGTTTATTAACTTTGTTAACTATTGTTTTTCCCGTGTTTGGTATTCAATAAAGCATTATTGTATTGTATTGTATTTCTGGGATAAAAAGGATCCTAGGTGGTTTTTTTATAATTAATAGACGAACAAGCAGACGGCCCGCCTAGATGGTAAGCGGTTACCGTCGCCTATGGACACCTGCAACACTCGGGGCATTACTGGGACGTTGGACCTTTTCACCTTTCTTTTCAAGTGCCTCATAGCTCACTGGAAAACCTCGGGCGGTAGCCCATTCCATATATTGCCGGTGTGCGGCAAGAAAGGTCTGATGAATCGGACAGTATGCGATTCCATAGATCTATGATATGCAGTGCGGTGTCCTATTTTAGGATTTTGAGTGTCTACACAAAATTTTATAAATTCTCTACTCTCTTCTATTAATCCTCGTAATTTTATATTACTGCTGGTAGGTCTCTCGTATGCAGGAGGCCGTCTGGGTAGGTACCAAAGCTTTGCCAGTTATTCTGGCGCCAAGCTGTAGTGCGCAAGCATTACTGTGTTCCGGTTTGAATGGCATTGTAGCCAGCGAAATTACTGGGCATATGATGGGACTTAATATCTGATGTCTTGGGGTGACGAGCGCAATGAAATGCTACGCAGTGCTTTTGTGGTATTAAAAGTTCTGGGTGGCACTGCTATTGTTATAAAAAGACATGGGGCATACCATCAGGCGAACGACTTGCTCGTCTCATCACACAGGTCCATAAAAAAAATTCATACATTCTCCATACTGGCTCATAGTTCATATAGTCCACAGCCAGTTTCTTCGAACAGGAAAGATGTCGGGCAGTACATACGACAGCATTAATATTTATCCCTCAACTTACCCGGTGATATTATTTAGGTATCCACCCGGGGCGTAGTGTTAGTAGTGTAATTGCACGAGTGTCTATTCCCAGGTGGGATCCGTTTGGGGATAGAGAGTAATGGGTTTCTAAGTTGACTGACTGACGGCGATGCGTGTTTTGTAGTGTAACATATATTTCTTATTATATTTATACGAAGCATTAACGACTGTTAAGCGAAACACTCAACGTTTTTCGGAAAGAAAAAATAGATTCACTCCAAACTGGATGGCGTACACATCACCTTTAAGACAGTTAAATAACCAGAAAAATTCGACACTCGAGTTGGTGACTATCGTAGCTCAATTGGTATAGCGCTTCTCGCGCTGAGGGAAGAGATTGAGGTGCGAGTTCATGTCCCAGCCGGTGGTCGTATTTTTTCTTTCCGAAAAGCCTTGTTTGTGTAACAAACAGTCTGGTGAGGTCTAAGATTCTAACAAAAAATTTAAACCCTGTGTCATTAATACAGCTATGTATGGACACAAAATGTTTGATGGCACCAAAGGTCTCCGACATGGCCTAACGACTGTAGTCTTCCATGGCCAACGGTTTAACATGCCCAAAGCACGGGGGCGCTCAGATACCACACAAACAGTCATTCATCCAAGTGATGACCACAGCGAACGTTGCTCAATCTAGCTCTGTTACAAACGGCTAAGCAAGCTACGCTACGAACACTACAAAATAACTTATGTAAGTACATGAATTCCGCATGAGTTCACTTGCGAAGAGGTTTTTAAATATACCTTCGAAATATAAGATTAGATAGCTATCCTCCAGGACCCTAAGACCCTAAGGTTATTTTGTTACCCGTAAGCCGGGATATAGCAAGAGGGTTTATCGCAGGACTACATTACCCGAATCTATTCTTACGAATCTAAGCCTACTTTCAAACTAAAATAAGTAAAAAGTCGCTGCCTATCCCAAGGGTGCCTATCCACCTAAGCTGTACCAACGGGTTCTAACGAATCCTAAGAATTCGATCCCAATGAATAAGTTCTTGCAACTAATCCCACAAAATATTCTTTACAATTTCTAATAAAGTAACGGGAATTCTGTTAGTTTATTTAAACAACATTAAAATTTATCTTCTGTGTAACCAATACGTTACTTTAGGTTCCTTATATATGTTTTAAATCATCAAGCAGTAGTGTAAGTTATACTGTGTTCCAGTCTGTATAGCATTGTAGCCAGTGAAATTACTGGGTGTCAAACACCTTAATTATTACTGTATATACTATATATACTGACTTAATATCTGATGTGTCGGGGTGATGAGCGCAATGCAGTGTCACGCAGTACTTTTATGGTATTAAGCTTTGAGTGGCACTGCAATTGTCATGGGCAAGCGTGGCGCTTACCATTGAACGTCTCATTTCTTAGATGAAAAAGACAATTAAAGGATATTTAGCAATTCTATTGGAACTTCTCTACACTTGGACTGTTTCGCACAAAGCTTCATTGGACGCATAACCACTCACCTGAACAAATAAGCCAGAAACAGAAGTTCGGTAACGAGATCGTATTGGCACGGCAACCGACGGCAACTGGAAAGTCTGAGATTGCTGGCAGACAGCTATTGGCTGGATGATTGATAGCTGGATTGCCAGGTGATCGGTCGACCGGATTCATGTGTTATATTGATAGAGCAATAGTTTGAGGTGGATGTTTGTCAGTTCTTGTTTCTTTTTTGTAATTAGACGTGCAAGGGTTACGCGATGGTTAACGCCATCGTCATCATAATTAACCCATTACGTTCTCACTGCTACTGAGACACGAGCCTCTGATAGAGAGAGTAAGGGCCATGAACCACCATGCTGACCCAGTGCGGGTTGGTAGATGTCACATGTCTTGGAATTTTTGGACATATTGGTTTCCTCATGATGTTTTCAGTGACAGTGCTATCCAGAAAACTTATTTTGTTCGTAGGTAGGTAGAACTCATGAACTCCAAGTTATTCGTTGACGAATGCACCAAGAAGGACACTATCTTCGATAGCTTCTACATGCAAAATAAAAAAGATTAAACGTATACTTTATCTTGGACTGCACACCAACGTTCTTAATCTAGCAAGGTAAGGCGATGGCATAAAGTTATAAAGAATATTTCATGTTGTCCACTTAGCGTCACGGAACCCAATCAAAAACTCCAAATCTTATCCCGAAAATCTTGGTAATTAGTTTTCAAATTAGGCGGAAAATGGTGAAACCTTGTAAGCTGTAAGGCATGCCCACAATCTTTGACAGCAATCAGCACAGCTTGTTGATATCAGAAAAAGGATTAGGTTGAACAAACTCGAACTCCATAAATCATCGGCTACTTACTATTGAAGTTACTGAGCATATATTACGAGATATTTGTTCCTCTCTGGCCATGACAGGTGAGCCTTTATATATTGTGATAGTGACCAGACAGCTCGATGCTCCTTGTTTCTTGTTCTCGACTCTCCAACAAATAACGATCATTGAGCTCAGCGCAATGCCGTACCGTGAGGGATTTTCAAAACTGGATGAAGTTGCAGGATGGTTGAAGTGGCGACAGCGGATTCGCAAGCTGAAGTGACAGAGAAGGCTGGTCATATCTGCCGCAAAACTGATAACCGTTAAGAAAGTGTTATAGTGTGAAGACCGCGAAACCTGAACTCCGTAGCTGAAAAAGAAGGCCGAAGGTTGGGCTCAGTGGTCTGTTTTAAGTAGAGCGTTTGTCCAGTAGTAAACAGATTGCTGACGATGTTATTTTGGTGTTATTACAGATCTTCTCTGATGACTTTGGGCTTCTTTACCCAAAAATTATTTTCTAACACAGTCGAAGCCACTAGTTTCAACTAGTCTCAAATCACACGATAGAGTGAAACTGATATGGTTGCAAATCGATGACATTTCGAGCATTCGTCAGGTGCCACTGATCCGCTCAGTTCTTGCGATTTCATTTTGATCTTCGATATCTTATTCGGAGGTGAATAGTGGAATTGATTTTGGATTTGGCTGTTCAGTTTTAGGGCTGCTGTATTTAATTGACAAAGTATTGTAGAATATATAAGATTTATTATTGAGAACTGCAATTAGGTATTCATATGAAATGAACGAGAATAGCACGGCGATACATCTTATATACAGCTGGCCATGGCAATTGTAACAGGTACCACTTAGAATTTTGTATTGCAGTCTAAACTAACTCACTCACTGTCTGTAGACAAAAATGTTTACTAATTATCTACCTTAAAACAATTAAATTACGATACAACAAAACAATAAAAGTTTCTATTTTTATTATTATTTTATGCTTGCGTTTGATCACTAACTCACCTGATGGTAACCGATGATGTGGTGTAAGATGTAACACGCTCGCCTACAAGATACCTGTTCACTTTCTTAATCCATACCTTTAGAATTAGGAAATGGGATATTTATGGTGTATTTTAGGTAAAAAAAAACAAAGAAAATACATGGTTAATATTCAATCAATCAGTTTGTTCTGTCAGTTTGTTCGTAAAACATACTGTTTATCATGTTTAAAAAGCTGTAAACATATCTTATAAACCAACCTGAAAACAAAAATCGACAAAGTTTATAGGCATAGCCACCTACAACACAGTTTACTAAATAGAGCTTCATGCCAAAGCTTCCGAAATGAGAAACCTAACAAGTCGGGGTCTATTAATAGCAAAATTACAGCTTTTTAGGTCAACTCTCGGCTTCATATTTCGTCGCGGAGAAATATCAATTTACGGTACCTTTAAGGATTTTCCAAAGGAGTGCAACGCGACAACATTCAGATATACTTGTATGCCATTTTTTGAGTGGAGTGAGGCGACGCTTAGCACACATCTGTAACTTAACGAATCAAAATTCTAACCCATACAAAAGAAGTTGAAAGACGGAAACAAAACACGTACACAGCGACCAAGTTATAAGGTCATAGTGACCATATGCCTTGTTGTACACAAGTCGTCCACCTTCCTTGATAAATAGTCAATGTACGAAATACAGTACCTATCTTAAATAAATTCTAGAGCTCTCAACGATAGAAATAGGAATTTCTTGAAGTTCCCAAAGTTGAATTATTAATTATGCTAAAATACTGACTTCTTTGTAGAGTTTGTAATACTTTTTAAATTTCTATTAAAATTTAAAAAAAAGATAGGATACTTAGAGAAGTATAAGAAGATAATGAACATTTTTTTTTAAGTTTAGGTAGGTGGTTTACTAGAAATGAGAAAATTTTATCGTTTTAACCTACTATCTATACTATAATATGAGTACTGGTATACTGTATACACTATACAGGCTGTGGCAAAAATTTGGAGCCTTTTCCTTTGCAGTTAGGAAGTTTTGTTCTTAGGAAACATCGGTTGAATTTAGGAGAAAATAAAATTGCGTTTTTGAATTTTTCAAGAAAGGTATTAAAGTAAGGTTCCTGGCCCAAAAATATACCTAATTTCTTAAAAAGAAAACATGGGCTAAATCGATCCTATTTCTATACCCCAAAGTAACCCATGAAATCAAATCGTAAGTTTACGATTACTAAATATATTTTAAGTCTTTTATATATCAAGTTGATTCTTCCCTAAAATCCAAATGCAAGCCACGCGTAAACTTTCTACCCTCGTGGGTAACAACGGGTTACACAAAACACCCTGTAATATCGGTTATCGGAAACTGGGACGTAGAAGTTTGCGATGGGCGGTTGCCGGAGTGATAGCGTGTCGCTATTAGTTGACAAGAAACTGAGATGGTCGCGAGTATATGTATATATACTTTTAAGAAGATTTGTCAAAAACTCATTTTATAAAAAATAAAACGTTTTTAATTCTGATGTATCTTCGAAACGAAAAGTCGAATATCGATGAAATTTATATGGGACCGAAGTGCTCCCATATGTTGCTAAACAGAAACGAACTGTTATAACTGAGATCAATAAACTAGGCTAAGTAAATTACTGCAACTAAGCAGTAACCCCCTCGCGGCCGCGTATTGCACCCGACGTTATTATATATACTTAAGCATTTTACACATTTTATACATATTCGATTCAAATTTATGGTACCTACTTAGTCTGAGAAATAAACATCAGCAGTTCAAACTAAAAGTGCCTTTCTTTAAAAAGACCCACGGAGTGCCATCCTAACAGAACGCAAACAGAATTATTGAAAATTGGTCTATAATGACGGAGTACTGAGGTAACAAATATTAAAAAAAAACAGTCGAATTGAGAACCTCCTCCTTTTTTAGAAGTAGGTTAAAAATTGGTTATTGTAGTTATTTGAAAGAAATGGGTCATCAACATCATCATCAGCACCATCAATATTGCTACTGGAGCAGCTTTGCCAGATACCTAAAGCTACCCTCCGTTGCATATAAACTTGAGATGGCTTGGGTAGATGATGGCGAGGGAATTGCCCAATACAACCCGTGACGCGTCAGTGCAGGACTTATCGCCCCCACCTTTTTCTTTTACAATTATAAAATTGTAACTTTGAATGTTTGTTACCAATAGATAGTTAGTATTCTTTGCCTATAGACTCGAAAACTATTAAACGGATATACCTAAATTCGGTTTTCAGGGTTTGGTAGCATAAGCCCCAACTTAGATTATAGGGTATTTACATTAAAAACGATTAAGGTACTACGAAGATACTACTAGAGCTCTTTGTACTTCACGCTCTTATATACAGTGGAGGTCTTGCTGTATACTATACAGGGAATAACATTAATGTGTAGTAATACTGAAAGGTGTGTATGGGTATCTAGTCATGAATCATTGGGCAGAATATACAACCAAAAAAACACTATTATATTTTCCATACAAAGTTTAAAAATTATTTATTTGAATTATTTTGGACAATCCTAACAAGCTGTGGCCTAGTCGCGGTAGTACGGGTCATTGACCGAGCTACTTTGTGCCTAGGCACAAAACAGATTAGTACAGAAATCTACATACATACAAAGTGCGCTCGAGCAACGCACACATAGACACCGCTCACAGACACGATATCTGGGCACAGTTGGGATGCGAGTGCCATCCGCTTGAGACACGCGTCTGTGAACGTTTTTGTGCAAAAATGGAGCAACGAAAAATAGGTTATTATAACTGTTTGGTGGACGGTTGTTTAAATTCAACATTAAACGGTGAATTGTCGTTTTTTAAGCTACCAGTTGTTTCAGAGAGGTAAGTAGGTATTTGCTTGTATTTTGATGGTTTGTTTTCACGTAACACAAAATAGTTAGGTAGGTAGGTAAGCGCCCCAGCCCCCAGCCCTGCGCCGAACAAGCGAACATAAGTTTTTAGCCTTGTCATATTTTTACAATTTAAAATTAGATATTTATTGTAGTATAAGCTGTGTTAGCCTTGTGTTCAATAATCTAATGAGGAAGATGTTAATGTAAACTAATCGCATTTGTTTTGTCTTCAAAACAACTTTATTCAGTTATAATAGTAACTGCGAAAAAATTATGTCGATATCGTGTACAGTTATATTTTTAAATCAATCAATTTTCCTCCCAAAAACTTCCTGCGCCGTCCGGTATGAAATGTATGAAAAGTACATACATGAGATTAACTTCTGTATTTATCTGTTTTGTGGCCTAGGCGCTCTGTCTTTGAAAACGCCGAACATTTTACAAGGGCTTGATTTCGAGTCTCAAATACCGGAATTTCATACTGAACGGATCTTCGGACTCGGTCGTTTCCGTTCCGGAACTCTCGTAAAAAAGGGTATTTCCACATTTTTACACGACTGCCCAAAAAGGAGTATTTCAGGGTTTACGTATGTATGTATTTATTTATTCCACCATTACTTCTTATTGCCTGGACAGATTTGAATGCATTAAAACCATAATAAAAACATAGGTTTAAGTTTTTTTTACCATAGTTTTTTTGCATGTTCCGGAACCGGTATACAAAAAAATCTCCGCGAACGTACCCGACTTAGCCTTGCCTTGATTAGTTTCAAATTTTTATCCAACTTGACGTCTTAGAATTCATATTCAGAAATAACCTAAAAAGAATTTCCGAAACGAAAACGGTCCTCTTCGGTGGAGTTTTATGGGGCGGCGTTAGAAGGTAACTTTGTTTGTGCCGCTCGACCAATGAGGAGCAGCGGCTATTATTTATTAGGATTACATCTTTATGATTGGTGCAATACGAAACAAGGCTAGCGAATCATGAAGCGGCGGCGAATGTTTGATAGCTTTAGTGTTTGCCGCGTTTTGTCAAAGATTAAACAGGTTTATTTCTGAAAACTGACTAAGTAAAGACGCTTTATTGATTACTGACTTACGAACACTCTTTTACTATGCAATGAAATCAAATGTTGGAAATGTCTTAATCATCATTATCAGCCTATTACATTCCTACTGTTGAAATTCATGCATGATGTTTTTTACATCCTATTCCTACGGTGGTTGGTGACCTCACGTATTTTTTAAGAACATCAGCCATGCTCGCTCTTATTAGGCGTTTACACTGATTAGATCCTTATTCCTGAATGTTAATTGGAGCGATGATGTTTAATGCTGTAATTAATAAGTAAGCATTAATAAAAATAAAAAAATACCCTGCCAAAAACATTATCACTTGGGATGATTTAAGGATTCCGAGGATACCCCATACATCCAAATCTGTTGAGGCATTTTGTAATAAAAAAACGCACATACATTAACCCCGAAAACATTATATTCCTTTTTTGGGGAGTCGCGTAAAAAGCAGTTTGCTTGAAAGTTAGTTGTAAAGTAAGGTTGGTAGGACAGCTGGCTTTGCTAACTGAAGATAAAATTTGTTTGTCAGATCTGTACACGCGGCGCACTAATATTCTTTGTCACAAGTTCATTGCTCTTTATCAGCTGATTGTTAGGGTTGAAATGAACTTGATTACCAGAAATGTTTAAATTATCATATCTTGTGATTTTAAAAAGTTTCTGGTGATTTGCACTTGGACTTGAATTATTAATAAGCTTCTATATGCGTGGTTTAATTATTACTACACATTTATGTTACACGTTGTATATAGCGGCAACAGAAATACATCATCTGTGAAAATTTCAACTGTCTAACTATCACGGTTCATGAGATACAGCCTGGTGACAGACGGACAGACAGACAAACGGACAGCGGCGTCTTAGTAAAAGGGTCCCGTTTTACCCTTCGGGTACGGAACCCTAAAAAAGACGACTATGGGCTTCCTCTGTCGTCTACGCAGACGTAGTCGCGGGAAAAGCTAGTTTTTACATAAATTACTTCACAGTAATCGATCGCTCGGGAAACGGTCATCGCTTCTCAAATTATGAACCAAGTTGATACAGTAATTTAGGATTCACGGAACGGAACTTCCCCAGTTCCGGGTATCTATTATGGACATGACGAACCGGATTTTGGTAGAGATGTAAAAAAATGGATTCTTTTTAAAAATATTTATTTCATTTGTGAATTCGGCTAAATGAAATAATACGTACAGTATGACACGTAGTCCACATACTTATACAGCATTAAAATCCATTCAGCATTTTTCGAGTCCATAGGTAACAAACATTCAAAGTTTTTTTATGGCCCATAGGTATTATAAAAATGTTCACATGATATTGATGCAAACTACAAAATATAAAACAAATATTAACAGAACCCGACTTCAATACCAAACCTACGCCAAACAGTTACGGAGAAAAAGAAGATTAAAAATACCGTCTCCCTCGATAACTTTTTCATCGCGTTTTCATTATTCTCTAAAGCCAAATTACTGCGGGTATAAAATGCAGACAAAGTTGGAGGTCTTCAATCAATTTGCAGAAAAATATTCAGTAAGTTTTAAGCTTAATCTTGGAAACTGCATCAATTTGACAACGCTAGGTAGGTAGATATAAATAATTTAGTAAAATTGTTATATTTTTAATCGACTACAAAAAAGGAGGTACTCAATTCGATTGTATTTTTTTATATTACACCTATGGGAGTTGAGATATTAAGGAAAACGGGACACCGGTAAGTCATATGGAAGAAGATGCAACGCGTATCGTAGATGTCGCCACTAGCATATACAGTAAATAAACTAATGTCAAAATTGAAAAGTTTGCTAAAAAGTTATGAAAAACGATTGTTGACCGTAATTTTTTGGTAAAAATTGGTTTAATATACTGATTTGAAAATCAGTGAATCAAATACAATACTTACAACGCAGTGCAAGCTCAAAAATCAAGACGAAAGAATAGCTGGAGAGGTTGGTATTTTAAGTGTTTAAACATCTTCAAAGAATAATGTCATTAATATTATGTATTTTAAACTGAAATAGAACAAGTGAAATGCACCCACACATATACTTATATCACAAGCACTTATGGTCAAAAACATGTAATGGAATCAGGCGTGACGTTGCGGAAATTCATCTCAAAACTGAAACGCAATGAAAATATATAGTGTAATCCCGCTGAATATTATGTAGGTTGTTGTTAGTTCCTAACAACAACACTCTTTGTACGACACGTGTTTCGCCGTCTGCACGAGGCATCATCAGGTGCCGACTCGCCGACCGCTGGAACTCGAGAGCTCGTTCTCGTTCTCTCGTTCCAGCGTTTGGCGTATATATGTGTTGATAAAGCTGGTACTTAACCTAACTTTTTCCAATGACATATTCTTTGTTTTGACAAAATAGTCGTTTCTAGTTGTTCAGCTATCTAGCTCTAATGTATACCCTAATTTAATATCTTGTTATTTCTTGTTTTGTATGACGTAAATAACTACTTAAACATTTACCAGCACTAGCGCCCCTGGCGGGATAAAGTTGCAGTCTTCTTCCCTACAACTAAACAAAATCATGAACACGTGACATCCAAAGTTAAAACTCGTAACAGAGAGAGCCTGTAGCCTTAGCTCCCTCCCTCTCTGTTCATGAGACTTGCCTTCTTGCCTTAGTTTGTAAGCTACATTATTCGATCCCGTCTCGTTAGCCAGAATGTCTCTGATTCCCGCGAAACCGGGAATTTCACGACAGATTGCCTTGTTGGGCGACATTTTATTTTTACTTTGTAGTTCCTAAGGTGTTCTCATTAGCAATGGAAAATACAGCTTTGATCCTTTATATGTAGTATTTGTAAGACGGGGTATAGTTGTTCAAAGAGGAGTATTCTTTCTGTCGACGCAAATGGTGAATATTACGTAGTAAATATTAAGTAATCTGTGGTGAAGGTATATACAAATATATAAAAAGCCATTGAATTGACTTTGGAATTAATGACTATATAATTTGTTGACATCTGAGGTAGTGAAGTGCTTTTTTTAATTGAACTGAGTGTTCGCAAACTAATTTATATTTAACTTAAACGCATTCTTCGGCTAATAATTAATTCACATTAAACTTAAACTAATAGATGAACGTTATGGTATGATGATGAAATGTAAATAGTTAAGTAACTTAATTTGATAAGATATATTTCTTAAAAAAAATGCTCAAAGGTCAGTATTTATCGGAATAAACAAGATTTCCTTTGAGCTACAACATGGAGTCCATTAAAAGGGGAATTAAAAGAGTCCCTAAGGGTCGGCAACGCATCAGCAATGCCTCTGGTGCTGCAGATGTCCATAGGCGACGGTAACCGCTTACCATCAGGCGGGCCGTCTGCTTGTTAGCCGACATATTAAATAAAATAAATAAATATATTTTAGTTGAAAAATATATTTTCCAGACAAACTTAACAAATTCGTAATCAAAACCGCGGGCAGATTAAAATGAGCCCAAACACTAGTAATTTACGATTATCCGTCAAGGACTTCCATTGGCTTTGCGTCTCCATCATCAGATCAGCTGGCTGTCACCGTAGTATCGCATTGTCATCAGACTTCGCCAAGTATGCAAAATTTCAACTACGTAGGTTAAGAGGAAGTGGTTCTGATTCAACTTGCAAGATTTGAACCAAACACACGAACATTGCAAGTTTTTAAAAGCTTGTAAAAAAAATTACACCGCCTTGATCCTTTATTACAACAAGAAAGTGTTATTTAAAACGCGCGATCCGACGAAAATATTATGACATGACAAAGGAGAATTCCTACGCAGCGGAACGACGACGTACAAAATGACAGAGATTCCAGTCAAGGTTCTTAGTGAATTCTTTAAATCAACTTCGTGCGGTACCCATTGTCATTACAAGTCTTTTGAGTGTCGCGTGGCTTTAGCATGTTCTGTTATTGGCAGAGCGGGTGAAAATCAGTGTTAATTTTAATTTTGTCTTTATCAAAAGGTGGAGATTTTTTGCGAAATAGCGAGTTAGGTATATATACGTATGATAGGTAGGTATATTTGAAGCTTTTCAGAATCTATATAAATATAAATTAAATGCTATTCGTTGGTAGTGCACCACTTGAGAACGGCTGGACCGATTATGTTTTTTTTAAGGTTCTTAATCCACCATCGTATCTTGCTAAATCGGTATAGGGATGTAGGTAAGTACAGAAATATTTATTATGCCTAGTAAATTCTCCATGCAGATGACGGAAGTGGTGGGTCCGGTCCTAAAATGTCCTGGTATGTTTATGTAAGTATGTATATTAATTACTATTATTATTATTATTATATATGTATGTACATTTTACTCACTTTTTTTTTATATTATATATATATATATATATATATATATATATATATATGTATGTTTATTATAAGTAGTGTATTATCTTTGTTTTTTTTTTTTGTAGGATATTATTATTTTAAATGTACAAGTAAAGTTTTTTTTTTTTTTGTTGATGAGTGCAGTCTATTTTTCATTATTCCTATAGCAACACGGGTATCAGCTGAAAATCAGCGCCGAGTTGTGTAAAACTCTTGGCATTTTATGCTGAGCTGAGCCCATTCGGCACATATGTTTATTATTTAAGTTTTTATTTTTTGTATTATTTGTTGGTCGTGTGCCGAATAAATGGTTTTTCTTTCTTTCTGGTTTTCTTTTCTAAAAAATATCGATCGATTTAAAAAAAGAGTTTTTCGGACTTTTTGACCCACAACACTCAGACACGGAATAAATGTTTGCACTTTTTTCTGTGCACAAATATTTGTCTCCTAGGGAATAAAACGCGCAATCTACGTGTTGCATAAGCTTACCTACTCCTGCCCAACTACTACACCAAAGAGGCTGTCATAATAATTGATTTTGTTAACAGTATGGTAACGAATGGGGTACAGTTGTTTGTTCTGGTAGGTGCTTCCCTACCTACATAATTTTTTGACAAGCAAAAGTGCTATTTAACTTATTTGCACAATGAAAATTTTGATTTTGATAAATAAATACTTTGATTTGCTTCCGTAAAACTTTGTGAGTAACTAATGTAGGTAAGGAACATAGATAAAGGTACTTAGGTACCTAATTTAATTTATTAACAAGATCCCCTCTTCACTGCTAAGGGTAAAATACAATCGTCATTGGTAAAATAGCAAGTAGCGAGTTATCTTTCTATACATATCCAATTTTTCTACTATTAAAAAAATCATATCTAATACTGCCATCTGTGGACAGTATCATGAAGTGCGCACATACCTAAGGCCTAAGGAGGTTTAAAATTAGAATTGCTGATAGCGCCATCTAAGCAGAATAAGGGGAAGCGCTTGGTAAGCTCCTTAGAAGGTGACGTCTTGGCAAACGTAGTTTAGCATGAAATTCATAGATGGCGCTGAAAAAGAAACTATAATAAAAAAAAAATTACTAAATTCATACTCATTTGTAACAAATTCAAAGAATTAAATATCTTAGTATACATTTTAGAAAAATTCTGGTTATATTATGGTAAAATAACCAAACCAAAATTAATTCTTACCTGTTCATCATCGCTGGCAAGCAGGCTCGCCTCCCAGAAGTCCTGGATATTCTCCGGATAGTCACTCTCCTGGGTTGGATCAGGACTCAGGCACGCCTCTCGTGTCTTGAATACGAAGACCAGACCACCATCGACCTCGTCAGGCCTCCAAGCACCACACATAGTAGCTACGGTTCGCTGCTGTACATTTTCTCCATCTGGACTACCCAGTTTAATTTTCTTTACAGGCAAGTGTTCCACATTTAAATCGCTTTTCTTTTTCTCGCTTTCACTGGCCATCGCTAACCAATTACGACGAGAAAATCGATTAAGTTTAACTTTGTTTATCATAAACGCTTTTGGGGATTGGATGAGTTTCCAGATAAATTTGAACATAAACCTAACGCAAAAAGGAAAAAAAAATTACTAACACGTTAAATATTAAATAAACAAATACTATGACCTTATTATTGGTAGAAAATCGAAGTAAATTATAAAATAACTAAACTAAAAATAATGATGATTCCTAACTACACGTGCTAAGCGGAACTACGCCTAAAACAACTAAAGGAAGAATACTATTCGATTGAATTTATAAGGAGCTTGTGTAAAATGTATTATACGCAATCACTTTCACTTCAAAATCCATAAAACAAATATGTTTACAATAAAATGCCGAACTGTAGAGGTTATGTTTTGGTTTGGCAAGGCTTCCGAAACCGACCGAACTGAAACAGCTGTCTGTCACTGTCAGCTAGCTGACTGTTTTCTCGTTTATGACATATATCATTTTTTTTTAAGTTTGCCCGTTAGCGCAGGCTAAGGACCATACCGCCATGTCTTGCGTAGTTTTTATTTGATAGTTTAATATTCCATTTTATTATACTTTTGTTGAGAATGAGGGTCAACAGCAACAAACCGGACCCTCTCCTAGTGCTTCAATAAAGTGGTGGAACTTTATTCAAGCTTTCCATGGACTTTTTGTGAGAACATAAAAAGCAATGTTTTCCCTATTTTGTTTCATTTGCCTACACTCGTGCACGTTAACGAACACATAATGGTTAATATTCCACCGATATTACACATGATCACTCGAAATAACACTTGTTTGGAAAATAAAACAAAATCGAACTGTATCACTTTTTACTTTCCGCCAAAAAGTCCCTGACATATTTCAACTGTCAACTTCAAAATTAAATACGACTTCGCACGGTTTGTCCATTCAGTGTAAGTACTAATAAAATTATCGTTCTTCTAATGCTAATCCTATTATATTTTTAGGGAAACAGTCGATCGAACACAATTTTGTTTGAGATATTGTATTTAGTTCTCGAATTTCTAGTTCACCATAGAAAATATACCTAGGTAGCTAGGTATTTTTTTTTTCTTTTTTTATTTATTTAATATGTCGGCAAACAAGCAGACGGCCCGCCTGATGGTAAGCGGTTACCGTCGCCTATGGACATCTGCAGCACCAGAGGCATTGCTGATGCGTTGCCGACCCTTAAGGACTCTATTAATTCCCCTTTTAAAGGGCTCCATGTTGTAGCTCAAAGGAAATACCGACGAAGGTAGGTCGTTCCACATCTTACAAGTGCGAGGAAGGAAATTGCGAGTGAAGCGTGTCGTGTGGGAAGTCCAGTTTTGTAAGATGTGGGGGTGAGCTTTTTGACGATGGCGAGATGTGCGGTGGAAAAATTGGGAAGGCGGAATCAGGTCAAAAAGCTCTTCAGAACATTCCCCATTATAAGAAAGTGAATGATAATGAAGTTTTCCTCAGTATTCAAGTAAATTCAAAGAAAATGACACAGGTAATCAAATAACAAATTAGGCACTTACCTTGAACGAATAAAAAAGGCGGACGGAATCTCGCTAAGCAACAACTAAAGCATAGCAATGGACGGGGGTGGAGTTATTGTTTGGGTGGACGGCGGGCCAATGTTAAGCCGATGTGACGGCCGATTGCCATAGTATGATGTAAATGTGTGCTTGAGGCTTGTGCACGAACGAGCATAGCCTAAGTGCTTCATTATTGAATTTAGTGATAGGCGTCCGCCTTTTTTTAATCTTTCAAGGTATGTACTTCTCTAAATTATAAATTCCTATTAACACAGATGTAGGTACAGCTTTTCCTACCCTATAGTACTACATATTCCAAAAAATATGACCCTGCCCAAAAACAGCCAAAGAAAAGGAGCATGCCCAAATAGCCCACTCTCTAGATTGGTCAGCGTCATATTATCCCAAATGTCCGCTACATCTGTAAACTATCAAGTAAACGATCTGACGACATGTGACAAATGATGCAGCTTGGGCAGGTTGCTTTAGGCAGCGGGGTTAGGAAACTTGCGGAAAGTTTCGTATTCCAAAAAACCTCTTTAGCCCTTTTAAATCCCGACGCAAAAGGAGGGGTCTTTTGACTACTATGTGTGTCTATTTGTCTATCTGTGGCACCGTAGCTTTAAACCGATTTGGGGACTTTTTGGCGGGAAGTACATACTAGTTATGTGAGTATCTAGTTATGTGAGTATCTAGTATCTAGTTATGAGGTATGTGTTTAAGTGACGCCTCGATTACATATCTACGCATCTGAGGAGTATGAGGTGCCTCTAGATGGGCAATAAAGGACAAACAATTTCACAATGCGCATATTGCTCATAAGTTATCCAACATAGTGTTCAACCATTTCGATATAAATGAATTCAATTAATTGTAATTCAAAGATAATTTTATTTGTTTAAATTCAATTTAATTTGATGTTATTTGATTTGATTAATTTTAATTTGATTCGATTTATTTTATATTGTTTTATTCAAGTAAAATTTAATCGGATATAAATTATTTGTAAGTAATATTATTCATTTCGAGAGAATTTGTTATATGGATTATTATCTGAATAAAAATATTTAATAATATAATTAGTTTTAATTCATAAAAAGGTCACATAATGGAAAACAGTCACTAGGCTATTTTTGTTTTTCTATCACATGGTGATTTGTAGCTGCCCTATAGGTGAGAGTGAAGGGGGGAATGAGATGAATAGAGGAGAAGGAAAGAGAAGGCTGAACATTACACTAGTGCCGAAAAACATCTTGTTCATAATTTAGCAGAAATAAGGCCGTACTACACCCATGAAGTTCAGTGTTTATACCATTATTCTCATCCTCTTTCAGATAGTCCAACAATCGCCAAATCCCTGGCCACACAGCTACACAAGAAACTGAAGCTTGAAAGGAAAACACTGGAAACAGCATCAGCGTTGGTTTCGCCAGTTTATTTGTCATAGTCAATCCTCCGCGGCGGGACAATGTGCAGGCTGCTTTATAGCAGGACATACGTATAGTTAATGATACCAAAAATATGAAATGGTTTAGCAAGAGAAAATAAATATTAATTTATTATAAGTAATTAAATATTGGGGATAGGATTGTTGTACCTAGATATAGATTGACTAAAACCACGAATAGGTCTTTTATGGGCAACAGCGTACGTTTTTATACTAAAATTCCAAAATGTATAACGGAGCTCACAGAAAGTAAATTCAAATTACGCGTTAACAATGTTCTAATGAGAAAAGCATACTATACTGTTCGTAATTACCATAGAGATCTGATTATATTACATATACATATATATATAGAAGACAGAGATGCTCGGTACATTCCACTTCTGCAAAGTAGCCAATTGGAAACATAAACAGAATAAGAAACATAACATTGTAGAAACCAAAACAATTGTAACAAAATCTCTAAAAAAAATGCCTCTCTCTCAACATATCTGTCGCTGCAATTTTTTTGCTACTATTAGCATCTGCGATTGGCGTTTTTCCGCTTACGGCACAATTCATCACTATCTGAATCGCTGCAATTGGCATTTGATAGTGTGCGTAGTAGGGTATTAATCTACCTACGTACGTACTGTGTAGTAAGTTCTTTATCATTTTATGGTCGCTACGTTGTGTTTTGTAGATAATAATATAATATGTATAACCGAATGGGTCAGAGAGTAAGTAACGCCTGTTCAAAAAATAATAGCAACGTTCATTTTGCTGCTAATCTTTTTTGAACAGGCTTTTGTTTAATTACTTTTCCATGTTACATAAACCTCGTCGGATGTTTAAAGCAAATCGCGATTCTTGGGTTGGTTCGGTAACTCAACGATGCTCTCCTACTGCTATACTGGCCGTTTTCAACAAAAATCCAACGAAGAATAAAAACAACATGAAACTCCCGCCGCAATAGCAATCCCAAACTGGCCATGCATCCGGCCGGCGTCCGAAAAAAAACATACTGTCATAGACCACAGGAACAAACATATGGAGCGAATTTTCCTTATGGTTTTAATTAAGGCTCACAGCCTTCCGCCATTTTTGCACTCCCGCACCGCTCGTGCAGATTGATTAAAAGTCTATGGCCCATGCTTTATAGCTCGTTTCCATTGTGCGGCTCGGTACGTCACGATATTATATAGTGAATTTGGGCACACGTGACATAGGATTTTGCTAGAATTTTGCTCCATTGTATGTGTTGGCAGTGTTGGCTGGGACAAAAGTACTTTTCCTGTTTATACCTAATACTTAGGTTCTTAATTTAATCTGTAAGTACATTTTTATACATAATAAAAATTACAGAATACTAGGTAATAAATTAATTGATTCTGAAGTAATGCAATGGAATCAGGCGTGACGTTGCGGAAATTCATCTCAAAACTGAAACGCAATGAAAATATATTTATATTAAATTAAATATATTTATATATTTTCATTGCGTTTCAGTTTTGATTCTGAAGTCTAATATGTTCACGTTTAGGCTTACGTCATATGGGTAATAGTTGTGGTATGGTATTTTAACTTATAATAAAGAATAAAACTAGGTACCTTGCTACCTTGCCTAGTTCATTGATAGCTTGTCTTAAAATATAATCTATTTAAGCGCAGCGCCTACTTTAATTACGCTAGCACCAGAATAGCACCAGCCCGTGCGTTGTATTGAACACACTTCAATTTAGGATTTGACTTTTTTTTTATTTCATGTCATCCATCTCATCATCAAATACATTCGTCGATACAGATAGCCAATGTTTTTTTAATTACCTGATTGACAAACATTTGCCCGCTGTCTCACCTGATGGAAAGTAATGACGCGGTCGACGATGGATCATGCTTGTCTAGAAGATACCGAATCATTCTGGACTTGAAGACACCTAGATTATAAGTATCGGGAAACATTAGATTTTTATTTAAAAACATTTGAAAGGCGATGATTTCCACGACATAATCTTTAAACTAAAACGATGTACAAATACAAAATACGAAACTTTTACTTCCCAAAAAAAAACTTACGGGTAAATACAATAAATTAAGTTCATACTATGTGGTTACTAATGATCCCCGCACTAGGGCAAGCCTGTATCGCGGGAGGCCTGGACAGATTAATAGGTTCCAGTTTTTTGAGAACTACAGTACTTATTTTAATAACATTAAGGTAACTAACTAAGAGAGCGAGTGTGGCTCAGTGGGAGCTCGTGCGACTTTCGATCTGACGCACCCGAGTTCGAATCCCACTGGCCCCGCACCACTGACTTTCTTAAGTTATGTGCGGATTTAACACTTGCTCTAAAAACGGTGAAGGAAAACATCGTGAGGAAACCGGCATGTCCAAGAATTTTTCACAAAAAGTCAAGGACATGTGATCATCCACCAACCCGCACTGGGCCAGCGTGGTGGATTATGGCCCATTCTCTCTCTATGAGAGAAGGCCCGTGTCCCAGCAGTGGGAACGTGATGTACTGATGATGATGATGAGCTAACTAAAAATAGAGTATGAGTGTAGAGTATGCAAGGTTACGTGTGCTTATGTTAGGGTAAGGGTGTGCCTACGCGTGTGTGTGAGGGTGTGTGTTTGGGTGTGAATGTGAGTAGATATTGTAATTATATAATCATTTCTGAACGATCATTAAGGACTCAGTTTCGTCGTAATCTAGTGTTAGAAGCCATTTCTTCACGTTGACTTTAACACTATGTCAACAACTGACCTTACGACAACGGAACCGCGCCCAACCCGTGTAGTACTCAAGCACCGTCTAATTTACGGTCGAGGTGGGTCCGATAGTTATGACCCGCGCTAATTCGGATAGACGGCTTGTTACCGGACGGTGGACCAACACGGCCGTCAAGGGTTAAGTTTTAATCAGAGTGGCAGGGGATGGTTGACCACGGGGTGTCGTTTACATTACGGGGTAACCCGTTATGATAATGCAGATTTTTAATGCAAATCACACTCGGGGACGACGCTGGCGTTGGTAGGCGTAACTAAACGCCTACATATTGGAAAGCCTTCAAATAGACGGATACTTTATCTGAGTGGAAACCCGAAGCGATTCCATTCGTCTTCCTTTATAGCTACGACCCAAAGGCGAAGGCTCGATGTAGCTTCAAACCTTAATCATTAAAGAAAATTAACAATAATTTGTTTTTGAGTTTCATTTGTTAATTCCGTTTGGATTACGTTGTGGTGTAGGTAATGAAGAATGCTCCTTGTTCTTAGAAATACATAAGAAATAGAAAACCAAAACAGATTCGATTTAAGGATTTTGTTATTGTAATAAGAGCTATTACGTTTATTATGCTTACTCGCTCCCCCCACTTAACCACATGTAGGTATATAGGAAATTCTACTAATATTATAAACGCGAAACTTTGTAAGAATGTATGGATGCATGATTGTTACTCTTTCACGCAAAAACTACCGAACCGATTTCGATGAAATTTGGTATGTAGTTACTTTATGACTTGCAATATATTATAATAGCACATAGGCTAATTTTTACCCCGGAAAACCGCGGGTGCGCAGCTAGCTAGAAATAATAATGATCATTATTTAACCGATGCTCTTGTGTTCCACCACGCTCTCAACCCTCTAATATCGCAACGCAGTGTTCTTGTATTTTCATGCGGATACAATCTTTTTTATCCCACACCCACTCGGAAAGTGTCTTATTACTCGTTCATAAACGGGTTACAAAGTTCGTAATTTCTCCCTTAAAAATGTGCGGCGGGAAAAGTTATATGGAATTTCATTACTGCCCTCAGAAGCAGGGCAGGAATGTTGAATGAAAATCCATTACTGCCCGGCTAGCTTTCTTTTGTTTTTTAGCAGCGAACATAAAAAAAAACACAAACGTCAAACCTCAAAAAGGTCTTATATGAAATAATTAGAAAAAAGAGGCGGGAAACATACAAACCTCAAATCTCAAAAAGGTTTTATATCAAATAATTAGAGAAAAGAGGCGGTTTTTTTTTTGTTTTCTATTTAATGAAATGAGGATGGCAACCTTATTCTGCAATACGAAAAAAAAAGCGCAGCAATTTATTTCGTTGCGTTAAATATTGTATTTTATTTTCCTCGTAGGTGTAGTATAAAGCACTATGTATCACTCGGGAGAAAGTTCTATTTCTGTTCGAGAGTATGTTTAAGCCCGACGCGCAGCGGAGGGCTTAAAGGAAACTCGAGATCGTTTTCTCCCCTCGGTGTACAATGTACTATTAACCTTCCACTGACGTTCATTTGAGAAGTTTCTATCCACCAGCAGGTATAAACCAAAATGTAATCTTGTAAATTATTCCCCTATAAACCTCACGGCAGCAGATTACTTCCCGAATGGGAATAAAATTACCATAAAGAGTCTGTTCCTAAACACTCCGCGCGATTTGTAGCGAGATTAAACTGGGACTTATATGTAGCTATATTTTATATTTATTTATGATGTGTGATACCCCACCCTTAGTATGTACTATGTACCCATATAAATATGTTATGAGCCCATTATATTCTAATAGTATTCCTTCTTTAGCTAACCTATATTCTTTAGAGCGAGTGTGTCTCAGCGGGAACTCGTGCGCCTTTCGATCCGACGCACCTGGGTTCGAATCCCGACCCGACCCTGCACCAATGACTTATAGTTAAGTGCAGATTTTGCACGCTCGCTCTAAAACGGTGAAGGAAAATATCGTGATGAAACCCGCTTACGCGCTTTGGAGTGGTAGGCTCTGGCCGTGGTTGTAATACCACCCACCGAACAAGGTCATGCCGTCAAGCGACTTAGTCGTGTTTCGGGATGATGTTCGGTGAACCATCGAGGAGACGGGTCTGAGCAGCCGCTCAACTGCCGTCTCTCTCTAGATTTATGTGCTCGATCTTAGGCCACATCATCGCTTTACATCAGGCGAGATAGTGGTCAAACATAGATCTATAAAGTGTAAAAAAAAACCTTTAGTAAAATTATATAACTACCTAAGCCGTGGTAAATGCTGTTGGTGTTACAATTATAATCTTTATTAACATTAAATATTAACTTTTTTCATAGATTCTTATATCTTTATTGTATCACTGATTGTTTACCCAAATAAATGAAAAAAAACCAGTTCAGTCGAAGAAGACAAATTCCAATAATTACTTATAATAATATCAAAAAATCTGAATTTGGGTTCTTCTTATCCCGTGTGGGTTAACCCACAAATTGAATTTAGGTTGATAATTTTCTTGCTTAGCGGAATGTGACTGTATTGTAGATATATATTCACGGTTAATGCACTACCTATATCACAGCCTATGTAATAAGTCGGTACGAGTACCCACTCGTATAGGGACAAAGGTTTAGTCGCAATTGTATTCTTTGAAATTGAGTAGGTAGGTACTTACAGTCCCGCAATGCTTCCGGTGTTGCAATGGCATACAAATATAATATTTAATCGTTGGTGACCGCTTTCCATTCAGAAGGCCGACTTCTTGTTGTTTTCCACTATTTTATACAAAATCAACAACGACCCACTTCATTCGCGTCGACATAATAAAATAAACCGTATTGTTACTGTTAGAAATGCATATAGTTATATCGTAATCAACCAACAAAAATGATTACCATTTTAAAATCAGGAATATATACATACCGAATATGGCAATAAAAATAAACGGGCAACACGAAGATTATGAAAAATGGGGGTAATAATTCTTTTGGTATGGCGAAAAGACAGTTGTATGGGATTGGAACAGAATATCATTGAAATAAAAGCGTTGAGTTAAACCTTAACATTGGATGGTTTTGTTATTACAAAGGATAGTGTAGCTTTCTATAGTGAAAGAATGTTCAAAAACGGATCAGTAGTTCCAGATACTACCTCCTACAAACATACATACTTACAATTACCTTTTTTTAATGTAAATGAATTTAGATGTGTAAAATGTCAACACATTTATTTATTACAACTTTCCTCCAATTTTCCTAGCTCCAATTTTATCTATCTATAGAGGTACCTATATACTTAGTTCCTACTGATAATTGAAGATGTAACTAGGCGTGCTTATAGGATACTTATGTATTCCGCTGCGGTAGATCTCGGGGCAGATTGACTGCTAATACATAAAGATGATGTTTCAAAGGGTATCAGAATTGAATATTGCGTACAAAGAGAATGCAGTGCAAGCTCTGAGAAGACAGCGGGTTGTTTTATGATTCTAGAAAGTTGATATCTTCTAACGAGGGTTGGAACGAGCTATGCTCGGAGTTTCTTTAAAGGATCGGATTCGAAACGAAGTGATTCGGCAAAGAACCAGAGTGACCGACATAGCTCAAAGAATAAGTAAGCTGAAGTGGCAATGGGCCGGCCACATTTGTCGAAGAACCGATAACCGATGGGGTAAACGGGTTCTAGAGTGGAGACCACGTTTAGGCAAACGTAGTGTAGGACGCCGTCCGGCTAGATGGAGCGACGACCTGTGCAAAGTAGCTGGCAGCAATTACATGAGGAGAGCTGAAGATCGGGCTCAGTGGCGTGCATTGGGAGAGGCCTATGTCCAGCAGTGGACTAATACGGGCTGTTGATAATGATGATGATGATATCTTCTATCCTCCCTACGGTCAAATTTTTATAACGAGGACTTGTGTGTGCTTATCTTAATTCTAATTTACTAAAAATATTACGTCAATATGTGATTGTTTATTAAGTTTAGATGTTTAAATGCTTGTTACAATGACGATGTACACCTACTGAGTGGATTTGCATGCTGGAATAGATTGTGGTGTGACTTAAAGCAATACTCCTGACTTCAATATTTCTAGGACCCAGCTAGGAGTTCCTCTCTTTATACACGTTCAAAGCTCATCGTGAGTTCAATTAATCCAACACCGACATTGATCATGATGAAGATGACGGTATTAAACTTATTGTCGAGAAGATAATCGTCGTACGAGAAGACGCTCGTCACTTACTATTTGGCCCGCAGCAAGGAGCCTGAAGCGCTGTGAAACTTAAATTCGAAATCTTTGAGATTCAAATCGCCACAAACGTTGTTAAAACCCAGCCTGCAGAAGCGATTTCAAAGGAGAACATCTTTATGTGAATCATCTCCTTCGGTATTTTGTTTGAGCTAGCTTTTTCGTCTCATAATGTGCAATTGTAGCATTTTTACTGACTTCTCCTTTTGTAATCTTGACGTGTGCTGTATATTTTCATAATAATTACTTTTTATTATGGACAGAAATTGTGCTTATTATCAGGCGCACAATCTTAATGGTTTTTGTATATCATCACTTATAAATAAATATATACGGTACGGTATACGGTATTCTCACATGTCAAAATTCCAGTTTAAGAAATGAAACCCAAAGCTTTTCAGGAAATATTTCATTATAATACGTATTCTTCTCTATGCATGAGTAATATAAAAAACAGCAATGGTTCTACACTTGCGAGGAAACATAAAGTTTATTCCATCATAATCATTCACAAAGATATAACGACGTTTCTGAAAAATCATTACGCGCAAATCTCGCGTGCGTTGTAAAGGTTGGCGAGCTCACATTTCATAAAAATAAACACTTAGGTAATGGGCACCGCACGCACCGCTCGCTTCGCTCCGCCCCGCATCGCTCCGCTCCGAATAACGTGAAAAAGTAAAGCGACCGGTGAACGACACCCACGGGACAGAGAATCGGTTATTTGCCCGTGGATTGTTTTGAATACGGCATCGCTTTGGATTCGCGAAATGGATTGGACATGACATGTTGATGATTGAATTTGTATTTTTTATGTGTTGATTGCTATTGCATTTTGAGCTGGGGTGTGCGAATTGTTTTTTTAAGAATATTGGAAAAAGTATGGTGGAAATTAGTTTGGTTTCGATTTTAAATTCTATAGTTGCGTAGGTGTTGGTGAGGTATTAGGTGTTGGCGATTTTTACCTATTGATATTCATAACCAGCGTATGAAAGGCATTTCCGTCTCGTGTACCTTTTCAAAGCCTGCGCTAAGCTGGACATAAAACTAGACGAGTTAAAACGGATTGAAAAAATTGCAGACGGGTCGGTGGCCGCGTGGTTAAGGCGACGGGACGGAATTCCGAAGAGACATGCTCAACCCCTGCCTGAACTTTTTTATTTTTCTGCTCTTTGGATATTTAAAATATTTATATTTTCGTCTATTTTCGTGTTTCGGGATTATGTTCGGTGAACCATCGGGGAGACGGGTCTGAGCAGCCGCTCAACTGCCGTCTCTCTCTAGATCTATGTGCTCCATCTTAGGCCACATCATCGCTTCACATCAGGCGAGATAGTGGCCAAACAGATCTATTAAGAGTAAAAAAAATATCATGCGCTAATGCATTCAAAATCAACATTGACTGTGTGACTTCCAGGTCCACACATTTCTACATCTCCAGCACACGCAATCGGGCATTTTCCATGCCGGGTGGCCATATTTAATTCATGGGTCGGGCCACAACTACAACGCACTAACCTTGCTTACATACGGCGCGTGTGGACCCTTTACTTTGTTTGTACATGAATCGGCCTTTGATACGACGACCGCTGAAAATTTTATGTTGGAAGGAATCCCATTTTAGTGCCGTGAGTTTTTAGGAGTATCTGGAGGTTTAATTCTATCATTTCTGGTTTCAAACTTTGGAGGTGGAGCCAATGATTTTGAATAGTACCTAGCTAATATCTAAGTTAATCTAACTAAATTGTTTGCCTGTATCCCAAAAGTAGATAGATAGATTGCAATTTATTCTTGGACATGGCGGTTTTCTCACAACGTTTTCTTTCACCGGTTTTCAAGCAAGTTTTGAATCCGCATATGACTTAAGAAACTTAGTTAGGGCCTGAAGGTTTCAAACTAGGGTGCGTCGGATCGAAACGTGCTCCGACTGAGCCACACTCGCTCATCTTCGTCTGCTTATTTTAATAAAAAGTAATTATAAATAAAAAGAATTTGCAAATAGTTAACATTTTTTTTTAATAAAACATTAATCATCATGATAACAGGTTTTTGCAGAAGTGTTTATCTCTATCTCCGTGCATTATTAGATCTTCTCCAAATTTATATGAGATACTATAGTTGCGCCCTGCGGTTTCACCAGCGGTTTCCCAGGAAAAAAGTCCCTATGAGTTTATTCAAGTTATAAGCTATCTCTATTTCGAATTTCACTCAAATCCATTGAGCCGTTACAGCGTGAAGAGGGAACAAACATACTTACACACATACAAACTTACGCATTTATAATATTAGTTTGATCAGTGTGATATACCTGATACGTGGGGTAGGTATATGCAGTTCTAAGTATTAGGTATTAGTGTGTGTTGTTCTATAAAAAATAATAATAACCTATACCTAAGACATAAGAAAATAATTAATTAAACTTTGACATTTTATAGAACCTATCATCATCATCATCATCAGCCCATCACGTTCCCACTGCTGGGACACGGGCCTTCTCTCATAGAGAGAGAATGGGCCATTATCCACCACGCTGGCCCAGTGCGGGTTGGTGGATGTCACATGTACTTGACTTTTTGTGAAAAATTCTTGGACATGAATAGAACTTATAATTATTATTAATGATTAATTTGAATAAAATAATGTAAAATAATAAAATTGTCTTGTAAATGAATTAAGGTATTGTTAAGTGAATTGTGTTGCACATGCACACCCTTAAATAGGGTAGATTATATGGCACATTATATAATTGTAACACCTAGATTACCTACCTATATTCTGGCAATATAGGTTTATGATTTAAGTTCTAAGAGCGACAACGTGTGGCTCAGTGGGAGCACGTACGACTTTCGATCCGACGCACCCAAGTTCAAATTCCGCGGGCCTCGCACCACTGACTTTTTTAGGTTATTTAACACTCGCTCTAAAAACAGTGAAGGAAAACATCGTGAGGAAAGCGGCATGTCCAAGAATTAATCACAAAAATTAAAGGACATTATACATCCACCTTGCGAAGATCGTCGCTCCACCTTGCCTGAGGGCGTCCTACACTACGTTTGCCAATTCCTGTCTTCGCAAGGTGGCTGGCAGCAGCTGGATGAGAGTAGCCGGGGATCGTGCTCAGTGGCGTGAAATTGGAGAGGCCTATGTCCAGCAGTGGACTGCAATAGGCTGATGATGATGATGATGATGATAAATCCACCAACACGCACTGGGCCAGCGGAGTGGACTATGGCCCATACTCTCTCTATGAGAGAAGGCCCGTGTCCCAGCAGTGGGAACGTGATGGGCTGATGATGATGATATTCTGTTCTTAGGGCCAGTTTTCGCGACCTACTTCCTTATCGTTGTTGAGCTAGAGATACGGTAGCCTCATGGCCAGTAATTTTGCTGCATGCTGACGTCACCGCACCCTTAATGAGGAAACCTCGACCGGGATGCCGTCAATTATCCCGATCATAACAAATCCCCGGGAAGCGGTAATCAGGACGCGAGGACAACTGACGGCAATTATACATTGGAGCCATGACGCTGTGCTGTTTTCAGTTCAGTAGTTTCCAGCCGACTAAGGTGAAGCTAAGACGAAGGGTTGTATCTCCACAGGCTGTGGTATGAATCTGTTAAGTTAGTTGCTGTAAATAATCCTAATATAACACATTTAAAATAAAAGTACCTATGTAGGTACTGCAGATAGCTCGGTAACTTTGAGATGACATCGAGCCGAGCACAAGTACTTGGGATTTTTCTGTACACGTTTATCCCGTGGCAGGAATCGTATCCACGAAACAATACAATACAATTCAATAACACTTTATTGCACACCAAATAAACACACAATACAAAAATAACCGGCCAAGTGCGAGTCGGACTCGCGCACAAAGGGTTAATTCCGTACCATTATCTATAAAACGGCAAAAAAATCATGTCTGTTGTACGGGAGACCCCTTAAATATTTATTTTATTGTTTTTAGTATTTGTTGTTATAGCGGTAACGGAAATACATCATCTGTGAAAATTTCAACTGTCTAGCTATCGCGGTTCATGAGATACAGCCTGGTGACAGACAGACAGACGGACAGAAGGACGGACAGCGGAGTCTTAGTAATAGGGGTCCCGTTTTACCCTCAAAGGGTAAAACCCTAAAAAAAGAAATAATAATGACAAAACACATAAATTTGAGGTACGATGGGTGGCCTACATACCTATGAGATCACTATGAGTTGAACAGATGAACTGACCGACCACGAAGAGACGAGAACTTTTATAGGTATTTATTTTCACATGTGTATTTTATATAGTAACTTGCCGGGGTACTCCGGTATCAAGTCTGGAGTAAATGAAAAATTTTTGTATTTCACCAAGAGATTTTAAGTGATCACTCAAGCTAACGGAACGTAATTTTTACGAGATCATCATAATTTTCAAACGGAGGAGGACATCAAAAGGAGGAGGTTCTCAATTCGACTGTTTTTTTTATTACTCCGCCAATTATGAATTGATTTTGATGATTCTTTTTTAACTTCAGAGGTCCTATATAATTTATATCGAAATAAGAAAAAACGCTCGTGTAGCGTTCTTGGCACCTTGCCGCATGGACACCACTTATATAAATTTCTAGTTTTTTTTTTTATGTAACTGGATGACGATACGAGCTGGTCGCTTGCCTGATGGTAAGCAATACGCCAACCCATAACAATAACAGCACCATCCAGAACTTTGTTTTGCAAAATCCTGCACCGCACTGCGCTCGTCATCCTGAGACAATTAGCTGTTGAGTCTCATGATGCCCAGTAATTTCGTTAGTTAGTTAGTTGTACGTAGTTTAGTATCTTATTAATAGGTAATTTTTTGTGACAATTGTAAATATCTTCCAATTTATTATTATATCAATATCGAAATTGATTCAGCGTTTTTTACAAAAATAGACTAAAGCAAAAAAAATTGGTATAGTCTTGAAGAACGGTTGTATTTTTTTCTAATTTTTTTTTTGTACATGGCAAAAGGCATCAAGGAAACCCTTTCTAATCACTCAGCAAGCTCAGCTGTCCTGAAGAGATCGCGTTAGGTTCGAATCGTAACTGCGAGGCATTGGCTTACGAAATCGTAACATACGGGGACGGGATCTATGTAGAGTTTCAGAGGGTTGTACCGACCAAGAAACCTAAATACATTTTTGCATGTTAAAAAATAAAATAATTCATTTTATAACAATAAATAACCGACTTCAATTCGAATATCTGACTGATCTCGAATATCGATGAAGTTTATATGGGACCACCTTGCAGCTACTCAACCCAACGCAAAAATATTTTTCCTGTTTATAAATGACGGAGTTCTGAGGTAACAAACATTAAAAAATACAATCGAATTGAGAACCTCCTACTTTTTTGAAGGCGGTTAGAAAGGGGTTCGTCATCTAAATGCATTGAAATGGTACAGACAAGAACTGCTTTATGAACAGCAGCCCTTGCAAATGGCTCTCTACATTATTTGGGGCCGATTGTTCGATCCTCAGATAGTGAAGCAGCTGTGTAACGGACGGATACAACACTGAAGTCAAGTCAACATATTGTGTCCTTTTCTTGCATGTTGAATTGTAATGCTAAACAATAATTAAGAACAAGACCTAGACAATAATATCTCAAGTAACGCTATTCAATCTCTAAAATATTTCTCGCTTGCTTACAGAGAATAATAAATGCCGTACTAGGCATGAACATTTTTATTTTTAACCTACTTCTAAAAAGGAGGAGGTTATCAATTCGATTGTATGTTTTTTTAATTTTTAAGCTATTGCATAGCTTCTATCGCGGGCCTTACGCGTGGAGACCGAATCCAGAAATTCCGTAACGAAAATAACCTAACACCCCCCACTCCGAATGCTATGCAATAGCTTTACCGCGGCAGTCTCCGAGTGCCACACGTCTTTTTTTTATGTTTGATACCTCAGAACTCTGTCATTTATAAACCGATTTGGAAAATTCCTTTTGCGTTGGATTCAGCATAGCTACGAAGTAGTCCCATATAAATTTCATCGATATTTGATCTTGAACTTCGAAGATAAATTGAAGTCGGTTTTTTTTTGGTAAAATGTATACTTGTTTATACCGCCGTTGCCACACGTCGATACTGACCTAAAATAAGCACAAGCTTAAATAAAAATATATATATCTGAGTATTTAAAACTGTTACTCGCTCTGTAGCAGCCCTTGAGTGCGTCAGTTGACATTTTTAACAGAATTGGGTGGCGCAGGTGCCTCTGAGCCGTTATCTCGTGATTTTCCCTAATCAATGGGATTCGGGAGTGATCAGGAGGAAGCAATTTCTTAGTGCACATGTGTGAGGGCGATTTCAAACGGTTTTTGTCAGGATATTGTTAGTGTGAATGAGTAATCAATTGTAGTATGGCAGAATACCAGTTACTTGTGGGGTAGAACAAATAGGCGGGTTGGTTGAAGCATATTATTTAATTAAGTAGGTTATCTATCTTACATTAAAGTAAGTGATTAAATACCTAGGTACTATAATTTATAATATAATATATAGACGCGGCAATTAGCGCCATTTATTTAAATAGTTTCTATCCATAGATAATAAGATATCTATGAATCTATGGTCGATGACGCTAGCGCCACCGCGAGCTTGCGGATAAAAATAATACTACTTGAGATTTGGTTTACCGCTACAACCGCAATAATAATTTCTAAATACATAGTTTTGTATTTTCAAATGTATTATAAAAGTTAACTTTTAGATAGACATAAAATTTTGGTATGTAGTCGAAACTGAAACGCAATGAAAATATGTAGTGCAATCCCGCTGAATACTATGTAGGTTGTTGTTACAATAATATAATATGTATGGGGGTTGAATGAAAATGTAAAATAATAAATATCATCAAGGATTACTTATATATATATATATATACATATATATATAGCGGAGGGATTACTATATATATAAGTAATCCCTCCGCTTTTTTTAATAAATATATATTTATATTGAATAATAAATAAAAAAGAAAGCTCCATTTTGTTTTTTTTTTATAGAACTGAATAATGAGACGAGCAAGACGTTCGCCTGATGGTAAGCGCCACGCCTGCCCTTAGCAATTGCAATGCCACCCCGATCTTTTAATAGCGTAAAAAGTACTACGTGCATCGTTCTCATCACCCCGAGACAAGATATTAAGTCTCACATGCTCAGTAATTTCGCTGGCTACAATGCCCTTCAAACCGGAACACAGTAATGCTTGCACACTACTGCTTGGCGGCAGAATAACTGGCAAAGCTGTGCCTACCCAGACGGCCTCCCGCATACGAGAGACCTACCACGAGTACGAGTTTTACAGCTAGCATTAGCCTCCTAACTCACCAAGGTCTAGGTCCGTCAAAAAACTAGGTTACCATTACCATATTGTTTGTAAAACTCGTCAAAACTCTAATTAACTGAATTATACTTCGAAGCATTGTTAACTAGACTGGCAATGAGACAGAGCCACGTTACAACAAATAAGCGCTTACCCCCAAATTGAATTACGTTCCGGGTAGGGGGCAGACGGGATGTCTTTTTGTTTATAGACGCAGCGTTTTTAATAACACCGGACTATTACATACATAGATCTTTGCCCTTAACTGTAACTGTAACTGTAGTGCGTCTAGGAAATCTTTGTCCCACAGCACAAAAAACAATTTTTTTCGCGATTTTAACCGACTTCCAAAAACGTGGAGGTTACTGTATTCGTCTGTATGTATTTTATTGTCTTTTTTAATTTATTTTTCATTATTGTGTATATGTTATTTGGTGTGCAATAAAGTGTTATTGTATTGTATAGTATTTTTTTTTTTGTTTATGTTAATTCTGTGCACAAGTTGTCTTGTAGCGGGAATCGAACCCTTCTTATGAAATAAATGATACACACCTCTTTTGGTTCTAGAACTCTTATAAATCCTTGCAATGTCTTATAAACCCTTGTCGTAATAATTGTACCAATCACAAATCATAATTTGGTGCGCGTACCTCAATTGTTTGGTTGTTCTACCAGGACCACAGCCTCCTAGTAGAACCATGCTCAACAAATTGTGACCTTGGTTCTACTAGGATGTTACCTAATTATTTATATTATTAAAAAATTAAAGACGTTTGAAAAAACTGTAAACAAAAAGGGACTGACCACTTTTCATTTAATCTGGCAAACAAGCTGATTAGCTTGTTTGCCACTCTTTTCCAAAGAATGCTGAAGATTAAAGAACTAATTGCATAAAGCAGTTAATATTATAATGTATGTATGCAAATTAATACGTATCGCTGTTTATTTGGTCTATATCTCATATATCTGTTGTTAAGCAACGATGTGGCGTGGGCGGCTTTATCGCTGTGCGCAACTTCTTACAGGCAACCTTTGGATGGACAGGAATTTTATTAGAAATATTGCGGTCAGTGTAGTGTACATTATCTGCAGCGCTGCTGTTCAAAACGGCGCTACGTATGTTTCCAACCTCCGAGGTAAACGGAACAAAAACACACAGTGTGGCCAGTTTTAAAATTAAGTTCAATTTAGCGGAAACTGCGGCGTGCTGCAAGATGAACTAGGGTTTTTTAGTTGCACTCGCTTGCGTTTGGGGAATTATGGGATGTGAGAATTGAGGAAAAGGACGAATGTTCTGCGGTATACCGTATATATACCGGTTGGTAGAAAGAAAATGGGTAGCGAGTCTCATTTATTAAACGGTTGTGTTTTTAGTATGTGCACAATATTTCTATTTTATGTTGTTTGATAATTCTTTTAGAAGAATTGTCAATAAATTTTGAAGCAGCAGTATTTTAGATAATTCGTTTTTATAGTTCACAAACTTAAATTCAACCGAAATAAGAATTTCATCGTTCTAGAACATGACACTGGTGTATCTAGTTACAAAGTTTTCTGCACAACGAATAAATTTCCAAGTAACTTATAAAAATATAATCGGAAAATCCTTATCTAGCCAACCAACTTCAGATTCATAAGTACGTCTGTGATACCCTAATTGAATAAAGTAAATAATAAATAAAATTTTCTCGTCTTGTCGAAGCCGCAGGTGACAAAAGGGCTGGCTCATTCCTTGCTCAGAGATTAGCTTTAGCCATTCAACGTGGGAATGCAGCCAGCGTACTTGGCACCTTGCCTCATGGACACCACTTACATATAAACATTTAATTTTATATGGTTTAGTATCTTTTTTCTTTATAATAGAGTTTATTTTTGTTACGATTGTAAATAGTTGTTAAATAAATTAATAAATATTGAATAAAAAACTTTGGATTTTTAAATATAATTATGATTTTTTTCTTCTAAAATTAACCAACTATCAACTAGTGATTAATACACATTTTTCTCTCTCTTATATTCATATCGATTTTTTGGTCATTAGCCATCAAAACTCAAGCCAAATGCCGCGAACAGTAAACAGTAATTCACAAACATCACAACAAAACTAGTAATCATTGCTTTCCATTGGGTAGGTAATTTGTATCACAATTTAATAACACGTCTCTTCTGTCAAACTTTTGACAACTCCCTTTTTTGGTCTATGACAAATGTTCTTCTTGCGCTTCAAACGCTGCCATCTAAATTCTATTTCAACGCGTTTAAAGGTCATTTTGCAACTTTTTTTAACATATGGTTTGATTACGGGTGTTGTGATAGAAAACGTGCTAGCTAACGACGTCATCGAATGATTGAACCTGTCCAGAAAGACTGCCGACGTTGTGTGCAAGCCTAATATTTCGACCAAACTAAGGTATGGTCGAAAGCCTACTAGACATATTATGTGACGTTACCAAGATGATGAAATTTGGCAGAACATTAAGAAACTGATTTTACTTAGGTATAGGATATTGCGCGTGTTTATTTCCAAAACAGAGTGAGTGTTTTAGAAATAGGTATAGTCAGTTTTATCTTTTTTCATCCCCGGTCCGGACTTTAGTTTGAATTTAATTGTGCTTACCTATTTTAAAGATATGATAACCTATGTAGGTACGTTTTCTATGATGTTTCGTTGCATTTTTGTGCCAGTCAAATAAACAAAATTTTGAATTTCACTTTGACATTATGAGTAAAGTAACACTTTTTCAAAGATTTTTATACCTACCAGTGTTTTTATCGTTTATCCGATATAGGATGGAAAATCTACATACTGGTGCGGAAAACCATTCCCGTACCCAAGGAAAAGGTCCCGAGTTTAAACCTTGGCTGCGGCGAAATTTTTTGCATATCTAAAAAGTTTGTTAAGCTGAAAAAAACCGAGGAGGTTTAGAACCGAGGAAAACCGGAGGATGATAAAGATCTGTTTACTTAGCTTCAGAAAGGTATTGTTTTTGTGTCCCAAACAGTAAGTCACATATTGAAAACTAGTTCTCGCCACGTCGGCTAATGTTCCGGACAGTCCCCAGAGTGTACTCCCAAAGGGCACTTCGAGTATTAAAATGATAAACGCAACTTGCTATCAAGTATGGAAATCTACCAATTTATTATACGATAGGTCATTATTCTATTAGGTAAACAAAATTCAGGGGTTAATAAAGACATCGGGATTATTAAGTAATATAAGGGTGGGTTTATGTCACTAGGGCTTTTTGTCGAGGTTGTTATCGCACGGTATGTCACGGCAAGTCTAGTTTTTACACATGTGTCACGGCAAGTCTAGTTTTACAAATATATATTTTTTTGTTTTTCTTTTTTTATGTAGCTGGATGACGAGACGAGCTGGTCGTTTGCCTGATGGTAAGCAATACGCCAGCCCATAACAATAACAGCACCATCTAGAACTTTGTTTTGCAAAATCCTGCGCGGCGCTGCACTGCTCTCGTCAGCCTGTTTCGTCAGCAACAATTAGCTGTTGAGTCTCATAATGCCCAGTAATTTTGCTGGCTACAATGCCCTTCAAACCGGAACCCGGTAATGCTTGCGCACTACTACTTGGCGGCTGAATAACCGGAAAAAACAAATAATGTGCATCTACATCAACAAATAATGTGTGTACACACAGTAATGGTTGCGCACTACTGTTTGGCGGCAAAATAACTGGCAAAGGTGTGGTACCTACCCAGACGGCCGCCTGCATACGAAAAACCTACCACGAGTATTACGTCAGCTATTTGCTCATTATTTGTTGATGTAGATGCACATTATTTGTTTTTGCCAGTTATTCAGCCGCCAAGCAGTAGTGCGCGAGTATTACTGTGTTCCGGTTTGAAGGGCATTGTATAATAAAAAGCAACTTAACAGAAGTGTAACAATTGGGGGTCTTGTCGCTAATAACGATCTTCTCCTGACAACCGTGCAGGGAGAGGAATAGCGCAAAAATACATGGACGGTGGTTTTCAATTTCCTAACACATTATCTTATTTATGTTGACACCCCCGTCTCTTACTGTTTCTTTAAGTCTTCTCCATCCAAAGATTGTCTGGAAGCTGTGTTACAATGGGAAGACCGCCCATTAGTAACATTTTAGTTTTTAAGTTAATAATTTTTATTTTCTTGTAATAATTTCTGGTGGTGTAATAATAAAGAGTTATTCTTATGTAATCTAATATTACATACATTACAATAACAGGATAAAAATGATTGTAGCTATACCGAATGGTAAAAGAATAACTCGGAAACCTGGATTTGGAGGTTGATGTCCACAACAAAACTTTATATGATTTGAAATGCTCACTGATTAAACCAGGTAATCACAAATTCTACAACACTACAATGTTAGGTTGCAAATGTGTTTGCCCAACCGTGGGCAGTGGCCATAAAACGGTCGTGTGTCGCGAAACTAAACAATCGTTCGTTCAATTATTTACATCATCGGAAACGTACGATGTTCATTAAACAATTCAAATGCGGAAGGTGGGGGATACTATTGGCTTCTTTTCGAATAGAACTCGATTGATCTTTGCAATAAACAACAATATTGCATTCGCGCTAATCGAGTCAAGACTCCACAGTCTTGAACATCGACGCAGAATTGCCAGTCTATCGGTTTTTTATCGGATACATTTCGGAGAATGTGCGTCGGAATTGCACCAACTAATTCCTCCAACCCCATTTGATCATCGGACTACAAGACGTACGGCAATACGCCACCGTTTCATGGTGGACATTCCTGCTGCGCGTATTAAACGCTTTGCTTCCACTTTTAATATGCGCTCTGCTAACGAGTGGAACTCCCTGCCAAAGTGAGTCTATCCCGATAACTACAATCTGGGATTCATCAAGTCTCGTGAGAATAGGTACTATCTTGGTAAGCGTGCTAGATCGTCGACCCCATCGTCACTTACCATCAGGTGACATAGTGGTCAAACACAAGCCAATTAGCAATAGAAACATAAAAAATAAAACACGAAGAGAAAGAAAAACAGAAGAAAATTAAAACATATAACATTTTGTTTTTACCAGCTCCTGTAGTCGGCTCATCACGATAAGTCATCATGAAATTGGATACTCAGTTCTGACCTATGAAAGTAGGTATACTCGTTTAAAAGTGCACTGCGAATCATTTGACGTCAGTCTTTGATTTGGTTAGAACGTAGTGATTAATTTATCAATGGATTTGGTAAGGCATAATAAAAAAAAATGTCTTTCGAATTTTGGTTTTTTGTCTGCAAGAAGTAGGCAGAGGTTGGATTACAGGTAAATAAGAACAAATAAATGTAACAAAGTACGGTTTCCGAAAAGCTTCAAAGCGTAGAGAGAATTAATAATAAAGATAAGTTCTTTTGTGTTATATTGTTCGACATTATAAAATATTTAAAAAAAGGGTCATCCCCGCAGAGTTCTTTGGTGCTATATTCTCTAGCGGGTGTATTTCCGAAGAGAAGGTAGAGTCAGTTCACGTATTTCTTTTCTAGGCCCGGACTTAAATTTGAGTATCGGAAAGAAATCGGTAGACATGCTTACCTTTTCCAAAGTCATGATATTTTAAGTTACAATTTGTAACGCATTTTAATTGAATTGTGTATATTATGACGTTTAAAAGTGCATTTTTGTGCCTATTTAATAAAATAATATCTTTAGACTTTTTTGAAAATATGCTAATAATAGAATCACAAATGATAGAGTAAACTGATTTCTAGGTAGAAGAGGACCCTATCCCAACTATTTACTCCCAAAAAGCAAAAATGAGTAACCATCGAAAACACCCAGTAGACCTCCTCATCAAACTATTCCGTCCACGGTAACCTAAACGGTTATTTCCCCGAAAGCAAACACCGTCCGTCCGATTTTAAACTGTAAAGCGGCGGTCACCCTTACTGTTATTACGGGCAATATATCAAAATATTGTAAAAATGACGGTAGTTTACCCCTGTTTGTTCGCTATGAAGTTTGTTTGTTAAGCTTACGTGTCGTTTCGAACACGGTGATACAGTCATGCGTTTAAAAGCTCACTCATTGTTTGATTATTTACAAGTTTTTGCTTGTGGCGTTACTTTTGACTTGCGTTTGGTACTGTACTGTGGTAATTTCTGTTTGAGCCTTTGGGCCACATTGGTAGCTGAGATAAGCAGAGATGAGACAAGCTCTTGCTAACATAAGTACAAGTCAGCTTTTAGGTGTAGTGGTCGGGCGGATTGGCTCAAATCTCACCCAGCACTGAGGTTGCGTTTCGATTCCCGCGACGGGGCAAATATTTGTGCAAAGAAAAAAAACCGCACTCATTTGTGTCATGTCTGGGTGTTATGGGACCATTGTCCTCGTAGTTCCTGGTTCCTTAGGTACAGGGAATCCTAGTTAGGGGCTAGGATCTATGTATGTGATTTATATTATTAAAAATATATATAATTTTAAACTTTATTTTAATCAGTTTCGTTGAGGTTCTGATTTACTTACCTATAACAAATAATGAACCTTAACACAAATTGACTTAATGAGACTTAACACCATCATAATTTTTACTACTTTTCGTACAAAGCTCAATCAATTCGCAATAAAAAGTACCCGAGAAAGAAATAAAAATAAAACCGAGTTAAGTTAACAAAGCTTTAACCACCAGTTAACTTTAATAAAGCGATTGTTAAGTTAATTAACTGATCGTTTGGAAGCAAATTAAAGTTGTGTTAGTCGGGGATGATTTGATCCACAGACCACACCCAGTACCTTAAAATTTTGGTACTTTCAGACATATTTACACAAAATGTGCTAAATTGGTATTTTCAGGTTCTGAAAAATACCGTCTAGCTGACAGGTCGGTAATCGTGGTTTAAGATTTCCCGAATGAAAAATAAATAATTCTTCTAATCACTACTCACTGTGAGAGCGAGTATGGCTCAGTGGGAGCACATGCGACTTTCGATCCGACGCATCCGAGTTTGAATTCCGCCCGCACCTAGTGGTGCGGAAAAGAAAGTCAGTACTTTCTTAAGTTATGTGCGGATTTAACACTCGCTAAAACGGTGAAGCTAAACATCGCAAGGAAACCGGCATGTCTAAGAATTAATTACAAATAAAAAATAATAATACGATACTTCTGGACCCACGAGAGTATTATTATTCTAGAGCATATACAGACTTTTTTTTTTGCTATTTCACCCAATGATCACACACATTGATCCTGGCCTTACCTTACTAGGATTCTGTGTATCTAGGGAACTAGGAACTACGAGGGCTATGGTCCCACAACACCCAGACACTACACACATTTTGACAGCCTCTGTGGTGTAGTGGTTGGGCAGGTTGGCTCAAATCTCATACACCACTGAGGCTGCGGGTTCGATTCCCGCGACGGGACAAATGTTTGTGCACAGAAAAAAAAAGCGCAAGCATTTGTTTCGTGTCTGGGTGTTGTGGGACCATGGTCCTCATAGTTCCTGGTTCCCTAGATACAGGGAATCCTAGTTAGGGGTCAGGATCTATGTATGTGATCGTTGGGCGTTAAAAAAAAATGCTTTTTTTTTTCTGTGCACAAACATTGGTCAATTTAATCGTCATCTTTAACCTTTTAATAAAATAAATCATTATAATGTATTGGTTACAAGCTGCTCCCCGCGGTTTCACCTGCAGTTTCGCGGAATAAAAACTATCCTATGTTCTTTTCCAGGATCTAAAGTAAAACATTATGTACATACAAAATTTCATTAAAATCCGTTCAGTACGTTTTGCGTGATTGAGTAACAAACATCCATCCATCCTCACAAACTCTCGCATTTATAATATTAGTTCTCCGTTAATTATTATTATTTCCATATTTTAATATCTCGAAATATTTTAAAAATATTTCGGTGTAATCAAGATCACGGGCCTAAGCCAAGTGGGCTTCATGTTCTAGTTGATTATTGCCAAGGTCTTCTTGCAGAAATTTGCGGACAATGCGACAAGTGTTTAAAAATGCCGCTTTTTGCATGGTGAAAGGTATTTTCTGATATATCTATTATTTTTAATGATTGGAGTAGGTGTTTGGGAATGACACCTGTACTAGTCAGCACCAGTGGTACTATGTAAACTTTATTCATTTTCCAAATTCTGATTACTTCTTCTTTTAATTCTGTATATTTATTTATTTTCTCAGTTATAGTTTTGTGGATGTTATGGGTATTTGGCACTGCAATATATATCAAGAAAACTGTTTTATTTGGTTTATCAATGAGTGTTATGTCAGGTCTATTATTGTGAATAGTCTTATCTGTAAGTATAGCTCTGTCAAAGTATAACTTGTGTCTGGGGCTTTCCAGTACAGGTTTTGTATTATTATTATTATTATTATTATTATTTGTGGAATTTTAATTATAGTCATTTATGAAACGTTTTATTGTAATTTCTTTTTAGTTTATTTCATTATTTATTTTGCACAATGTGGGTCCAGCCTGAATGAATTTGAATTAGTAGAAAGTACGATTTTCGGGTGCATAATCCGCGTGGTGTGTTGTTGCCCCCATCGTCGCTTTAACCCCCTGCCTAGCAATTTCAAAAACAATAAAAATCGTGCTGTCCACCCGTTGATTGAGAAAGATGACTGAAACTCTGTGGGAATTTAACGCCAGATTATAAGGGCGGCTTACACTAAACTACTTTAATAGCGTTTTTTAACGGCAACACTTAATTAGGGTTTGATGTTCGTATAAACTTAATGTGTGATCGAGAGATTATGTGACTTAAACTTGTGTTTAAAAGACTTTTAAAGTCGTATCGCAAAACGTCGAAAATTCTTAATAATTATCCCCCCAACAACTTATATTCTTCTACAAAAAGCCGTAATTCGTAATACTTGCCGGATAGTACGAAAAATTATTTCCAACTGCTGAATTGATTTTTCCTTATTATGTATGTTACGGCTGATAGCCGAAGTGCGGCTACACCTAGTTTTAGCCGGCTACAACTAGAAGCAGCCGGCTACATGCGGTTAAACTTAGATGTATCTTATGCGAGATTGTAAACTGTCGAAAGATTGTGAACCGTCGCATTATTTTTCAGCAGATTATAATCTATTGAAGTGATAGATGATAATCTACATTATATTATATCTAATATACATGTTCACGGCGTTGGGGTGGCCCAAGGGCCACCCCCGCCTCACCCTAACCTACCGGGGGCTGCCCCTTATACGTTTGATTGGTGTGCGGCTGCACCTAGTTCTAGCCACTATGATGAAGGCTAAACCTAGTTCTAACCGAAGATATCTAAGTTTAACCGCATGTAACCGGCTGCACCTAGTTGTAGCCGGCTAAAACTAGGTGTGGCCGCACTTCGGCTTTTAGCCGTAACATATACAAGCACTTTGGCTTTGGCCCGTGCCTTTTTTACCTCCTGTTATAGGAGAGAAACATAACACGTTTTTATAATAATAAATGTTTTTATTTCAGGCGTAAAATACCCATACAAAATTAATAATAATGAAACGACATTCATCATCATCATCAGCCCATCACGTTCCCACTGCTGGGACACGGGCCTTCTCTCATAGAGAGAGCTGATGCAGATGGGCCATAAACCACCACGCTGGCCCAGTGCGGGTTGGTGGATGTCACATGTCCTTGATTTTTGGTGAAACTACATTAAGCTGTCATAAAAAAGTGTGTTTAAATACGTCGAAGGCTAATATTTGCATACCATTACACCGTAATGCCACAGTATGGTACGGTAGGACGGTAGATGGCACCAGGGTAGTTACAGAATGGTGGCCAAGAGACGGGCGAAGACTAGTAGGCAGACCACCAGCCAGATGGTCCGATGATATAGGAAGGGGGTGGGAAACTTGTGGATGCGGAATGCGCAGGACTGGAACAAATTGCGTGAGGAAGAGAAGGCCTTACCCAGCAGTGGGTGGACACGGGCTGAAATGATGATGATGAAGACGATATGCCAGCAATAAAATGGCATCGTCTTAATGGTACGTAATTCAATTCAATTTATTCATCTTTTGACATTTCATAATGTTCTTAGATATATCAAAACGTACAAAAAATAATAATATTTAATTACAAAGTAATGATTTATCGGCAAAAGCCTCGTCAATACATGTATATATAGAAATTATTAATGATTCAATTACAAAATAATGATTTATCGGCAAAAGCCTCGTCAATACAGTAAAAGCTTTTATTAATAAGATGTTTTTTTATGTAAGGCATAAGTTCATTATTATTCATGTTTATTGTTTCCAAAGGTATCCCATTATAAAGTTTAACACATATAAAGGCATAGCTTTTAGCAATTTTCGATAATCTTGTCCGTGGCAGGACCAAATTGTCTTTATTTCTAGTGTGTATGTGATGGACATCTTTATGTGTGGTCATTTTGTCCATGTTTTCCCTAACATACAGTATGCTCTGGTATATGAACTCCCCAACCATTGTCATAATATTACACATTTTCTCTTTGTTTATATCGAATATTCAGATTTGGCATTTTTATGTATCAAAATTGAGAGAAGGAGCTAGTCTTTGAAACAAAGCATCAAAATACGTCGAAGGCTAATTATTTGCATACCATTTCACCGTAATGCCACAGTATGGTACGGTAGGACGGTAGATAGCACCAGCAGGCCTCTTTAAATTTTTCTCTGCATGAATCTCTACTTTTTAGGCCCAAAATGTACCTGATCGCACATAATACTTACGTTCACCGTACGTAGAAATATAAGCTAATCAGAAATAATCTCTTGTAAATCACTTTGCTTAATATTTTTATTGCCAATTAAATCATAAGTAATTGAATTGAACATGTCAAAAACAAACTAAACTCGGTGAACAATAGATCTTTAATTATTGTAACAATCAATGGGCGCTAGAAGAGTTGTAAAGGATCTATGGTTTTAGTAAATTGACTGACGTTATAACTGATGTGTGGGCGTCCAATTCTTGAGGGAAGTCTGAAGTTATTTCAACAACAGGGCTCGGACGGTACCCTGAAAAATACACATCCATATCTTATTGTGTTTTTCTTTTATGGAACTGAGTGATGAGACAAACAAGTCTTCGCCTGATGGTAAGCGCCACATTAATAGCACTGCATTGCGCTCATCAAACCGAGACATCAGATATTAAGTCTCATATGCTCAGTAATTTTGCTGGCTACAATACCCTTCAAACCGGAATACAGTAATGCTTGCGCACTACTGCTTGGCGGCATAATAACTGGCAAAGCAGTGATACCTATCCAGACGGCCTCCCACATACGAGAGACCTACCACGAGTAAAGTTGAGCGACTGCTCAGACCCGTCTCCCTGATGGTTCGCCGTACATCATCCTGAAACGCGACTTGATGACATGTCTTTGTTCGGTAAGTGATATTATTTCAGCAAGTTTCATCTTGGCGAGCGTCCTGCATCTTAAACCACATCAACAACAACCGGTGATAACAGACAAACGCAGGCCTATAGTTAATAAAAAAAAAATATTACAACGGCGCGGCGGCCGGAGCCTATCATTCCAAAGAAACCGAATTTTGATTTTGCGACTACTGGAGAATTTTAAACATGAAAAATAGACCTTTTTAAGCAAAAAGAGAGGGATATTGTTCGTGTGATTGTTAATGCATGTCAATAGGGGATCGGACAACGTTTCAGAAAGTGTTTTATATTAACTACAATTAATATATATAGCCATGAAAAATACTATTTTAATTAAATAACGCTCTAAAAGTACCTAAACCTATGTATAAATATTATGTTTCAAATATTGCCGCGCAAAAGGTCACCTCAAAATTTGTGACGTCATATGTAGGTAGAAAACGACAATCTCTTCGAAATAAAACTTGCAAAGAGATTTAAATACGTTTTGTGAAGTTTGGGGACGATATTGTAGTAATGTAACGAAAAAATTAGCAAAAATACATTTTATGAAAAGCAAAAACGTAAAATAAACATAAGCTTGACTCACGGAATTTGCCTACAAATGACGTCATGCGCTGTCATTGTTGTTTCGTTTGATGAAGAACAGATTAAAAATGTCAGAATTATTAGATTTTATTTATTGATTTCAAAATATAAATCATTATTATTTCACAAAAATGTTGATTGAATGATCTTTCTGGTTCGACGAACATTCGTTCTAACTACATTTTAGATTTTTTCTCGATTACTGTCCGATCCCCTATTTTATTATCATAGTAATTAACTCATCATACATACCAGCCCTGGTAACCGCCAACACCACCATAGCCATCGTAACCGTCTAAGCCGCTGACGATTGATTTGCCACCGTAACCAACTAGGTCACCGAGACCACCGTAACCGCTTAGCCCATCGACACCAGTGTAATCCTTGAGGCCTCCATCGCCTAGCCATTTGACACCACTCTTACCCCCTAGGCCATCATAACCGCTTAGCCGTTTGACACCAATGTAATCCTTGAGGCCTCCATCGCCTAGCCATTTGTCACCACTCTTATCCCCTAGGCCATCATAACCGCTTAGCCGTTTGACACCAATGTAATCCTTGAGGCCTCCATCGCCTAGCCATTTGACACCACTCTTATCCTCTAGGCCATCGTTACCGCTTAGCCGTTTGACTCCAGCGTAATCCTTGAGGCCTTCATAGCCTAGCCATTTGGTACCACCTATATCCCCCAGGCCATCGTAACCACTTCGCTGTTTGACTTCAGCGTAATCCTTGAGGCCTCCATCGCCTAGCCATTTGGTATCACCCATACCCCCTAGGCCATCGTAACCACTAAACTGTTTGACTCCAGCGTAATCCTTAAGGCCTCCATCGCCTAGCCATTTGGTACCACCTATATCCCCCAGGCCATCGTAACCACTTAGCTGTTTGACTTCAGCGTAATCCTTGAGGCCTCCATCGCCTAGCCATTTAGTATCACCCATACCCCCTAGGCCATCGTAACCACTAAACTGTTTGACTCCAGCGTAATCTTCCTGGCCACCGTAACCGCCTAGCCATTTGCCACCACTTTTATCCCATAGGCTACCGTAACGGCTTAGCCCATCGACAGCACCGTAACTGTGGTCGCCACCGTAACCTAAGCCACCGGCGGCAAACGCCACCGCTGCCAAAGCGGCGAAAGTCATGATAATTGGAACTAAATTCATGACGGCGTTTTACGTCCTAACTCTACTTCGGATGCTGTTGGCGCCATACCAGCCTATTTATATGCAGAAATCTGAGGTCATCCGAAATAAACCATGAAGCTAAACAAATCATTTTTGTGGACTGATTAGTTTAATTGCCTATATTTTCAGTTAATGGTAACATAAATAAATTATTTTAATATTTTTATTGCTTATTGCTACACCTGATTAACTGTATCAATTTCTATCCTTAAGCTGAGTACACACCTGAACATTTACTTGTAACAGAACATCGTGTATCTTGTGTCGCAACCGAACGTTAAGCACACCGCTCTCTGTTTTGTTACAACATATTTTACATACTACGAGTTTTCTGGAGAAATGTAGATTACAACAAAAGCATCAGGGACCTGAAAAAGAAATACTAACGAGAGAAAAAAGTACGATCGCATCAATTTTGTTTTAAGAAAATGTTCTCGCGACATGAGCATTTCGTCAAAATGACAGCAGCAGAGAAGGCATGTGGCTCAGTGAGATCACGTCCAACTTTCCATCCGACGCACCCGAGTTCGGACCCCGCTGGCCTTAGTTATGTTTCGACTTTCTTAAGTTATGTTCGGATTTAAAACTCGCTGTAAAATCAAAACATCGCGAGGAAACGGTCATGTCCAAGAATTCACCACTAAAATTCAAGGACATGAATAGGATAGAATAATAATAGAATAATAGAAAAGAATAATTTATTGGCCTTATAACATTGTTTGTTACATTGAACAAGTCAAATTTACATTATTGGCTACAAAATTAAATTATTGGAATTAAGAATTATACATATACAAGGTAAAATAAAAACAACATTGGAACGAAAAATAAAAGACATGTGACATCCGCGAACCCGCACTGGGCCAGCGTGGTGGATCATACTCTCTCCATGAGGAAAGACCCAATTCCAGCAGTGGGCACAGCAATTTAAAAATGTTCTTTAAATTGAGCTTTCCCTAGTAGTGCTATTCGCAAATACATACATATATTTGTTTATATTTTTTATTCCCAAATCTGTGATATTCCCGAACTAGATAATAACACCATCGCGACCTTTGCTGATGATACTGCTATAATGGCTGTAGGAAATACCCATAAATAGGCAGCAGTAAAGGTACAAAAGGCTGTCAATCAAGTGTATGACTAAACCAAAAAGGGGCAAATTAAACTTAATGAATCCAAGTCCATTCACATAGACATACCAAATAGCTTCAATATTCTCCAATTTATATTAATAACAAAAAAAAACCATACGAAAATACAGCCAAGTACCTCGGTATGACGCTTGACGCAAAGCTCCGCTGGAAAGCAAATGTCAAGAAGAAAAGAGAAGAACTAGATTTACGATATAAAAGAATGTTTTGGCTTCTTGGAAGACACTCCACGCTGTTAACACACAACAAATTATAATTGTATAAACAAGTTCTGAAACCAGTATGGACTTATGGCATACAGCTGTGGGGCTGCACCAATCAGAGCAATATATTAATAATACAACGTTTTCAAAATAAGGTACTAAGGGAAATTGTGAACGCACCCTGGTACATAATAAATGACGATCTTCATCGGGACCTAAAAGTAGAGTTCGTCCATAAAGTTATAAAACAATATGCAGCACCTCGACCACACGGATATAGTTTTTTTTATTTATTTACTTAATCTTTTTTTTCAGGCAACATTAAAATAAGTTACAGATGTTATTTACTTATTCTACGGCCCATATAAATAAATACCTTAGAACTAACATACATATAATTTATATTAAAATATTTATTTATGTGACACGTTTTGTTGGCGACGTGTGACGCAACTGCGCGGTGTCAGCTGGCGGTGTCAGCGGTAACGCTTGCGGCGACACTTGCAGCAGTCCTCTGAATCGTCGAAACACGACACCCTTTGGCCAGAATTCCTCACTCATGTAGGTCGACAGATGTTCAGTAGGAACTCGCACCACAAAAGAATTAAAATTCACGTTGTGGCGCTACTCCAACCGCACGACCCTCAGAAGAGCATTGGTCTTTTTCTCAACGTACTCAGTAACATCTTCAGCCTTGATGGAGAAGTGTAGGCGGGACACGTAGAGTAGCGTCGTGGGAATCGCCGGGCGCAGCAGGTGGCTCGGTCCGGTCGGTGCGGTGCCGCACTTGTTCTGGTTCTGAAGAGTGAGCTTCTTCTTCCTTTCCACCTTGATGAAACCCTCAACCCTCAAGTGTCTTCGGCTTAATAGAGACAATAAGATAAGTGTTAATGGACACATTAACACATTATTAGTATTATGCTATGTATCAGTTTAAGTTTAATTTAAATTACTTATTAGCCTAATTTTATGGCTAGATTGTAATAAAAATAGGAAACAGCGTTATGTATGATGTTATACACCGCGTCAAACTTAATGGCGGCTGACAGACGCACCCCGTGACCTGCGCAGTAACAAAATCGCATACAAAATTGTATCTGCGCAGATCACGTGATGCGCCAGTCAGACGCCATCAAGTTTGGCGCGAGTTATACCTAGAATAAAGAAAAAAAATATATTTTATTTATTTTTCATAAAAAAACATTTCAATTAACGTTTATGGTTAGTATGACTCAAAACCTAGTTTAGGTTTGTCTAGAGTTTAGACAATCCTAAACTAGGTTTTTAGATTTTAGGAAGAAGAAAACAAATATAGCTCGGGCTGGGATATTGACGACAGATGACGTAGAATCGTCCCCGTAAGACGATATAAGAAGGATAGAAGAAATTTGGTTGCTCGAGTAGTTGGCTCGGTGGCCCAGTGGTTAAAGCGCCGGGACGGTATTCCTAAGACGCAGGTTCATCCCTGCCCCAGCAATATCATTTTTCTTCTTCCTATTTAGACGAATATGTTTGTGTGTACACACCTTTAGCATTCATGGTATTTTAATTTAATTGTACGGTGGTAATAATATGGCTGTTTCCTTTCCAAGTTTACAGGTTCTTCTAGGATTGATTTTACCACATTTTTATTAAGTCACTTTCTTGTTTGTCTGTGCTTGTTTGTGTGTTTCTTGTTGTTGCGCTATTTTTGTGCATAAACATTTGATCCGCAGCTGGAATGGAACCTACAAACTCGGGGTGTACGAGATCCCTGCTCTACCACTACACCACAGAGACTATCAGTGCTTCATTATTTAAGTTTAAGTGGGATCAGCAAAACCAGTCACGAAGGTTCATTCTTTTCCAAAGCACCTTTAACGGATATCCGTTTTTTAAATGGTGAATAGTTTCAGCGGCACTCAATTATTATTATCAGAAGTGCTAAATCTTTATCAATTTTCTAAAACATGGTAAAAATCACTACCTTTCCCACAATAACACTGCTTCCTAATGCTATCATAAAACTGTGTTTATGCTTATTATGAATATATATTAGATAATTGTAGGATTTATCACTTCACTATCATCATCACTACATAGTATAAAACAAAGTCGCTTTCTCTGTCCCTATATCCCTATGTATGCTTAAATCTTTAAAACTACGCAACGGATTTTGATGCGGTTTGTTTTAATAGATAGAGTGATTGAAGAGGAAGGTTTATATGTATTATAACCGTGCGAAGCCGGGGCGGGTCGCTAGTATTTATATAAGTATCTAATGGTTTAATAGTATTATTTATTTTGGAATATTGTACACCACCGTCTACTTCTTTTCTTCCGATACTGTCCATCTAAAGGTTGTCTGATCGCTCTAAGCGATAAGACCGCCCATTGTACTACCCTAGTTATAAGGTTTATCTGTAACCACTTTTTTATGTTATTGGTATACAATAAATAGAAAGTGTATTTGTATTATTAATAACCAAATAGTCTCAAAATATTCTTCAAGTATGTGTGAGTAGGTAAAGTTACCTGAATGTAATTCTTGTTTTCAAACCCAGTGCCTATTTTGAGTGTTATTATTTGGCTTTTAAATTATGATGCTCTCTATTTTCGAAAAAAATTTTTTTTTTTATGTATCTGAATTACGAGACGGGCTGGTCGTTTGGCTGATGGTAAGTAATACGCCAGCCCATAACAATAACAGCACCACCCAGAACTTTGGTTTGCAAAATCCTGCGCGGCGCTGCACTGCGCTTGTCACCCTGAGACAATTAGCTGTTGAGTCTCATAATGCCCAGTAATTTCGCTGGCTACAATGCCCTTCAAGCCGGAACACAGTAATGCTTGCGCACTACTGCTTGGCGGCTGAATAACTGGCAAAGCGTATGGCAATAATGTATGTGTGTGTGAAAGTTTAAGGTTAAAGTTAATAATAATAATAAAATAATTTATTTTATCCTTCATAATATCCACATGTAGTTAATTCTAGAGACTTGTAATAATTATGTTAGTAGGTAACCTCTAACACATTTATTTTATGAGCCTGTTTCGTCCCACTGTTGGGCAAAGGCCTCCCTTCCCTCCTTCCATGACCCTCTGTCCATTGCTGTTAAGGGCCATTCCTTGTCGTAGGCGTCTAGGTCATCGCGCCACCTACGGCGGGGCTGACTCCGTGGTCGTGTTGCTCCGGCTGGAATCCAGTCTGTAAGGACTTTTGCCCACAGCTGGTTTGGCATACGATATAGGTGTCCAGCCCAGTCCCATTTTAGCTGGGCGGCTTTCTGGGAAATATATATTTCTAATACGGTCTCTCAACTACACATTATTATTAACTTAAATATTATTATCTCAATCTTATTATTACCTAACTTCCAAAATTATTATTATATAATTGTTATTATAGTTAAAGCTACTATTTGTATGTTTAAAGATTGAACAATAATGATTTAAAGATTGATAGATATTTTTAACTTTTTTTAACATAGAAAATCGTATCATCTAAAGAGTCCGAAGTCCCCGATGTCTTGACTCACTCATTAGAGGCAAGCTGTGCTTTAATCAAAGGGAACAAGTCGGAACAACGTGTAATTAGTTGATATAGAGGCGGTTCCCCGTCGGCCCTTTGACTAGTTGACCGGTAGTCGCGTCAGAGGAAGATTTAAACCTTGAAAAGTCTTGTAAACAACTATGAATGATGTAGTGTAACTTATACACTCAGAAGCCTAATTCTACTAAATAAATATATTCAAATTCTAGTTCCAATCTAGTGTCAATCTCATGAATATCAAAAATCGTATTCTGCTAACTTAAAAAATATCGTCAAACGTCATTTGTGACAGAGAAAATTGAGAGACGTAGTCATTTACTATAAGAACTATAGAGGACATCTAACATTTGAAAAATAAGAGTTAAATAATCACACAAAATAATACAAAATGGAGTAACATCCGGCCACCTTCAAATACTTGCAATATCAACTGATGGAATCTTACATACTTCAGTCATTGTTGACCTTTAACCATAATACATTTAAACATGAAATATTACAAATTATTTAAATAATCGCCAGAGAAGAATACTACGAGTCGAAACTGAACCGGAAATCGGTTCCGTCACCGTTACTCAAAATGGCTGATCCAGCCGAAAGGCGGAGGTGATTTTTTTGTGATAACGCTGGAACAAGCTGGAACTGGAACGAGAGTCGTTCGGCGAGTCGACACCTGATGATGCCTCGTGCAGACGGCGAAACACGTGTCGTACAAAGAGTGTTGTTGTTAGGAACTAACAACAACCTACATAATATTCAGCGGGATTACACTATATATTTTTATTGCGTTTCAGTTTTGTGATGAATTTCCGCAACGTCATGCCTGATTCCATTGCATAACTTTTGCTACCTTTTTCTTTCATGAATACATACTTTTGCCAATATGAAAAAAAGACAGACAGTATTTTGGTACTTCAGTGTCAAATCAAATCAAATTTGTATAACACACAACTGTATAGACACATGTTATTACTCCTTTACTTCTTCTGATCTCCTTGGGCGATTACTATTATTTGAATATTAGCAGAATGCCAGTTTTCTTCAATTAACAATATAGTTTCGATTCGGTCAACCCTCATTCAACGTCAAACGAAACGAAACGGATTAGGCCTTCTATGTTGTTCAGTTTGTTTATTATTGTAAATAATTAAGATTTCAGGGTAATTTATCAGTAAAATTACCCTGAAATCTTAAATTTTCAAATGCCATGGTTTATCGTGATGTTTTTTTTAATTGGCTTGTAGTTGAATTAATATAAACAATTTAATATTGACGTTTCAAATTTAATAAAAATAAACTTTATACCATTTTTTTGCCTATAAGTATATTATATATCTATGTCTGATCACTATCTTGCCCTTAGATGTAGCCGAAGAGATATGGAACATGTGGAATTTGGAACAGATTTATAGGAAGATGACAGAAGCAACTGCTCAGGTTCAGACCCATTCTCATAACCAAAACCCTACTGCACAACGCTTCAACAACTCGGCCCAATAACAGCCGATTAACAGATTAACCAATCCTTGCCCGGATTAATCATAACTAGTGCTGGGTAATTGTCCAAAATTTTTCGAATAATGGAAATTTTTCAAATTTATTTCGGTAATAATAAACGGTAAAATGGAAATAAATTAATCATCATCGTCAGCCCATTTTATTCCCACTGCCGGGACTCAGGCCTTCTCTCGTGGAGAGTATAAATATAAATTAATTAATAAAATATAATAAAAAAGCCTTTTTATTTCTTGGTAATAAAAAACAGCTAAAATAAGTTGTTATTAGTATTACTTTTGAAATATATTGCTTACTGTAAAATTTAGACTAAAATACATAAAATTGCGTTTTATTGAAAGGCATTGGGTTATTAAAATAAAACCATACAAAATGGACAGGAGTAATAACTAGATTTACGAATCATCAACCTCTTATTGTCAAAATATAATCATAATGTTTAAACAATCAATCATTTGCTAGATGCAAATCCACCATTAAAGACTTATTGTTTGCAAATACCTACATGAGAATTCTTTTTTCTTAGTAAAGATAGTGAACTTTTAGATTAGGAAAAATATAGGAAAAATTTGAAAACTACTGGACATAAAACATTTATGCTTTTCTTTTGTCGAACGAATTTTTTCCAGAACCCATCACTAATTATAACCAACATAAGACAAAGGGTGAACGCTCGCCCAACAAAAAAGACAAACACTCCTTCAAGTTTCTGTCAACGGGCAGGCCCGCATGTCATTATTATCACTTAAAACTGATTATAACGTTAATTATTGTGACGCATCAGATTGCTTATTAAGGGCCTTGATGAGACAATCGATGTGTTGGAGCGATTAAAACAGTTGAAGCGAGAAGATTCATTAATACTTCTTATTAAAATGACAACGCATGTGTCGCGGGAGAAAATAACGTACCTATAGTTTTTTATGTAACTAAATGACGAAACGTGCAGGTCGTACACCTGATGGTAAGTGTCAAGCCGTTTTTTTTTACGCTTAATAGATCTATATTTGGCCACTATCTCGCCTGATGTGAAGCGATGATGTCAAATGAGGCCAGAGCCTACCACTCCAAAGCGCGTAAGCGGGTTTCATCACGATGTTTTCCTTCACCGTTTTAGAGCGAGCGTGCAAAATCTGCACTTAACTATAATTCATTGGTGCAGGGCCGAGTCGGGATTCGAACCCAGGTGCGTCTGATCGAAAGGCGCATGAGTTCCCGCTGAGCCACACTCGCTCTAAAAATCCTGTAAAAATAATCAACCGCCAAGCAGTATTTTTTTTACATCTGACTAGTCCACCGTTTGACCACGATCTAACCTAAAGGGCAATCACGTAAGTCTGTTGCGAACATCGCATGTTGCGGACTAACGTTCAACAAAAAATTATTTCAATCGATAAAATGCGATCATGTAACTTTTTATGACTTTATTTCAATGTGCTCTTATCCCATTACCCGACAAATTTACAAAGTGAGATTGTGCTATGAATCGTTATGTTTACGCCCAATCTATTCAATTTTACTGTGTAATGTGGCTCTTGTCCATGGTTTCCTATATCGATATGAACTTTGTTTGTCAAAACTTATTTTTATTTCAATTGAGCTTTAGTTGACGTTTGATTGCAACAAACGGGTTACGTGATCTCAAAACCATCATCGAAACTGGTTTCTTATTGAAATTGATTGAAATAAAAGATACATGATCGCCCTGCTGATGGGAAACGACAATGCGGTCGAAGATGTAGCACGCTTGCCTATTCACTCTTGATTTGAGACACACCCAGGTTGTATTTAACAAAATATTTCTGTGTTCTCTAGCAGTTTGAAGGGTAGTATAAAGTGAAATTATTGCTCTTAATTTTATTTTATTTGGAAAACATAGTAATACATTTCTAAGTTACTAATGTTAAAACTTAAATTATGAGACTGATCTATTGTCTCAGGGTGACGAGCGCAATGCTGCCACAGGATTATACAACACAAGTTTTTGGATAGTGCTGCAATTGTTATGGACAAGCGTGTTGGTTACCATCAAGTGGACGATCACCATTTAATCATATTATAAATAAATAAATAGGCTATGTTCGTTACGATAGAAAATCCAGTCAAAATCAAGAGACCGCCAACTAAGAAATCTTCAACAAAAAAATAATCTAATGATTTCAATCATTAGCACCACGTATAAAAATAATCAAAATGTGTTCAGCATCATCACACGTGCCCCGTCAATCGACAGTGTGTCATAAATCATAAGTTACATCAGAAAAGTAATAAGAATGGCCAAAGATAGAAACCACCATGAAAATAATCCAGCGATGTTAACGATTCGATAATTACTGAGGACTTGCCTGTGTATGAACATCCTGTGTGGGACACAGACTAGGTGAAGTTGGGTACAGATGTGCTATTCAACTTTGAGGAAAGTATAGCATCGTCTCCAGCGCGATTGTCTCTCTCGTGGCCTAACGAAAGGCCCGACGATTGTTAAAAACCATAATAAAATAGAATAGGTTAGAACAGAACAACTCTTTATAATAACACCGCAATACAGAAACAATTAAAAACTAAAATAACAATTAACTCAATATTGCTCAAAGGGATCTCTTCCAGACAACCCAGAAGCGGAGGAATGTAAACAAAGTATAATATATGGATGGCGTTACTAAGATGATATTGTAGGTAGGTAGGTACATAATAAAGGTATATAATATAACATAATATAACATACCTATTATATAATTCTAGTCAAAATCAAGCGGTATCACAGAAGACGCAATGTCGTATAAACACGTCATACCAACACAAGTATACATACGTTTTATCCGATCCAAAAAAAGCGACTTCAATGTATCTTCGAATTCCAAGGTTAAATATCGATTAAATTTATATGGGACCACTTCGTAGCTATACTGAACCCAACGCAAATAATTTTTAAAGTCGGTACATGAATGACGGAATTCTGGGGTAACAAACATAAAAAAACTAGAAGCGAATAGAGAACCTCCTTCTTTTTTTGAAATTGGTTAAAAAATAACCGCTACCTAGAAGATATTTTTAATTAATTTTGCACACTGAAACTGTAGATACCTAAAGGTATAGAACGTCTTTTTTATTTATTTACTATAGCTTTTATTTAACCTGCAATGTTTGTTATTTGTTTGTGTCAAATCTTGCAAGTTGAATCTGAACCACTTCCTATTATCCTGGAGTTAAAATTTTGCATAGGTACTTGTCAAAGTCCGATGACAATGCAATATTTTGGTGACAGCCACTGATCTGATGATGGAGACGGAAGGTGGGCAATGGAATTCATTGACGGATAATCGTAAACTACTACTGTTTGGGATCATTTTAATTTGCTTGCGGTTCCGATTACGAATTAGGAATTTGTTAAAAGCTTGACTTGAAAAATATATTTTTCAACAAAAACCTTGTTTCACATTAAGAAGGTTTATTCAAACATCTACATCATGATGTAGGTAGGATAAAGTAACAGTGGGTTGGTGACGCTTCTGTCTTATTCGCTCTATGTCCGTCACACGCGCAAAGTTGCGTGCGCGCACATGCGGGCTCGACTTATCACCGATCTACAGTCAATTGGTAAAAAAGGCCCGTTGGTAAAGCCCCGGCACTAAACTTAACTGTAAATTGCTAAAACGGCCAGTTTGATTCCGTTTACGATTTTGTTTAAAGATTGCTCTTTTCGATGCGGGTGATTGGATTTCATTATTTACTTGCTTTTTATGTTGTTGATTAACGGCCGGTTAGTCCGTGGTGTAAACGGCTTTGAGGTATTATAATTTAATTTAAATGACTTTTTATGTAAAATAAGAATACAATGATAAGTAAATGACAAAGACGATATAGAATAAATCGGTCCGCACCCATTATAACTTATGAATTGCTACACAACATTTTAACTTTTTTATTTATTGCTACAGTTGAGTTAGCGGTCAAACGCAAGCCCTAATGAAAAAAACCCTAGCAGCACCATACAATTCAGTTACACTTTATTGCATACCACAAACATAATTACATGAATTATATTGGACTTGGCAAAACGTCTGGTGGAGGCGACATGTGACCAGAATGCTGGCTCATATTTGGGTCAGAAAATCAGCATTGCCATTCAGCGTGGCAATGCGGCCAGCGTTCTGGGCACTTTCCCTTCCACCATAGGCCTTTTAGAATAATTGTATTATATTTTGTATATATATTTAAGTTATTTTAGTTCAGATTTAGATATTTCTTTGTAACAGATTAACTGAATAGACTATAAACTAATACCATTGTGATATTACATGAAAAGAATATAAACCTTAACTAGGGTAATACTTGGCGGTCTTATCGCATAAAGCAACCTCTCACAGACAACCTTTGAATGGTTTAGTCATATGTAATCTCACCACTGTAATAAGAACCTTTGTGTACATACGTTTGCAGTAAAGTATTGAGGTACTTGATTACGTAAAATATAGGTTGAAGGTGGAGAGCGAGTGTGGCTCTGTGGGAGCACGTGTGACTTTCGATCCGACGCAAGCAAGTTCGAATCCCGCTGACCACTGACTTTCTTAAGTTATGTGCGGATTTTAACACTAGCTCTAAAATCAACAAGAATTTATCTCAAAAATTCAAGGACATGTGACATCCACCAACCCGCACTGGGCCAGAGTGGTGGATTACATACTCACCCATACTCTCTCTACGATTTAAGGCCCGAGTCCCAGCAGTGGGAACGTGATGGGCTGATGATGCTGATAGGTAGAAGCAAAAATCTCGATTTTGAATAATATCGTACTGTCGACATTATGAGACTTAAAAGAGTCTTAGGGTGATGAGCGCGGTGCTTCACAAGATATTTCAAAACCAAGATCTGGGTGGCGTTGAAATTGTTGTAGGCAGGCGTGTGGCTTAGCAGGAGTGAATCTGTTTCTGTATGTGTTTCGTCACACAGTCTAACAAAAATATCTCATTAGTATATAACATACTTGCTACGCTCCGCGGTTTCACCCGCCGTTTCCCGGAATAAAATAATAATAAATAACGCCCAGCGATCACATACATAGATCCTGACCCCTAACTAGGATTCCCTGTATCTAGGGAACCAGGAACTATGAGGTCCACGCGTCTAAAACACCCAGACACGAAACAAATGCTTGCGCTTTTTTTCTGTGCACAAACATTTGTCCCGTCGCGGGATCGAACCCGCAACCTCATTGATGTAGCTATGAGATTTGAGCCAACCGAACCTACCCAATCACTACACCACAAAAGCTGACTCTTATAGTTCGATGAGCTCTGATAACTTCGATGAGCTCTGATAAATGCAACCTCAGTGGTGAATGATATTTGATCCAACCTGTCCAACCATTACACCACAGAGGCTGTTAAAAAGTAGCCTCCAGTCAATCCAGGGTATAAGCTATCTCCATTTCGAATTTTACTCAAATCCGTTGAACCGTTACAACGTGAAGAAGTAAGAAACACACTTACATACAAACATTCGCATTTATATATTAGTGTGATTCATGGTCACAGATCATGGATGGGTACCTACCATCCCTTTGCCAGTTACTCTGCCGCCAAGCAGTAGTGCGCAAACATAACTGTGTTCCGGTTTGAAGGGCATTGTAGCCAGCGAAATTACTGGGCATTATGAGAGTCAACAGCTAATTGTCTCAGGGTGACGAGCGCAGTACAGCGCCGCGCAGGGTTTTGCAAAACAAAGTTCTGGATGGTGCTGTTATTGTTATGGGCTGGCGTATAGCTTACCATCAGGCAAACGACCAGCTCGTCTCGTCATTCAGTTACATAAAAAAACGACTACCCGGGTGAGAACTGAGAAGTGTCAAGATCCAGGCAGACCTAATCACATCTGGTACCTAACTTGTCTCACGCACATGCTCCCAACGGAAGCTAGTACTTTAACAATACTAGATAGACCATTTACATCTCAGCACATGGTTGCCATCTACACTGCACGGTATCACATAATAATCTGTTCATTATTTTTGATCTCCTGGTCCTTTGTACTAATTTGTTCCTAGCTTTGACTCCTCAAGATCACACCTATAATAGATAATCTATGCAACAGTAGATATACATATTATTCGAATTTAAAGTAGTGGAGATAGGTGGAAAAGTATAGTGACAGATTTAAGGCTAAAAACTTTAATACCTACAAATATTTGAAACATTGACTAATCGCTATTTTGACGGTTTGCAATTTTGACGGTTAGCTATATTGACCGATTGCTATTTTGACTGTTTGCAATTTTGACGATTTGCAAATTTGACCGATTGCGTTTTAATGAATTTGGCTGAATGAGGATTTGACCAAACGCGACGAAACGCTTTTTTACATTCACATTATCATTATCAACCCATTATGTTTCCACTGATGAGCCACGGGCCTTTTAGAGAATGAGAGAGTTTGGGTCATTATCCACCACGCTAGGCTAGAGCGTGGAACCCTCATGGAACTCTCATCATCCAGCGAAATTACTGGGCATATGAGACTTCATATTTGATGTATCTACGGAGATAGCTTGTACCTGGATTCAGCTTCATTTTATCCTGAAAAACTGCGGGTGAAACCGCGAGACGCAGCTAGTATAATATATATTGACATTTCAACAGATGTGAGCCTCCACATCCCCACAAAGGAATCAATTCGAAAATTTAATTAAAACCCTATCAATAAATGATACGATCAGAAATACCCCTAGCCTCTGACCGTACAAATTAGAGACGAAAAAAAATTGAATAACCCTCCAGTGGCCCGATCGGTAATATCAATGACGTTTAACCCTAAACATAATCGGGCCGGATCGGAACTACCTTGGGGACATCGGGGTCGTTTTGTACCCCGCGTGAAATTGCCGTATTTTAGGGTTCCATTATATGTGCGAGTGTAGCTTAGTGGGAGAATGTGCAACTTTCGATGCGACGCACACGACTTCAAATCCCGCTGACCCCGTACCACAGACTTTCTTAAGTTATGTGCGGATTTAATACTCGCTCTAAAAACGGTGAAGGAAACCGGCATCTCCAAGAATTAATCACAAAAATTCAAGAACTGTGACATCCACTTACATGCAATGGGCCAGTGTGGCGGATTATGACCCGTACTCTCTCTATGTGAGAAGGCCCGTGAAGGACGCACGAAATGGGCTGATGATGATGAGGGTTCCACTTTGTAAAAGGTGGTGTATTGATGAGACAGAAAGATCTAACTGTTTTTTCTCAACTTACATTAATAAAAGCAAAATTAAGTGACTGTATACTGAAACTTTTCGGTCTTTAGACCATCTTCAGAAAGACTTGCTGTGGGGTGGCAGGTACCACACCTGAGGAGTTGAATTGAAGACGAAACAGCTATACATCTATTGTCACCTTGAGATGATGAGCGCAGTGCAATAGTAACGCGACATTTTGCAAAAATAAATACGTTTTGGGTGTAGCTGTAACTATTATACATGTACAGAATGAAAGAAAGAAGAGAGAAATAAAATACACTTTTTCCAGACATCTGTCTGGAAAAAATGTATTGTACACGCAACACTACATTAAACCACAATACTATACTACACATAAAAAATAAAAAAAAATACTATACTAAACATTTAACAGAAAAGGATAACACAACAAATGTACATGGACCGGGGGCGCATACAGTTTTCAAAGATATGTCAAAACTTCTTGTTGAAGCAACGCGTGACCAAAATGCTGGCCTATATTTTGGCCAAAGGGTAAGCATTGCCATTCAACGTGGCAATGCTGCCAGCATTTTGGGAACGTTGCCCACTGGTAGTGGTTTATTAGATTAGATTAGTTATTAGATTATTAGTTATTAGATTATTATTTATTAGTATTTTTAATTTGTTTTTGTTTGTGTTTTTTAATTATCTGTGTATTTTAATAAAATTGTAACAAATGTAACAAATGTTTTGTTTAAGATTTTAAGAAATATTGTTGACTCCCCATACCTTGTCAGTCAGATTGGTTTTAAATGCCCTCGTCTTAATGCACGTCATACTAATAAACTGCATAGTTTATCTACATATAGAACAAATTATGCATGTAATTGATTCGTACCAAGAGCATGTAAATCTTACAATGACCGTTTTCTGAATGCGATATTTTCTTGCTCTCCACAAATAAATTTAAAAGTCAAGTGTCTCTTCAGTGATTTTAATTTTGTTTCGTCATATCTTCTGAACGTAGCATATTTTATATTTTATTGTATTATTATTATTTTTTTTTTACATAATCTACATAAGAATATATGTATAACTAAAACCATATATTATATTACAGATTATTTTATATAACTAAATTATTATTGTATACTCTGTTTAATGTACCGTCTTGTTCTTATCTATACAATGTGTTTTATTAGTAGCATCTTGATTGGTTTATGTATTTTTAGTTAAGACAAGATCTTTAAGCTGATTGTAAACTGTTTGTGCTTGAGAAAATAAATAAATAAATGAATAAATAAATAAATAAATAAATAAATAAATAAATAAATAAATAAATAAATAAATGAATGAATGAATGAATGAATGAATGAATGAATGAATGAATGAATGAATGAATGAATGAATGAATGAATGAATGAATGAATGAATGAATGAATGAATGAATGAATGAATGAATGAATGAATGAATGAATGAATGAATGAATGAATGAATGAATGAATGAATGAATGAATGAATGAATGAATGAATGAATGAATGAATGAATGAATGAATGAATGAATGAATGAATGAATGAATGAATGAATGAATGAATGAATGAATGAATGAATGAATGAATGAATGAATGAATGAATGAATGAATGAATGAATGAATAAATAAATAAATAAATAAATAAATAAATAAATAAATAAATAAATAAATAAATAAATAAATAAATGAATGAATAAATGAATAAATGAATAAATAAATAAATAGATAAATAAATAAATAAATAAATAAATAAATAAATAAATAAATAAATAAATAAATAAATAAATAGATAAATAAATAAATAAATAAACAAATAATAAATACATAATATAATTACAGTATAATGAAGCGTTGCGCGATGTACAGGCTTGTTGCTAGCCATCAGAAGAACGACCGGCTCGTCTCGTCACTCAATTAAGTAAGTATATAAAAATGTTTTTAACCCCCGAAGCAAAAAGGAGAGGTGTTATAAGTTTGACCACTATGTGTGTCTGTCTGTGGCACCGTAGCTCTTAAACGGGTGAACTTATGATGAATTATCAAAATCGGTTGAGTCGTTTTTTTCTTTTTATAGGTTTTTTTGTCGGGGGTTTTGTACATTTTAGTTTACTGAAATTCGCTTGTTGTTTTAGTGCATTAAATGAACGGGGTGTATTGGTGGAGTGGATCGGGATGAATTTCCTATTGAATCCTCAACCGAAAAGCAGAACTCGCACTTGGCAGCGTTTATTTTTTGCAATAAAATTGCTCCCTTGCTTTAAAATGTGGGGTCGTTCTCGCCCCGAGCGGTTAAGGGTTGCAAGCGCCCTCTGTTGACGGTTTCCGAATGATTCTTTGTAAGTAGGGATAATACCTTTGCGACAGGTAGCTTCATGTAAAGGTATCTAAACATGATTATTTATATTATTACTGTTACTAGCTGCACCTCGCGGTTCCACCCGCGGTTTCCCGGGATAAAAAGTAGCCTATGTGCTATTCCAAGTTCTAAAGTACCTGCATACCAAAATTCATCAAAATCCATTCAGTAGTTTTTGAGTAAAAGAGTAACAAACATACATCCATACATTCTTACAAACTTTCGCGTTTAAAAATATTATTATATTATATAGGATACTTTGCTTCTTTGTTGTTTTCATAACAACGTGGATCTGTAGGTACTTTTAAATTCAAGTTGTTGGACATTGCATCAACATTAAATTCACATTTAAATTCACACACAACACACAAAGCCAACGCTTTGATCCGAGTTAGATTCTTGAAGGGGCTTTTTATTTTTGAAGCAAACCGAATGAAGTATTTAATAAATTTTAATATTTTCGTCACGATCAGAAAACAAGTATACGTTTTATCGAACAAAAAAACCGACTTCAATGTATCTTCGAAGTCCAAGGTCAAATATCGATGAACTTTATATGGGACCACTTCGTAGCTATACTGAACCCAACGCAAGAATTTTTCAAATCGGTTCATAAATGACGGAGTTCTGAGGTAACAAACATAAAAAATAAAAATAAATACAATCGAATAGAGAACCTTCTCCTTTTTTGAAGCCGGAAAAAGAATTTAAAAAAGGGATTTTTTATTTTTGATTAGACACTCATCAAATGTAAATGTGGTGATTTTAGTTCTTAAGTAGTACACACATAATAGTTTAAAATTGTAATGATGTGACAATATTATTCAACGTTTCTAGGAGTTTTATTTGGTTGCCATCAGATCCCCAGCACTTCAAGTAGAAAAACAGTTCACATTCCAGGACAATTAATAGAGTCAGATATCTAATTAAAAGCCTACGCTGAAAATAATAATTTTGTTCCACTATTACGTTTATTACATACTAGCTGACCCGGCAACTTCGTATCGCCATATATTTAAAAAAAAAATCTTCTCGTTTTTAAGAAAAATCTTTTACACAAACCTTGTCCTGGTAATAACGAACACAAAAGTAATACAATTATCGAATTTGGTGCAGTCGTTTGGAAGTTATGCGCGTACATACATTTCGGCGACTCATTTTTATTAATATAGATTTTGGGCTCATGACAGCTAGCGATCGCTACGTAATATTTAGTTTTCTTTGTCTCTACTAAGATTGTGTTATCACAGGAAATAAATGTAACTACGTCATCACTGACAATATAGACATATTTATATGTTCAGTTGCTAAATTTAAAACAGCAATACTATTTGAAATTTGTTATGGTAAAAATAATTATTGTATGTATATGTAAATGAATTATAATAAGAAATTATTAATGACTTTTGTACATATAAATGAATTATAATGGAAAATAACTTTGACTAATGTAGATGTAAATTATTTATTTAATTGACTATTTTAGATGTAAATGAATTGTAATGTTGACATACACTATTGAATTGGGAAATTCCTGTAATGATAGTTGTATTTGAATTTGAATAAATAAATAAATATTATGCCTAGAGGGGGTCATCAATGCGTAGGCTACCCTATGGATCAAGACGAATCCATGGACATATTTTTTTGGTTAACATTTTATTTTAGGAAATTAACGGCACGAACGTATTACAATACAATACAATACAATACAATACAAAATGCTTTATTGTACACCAAACCACCGTCCCTTACAGTTTCTTTGAGTCCTCTCCATCCTAAGGTTGTCTGGAAGAGATCGCTATAGGCGATAAGACCGCCCATTGTGACACAGATTCAGATTCTTTATTGCTTCCATAGGTAGTACAAGGTGTAATTAGGTAAACGTACAAAGTCTCATATGGACCCCATCGGGCACAGCAACATTAGAAGAGAGGAGGACACTTTAGCTTTAAGTATTGTTTTGTAATTATTTCTTGTTATTGTGTGACAACAAAGCGTTATCTATCGTTATCTATCTATCTATCTATCAAACAAAAAGAATCAGTAAGGACATAAAAACAACTTACAAAATAAAGTTTAATGGGCGGACTTATCGTTAAAAGCGATCTCTTACAGTCAACCTTTGTAGTTATATTATACTTGAACACATAATGCACCTACGTAAAAATTAATGGCCCCATAGGTACGACTGGGTATAAAAATGTAATGTTGAAATCGGTTCCGTAGTTAAGACTGTACGAAGTAACGAATAAAAATAACCTATAGGTATCATTGCCTCAGTTTATCCTTTTAACGTCATGATAAAATTACAAAAAGCCTATTCAAAAATTCGTCAATAAAATTCAATTCTCTCCATATACGCACTCCACCACATCTAAAAAAACTTTGGCAAAATATCCTAAACAAAACCCCAAACATTTAAAAAAAAAAACAAAAATCTTCAAAGCGCTGTGACAACTCTAGCTTAACCCTTGCGTCACCGCCGCATATTTTCCAGCGGCCGCTCCCGCGTGTCGTCTAAACGGCCCCATAATTGATAAGTAAAGGAAAAGAAGAGCGCCGCCTTATACATATTTATGAGGTCCCGAAATTGCTACGGGACCCTGCGAACGGGAGCACTTGCTTCGACGTCTCATTATGTTTTTAGGGTTCCCTGTTATTGTCGCTTTGATCTCTCTCGCGGCGGAAATCGGTGGATTTGGATATAGTTTGCATGATTTGGGAGAGGGTTAAATGGTGGGTGAAACTTCAAGTGAATATTGGGGTATTGTATGTTTTTGAAATGAGCCCGAAATGAGATCTTTTTTCTTTATTGCATCACACGTGGAACATCCGTTTTAAAAATGTTTGGCACAATTCAAACCTCTTATTTAAAGAGCTGATTGTAGTTTTAAGGAAACATATGCGTTGGTAGAGCTGACTTATAGTTAAGCGCAGATTTTGCACGCTCGCTCTAAAACGGTGAAGGAAAACATCGTGATGAAACCCGCTTACGCGCTTTGGAGTGGTAGGCTCTGGCCGTGGTTGTAATACCACCCACCGAACAAAGACATGCCGTCGAGTGACCTAGTCGTGTTTCGGGATGTTGTTCGGTGAACCATCGGGGAGACGGGTCTGAGCAGCCGCCTCTCTCTAGATCTATGTGCTCCATCTTAGGCCACATCATCGCATCACATCGGGCGAGATAGTAGCCAATAATAGATCAAAAGTGTAAAAAAAAAAAAGCTGAGCTCAGTTCTTTTTGACGGCACTTTTTTTTTACTTTTTGGCGCCTTTTTGACACCTTTGCACGAGCACCTCCTATTTAATGGGTTATTTGTTTTATCTCTTTACGTGTCGTTATTGTTGTTATACCGTGTGCAGTTTTGTGATAATAAATGTTTTCTTTCTTTCTTTCTTAGAGTATTAAGCTTATAAGGGTACGTTTATGTAATACAAAACCGTATCCGAACCGTGTTTAAGCACAGAATGCTAAGGGACAGAAGCAACACTCCGCAAAGAAATTTAAACAAATAGCGACTCTTGCTATGACGAAATAAAATTCAATTCAGCTCGCGTAGCGCTGCATACCTACCAGTCATATTAACCTACAGAGCACCTCTCTTTCTATCGCATAGCTCTTTTCTCTTCTATCGCGGCACGTGTAACGACGCGCGACCCGATGTCGGTGTCCGGCTATGTACTTGTAGCTTCGTACTTACAGTGCGGAGTGCGCTAAGCCTGGTTTATGACTGCTTACTCATACTCGACTAGAAGAAGAAGAAGAAAGAGAAGAGAAAAAGTCCTTTGCTTCTAGAGAAGTGAATTCATAACCATTATAAATATTTTTTTTGTTGAAAAATATATTTTTCGCGACAAGGTTTAACAAATTCGTAATCGGAATTGCGAGCAGATTAAAATGAGCCCAAATACTAGAAGTTTACAATTATCCCTCAAGGAGTTTCATTGCCCACCTTCCGCCTCCATCATCAGATCAGCTGGCTGTTACCATAATATTATATTGATAATATAATATTGATAAGTATGCAAAATTTCAACTACGTAGGACAAGAGGAAGTGGTTCTGATTCAGCTCGCAAGATTTGACCTAAACAAATAAACATTGAAAGTTAAATAAAAGCTTGTAAAACCGCAAAGAGTAAAATGGTTCATGCGTTATGTCGTATTATACCCGCGCCGTAATATTCGTTGTTAACTGAGCGAAACCATACTCTTCATAATAAGCGCAACTCTACCTCGAAATAACCAAAATTCTCATCATATTTCTCCACATCTCCCACTAGACACATCACTAAGCCCTGCGTACACTAAACATCTTATAAAGAGAGTTTACGTCGCGACCCAACGTTGCGTTCAAAAGCACAATAAACGCAAACTTTATGCGGAAACCGGCGGCACGGCGCACATTACACCTCTCTTTACGACAATAATCCATTTCTGAACGCGTTTGTAAATTATTTTGCGGTGCTCTTTGTAATCTGCGAGTTTTTGAACGCAGTAAACTGGTGATGATAATAAAAACTTTGTTTCTTCTGGAAATTTGGAGAAATCGCGCGAAATCTACCATCACAGACAGAAGGAGACAAACAAAACGCAGTCTGCGTAATTTTTTTATGTTTGTTACCTCAAAACTTCGTCATTTAAGAACCGATTTGGAAAATTCTTGGACTTGAGACCTTGGACTTCAAAGATACATTGAAGTCGCTTTTTTTGTTCGATAAAACGTATACTTGTCCATTTGCCATATTGGCGTGGTATTATAACCTTTATTCATATTTATATTGTTTATTAGCATTCCATATATTAAACAATCTTCGTTCCAGTTTGGAAGGCATTGTAGCCAGCGAAATGATTGCTGATGAGTCGGGGTGACGAGCGCATGGCAGAGCTACGCAGTGGTTTTTATGATATTAAAAGTTCTGGGTGACACTGTAGTTATTATCAGGCGTGGCGCTTACCATCAGGCAAATGACTGGCTCATCTCATTACTCAGTTCCTTAAAATAAACGGTTGACCACAGCATTTGACCGCAGTTACACCTCATAGAATGTGACGACGCGGACAACGTTTGAGCATGCATGTCTAGAAGACATCGATGACTAAAATACACCCAGTTTATAAGAATCTGGAAAGACGTGCGGTGTTCCATTCCTTAGCTGTTAGCATCAAAACTCGAAGCGAAGAAGCGAAACGCTTTGTGCGGAGGAATGTCAACCATATACAGATGCCGAGTTTCCGTCTTGTCCAATGGTAGAATGGGGATGGAGGATAGGGAAAAAGTGTTTTTCAGTTTCCGGACTCCAACAGTTAGGATTCTTAACAACCAACACGAAGAAATTAAGAAATAGTTTTCAACAATTCCTTGATTGCATTCGTACAATTACTTGTACAATTCGAGTTTCTAACAATAGATTTCTATTTTAGTATGAAAGTTTTCGTGAGTTTGATTCATTATAAATATTTAATAAAACGTCTAGGACTCACATAGTTTGTCGAATTAGTCAACCTAGGTTTCGAGCATGTCCGATGCTCTTCATCAGGGGCGAGTTTACGCTGCGAGATCGCGATTTGATAAAAATACAATTAAAAGCCTAGAAGAAATTGAAGTTGAAGCCTAGAAACCTTTGAAGCGACATCAAAAAACAAAGAATTCATACGCATCTCCATTCCCAGTGCTCGTACATTAGCGTTCCAGTAACAACGCTCGATTATGAGCGCTAATGAATGAAATCATATCAATTCGAGACAACAAGCCTCCATGTGCGACAATCATCGGCTTCCGGCCGCTGACGCGGTTTTTTATTTATATACAACATCCGTGGAACGATTTGTTGCTTTGCATGTGGTGTAACCCAACCACCATATTAGTAAAGTAGGGAATAATTGTTGTTCTCTGTGAGGATTAATATTTTATGAATGAGAGGACATAAAGTTACGCGTCTTTTTAACTAACTTCAAAAAAGGAGAAGGTTCTCCATTCGATTGTATTTTTTTATGTTTGTTACCTCAGAACTCCGTCATTCATGAACCGATTTGGAAAATTATTTTTGCGTTGGGTTCAGTATAGCCACGAAGTGGTCCCATATTAATTTCATCGATATTTGATCTTGGACATTGAAGTCGGTTTTTTTGTTTGATAAAACGTATACCTACTTGTGATGGTAGCAGGGCCAGTATGGCTCAGCGAGTGTCTTTCGATTCGACGCACCGAAGTTCGAATTCCGCTGGTTCAGCACCACACCAAGTGACTACCAAGGAACCTATATAAGTAAAAAACGGGTGAACTGACTTTGATAAAACACATCTAAGAATCACTGCTAGAAAACCTGCTTTCAAATAAAAACACCGCATCCAAATCTGTTCACCTGCCTAAGAGCTACGGTGCCACAGACAGACACATAGCCAGACACACATAGTGGTCAAACTTATAACACCCCCTTTTTGCGTTTGGGGTTAAACAACAATGAGGGACATGTCTACAATATTTCTTATGCATATTTCTTATGTGGCAGACATATGCATACTTTATGAGATGTAGTGTAACATTTGTCGCCGTTACAGATAATTAAAACCGCCAACATGTGTCCCTGAGTACGGACAGACAGACGGGCGCGAATCATTCATATTTTAAGTCACATGTTTATTTTTAAATATTATCAGCTCAAAACATCTCCGTTGGTAGGGCTGTTTGTGGGTCTGTTGATTTGAAGACCTTGTACCGCGTGTACTTAGTATTTTTACCGTAATAGTGGTTTTTTTATAGAACAGTGATGAGATGATCATGTCATTCACCTGATGGTAAGCGCTTCGCCTGCCCATAGGTAACAATTTGCAGTGACACCAAGAACTTTTAAACCATAAAAAGCACTGCGTAGCACTGCATTGCGCTCATCACCCCAAGACATCAGATATTAAGTCTCATATGCCCAATAATTTCGCTGATTCCTGTATTGGTTTTATTTCACCTCGAAGTGGTAGCTACTACAGAATAAATAATAGGTCAATTACCTTTTCTGTGGTTTTACTCGTACTACTAATAATATGTGCTCATTAGTTCATGAGTACATCATCATCATCAGCCCATCACGTTCACACTGCTGGGACATGGGCCTGCTCTCATAGAGAGAGTATGAGCCTTAACCCACCACTGGCCCAGTGCGGGTTGGTGGATGTCACTTGTCCTTGAATTTTTGGTGAGCCAACTTGCCCAACTGCTACACCGCAGAGGCTTACTCACTGTGTTTATACTTGACGTATGTTTTTAAAGATTTTGAAAGCTTTTTTCTGCCCCCATTATTTTGATTCCTTTTTCTTCTTGCTGAACCAGTCGCAACAAGTCCCACGCGCACCGAGATTAACAATTAAAACCATTAAATATTCGCACATGTAAATAAAGTCCACAGGAAGTCGCTGGGACATCATATGGTGCGGTCCTCGACCCCGCTTAGTGCTAGTGCAATTAGAGTTAGGACTTGCTAGAAGTAATAAAATTATGAATGAGAATGGGCTAAATAGGAATTGTACACTGTGGAGACACTTGTTTGTACGGCCATGTGATAGAAAGGAAGAAAGAAAAAAGAAAATTCATTTTGTAACAAAAAAACCGACTTCAATTATGATGTATCTTTGAAGTCCAAGTTCGAATATTGATGAAATTTATATGGGACCTCATAGTATCTATACTGAAACCAATGCAGAATATTCCAAATCGGTTTGTAAATGACGGAGTTCTGAGATAACAAACATATAACAAGAAATAAAAAATGCAATCGAATTGAGAACCTCCTCCTTTTTTTGAAGTCGTTTAAAATACATCTATATGTCTGGAATAAATATATTTTAACTGACTTCTACGAGGGAAGGCCCCAGTCCCAGCAGTGGGAACGTAATGAGCTGATGGTGATGATGATGAACCGACTTCACACAAGTCAAACCAACAAACCAACCATCAAAACAAATCATAGGTTACTGGGAAAATTCTGAGTTCCTACAAAAATATTTTTTGAGAAAATTCAAAGATTGAAGTTGAAGTTTCCAAATGTTGTCACATCCTGTATAATGACGATATGTAGGTACTCGTGTGGCGCAGTGGTTAGGTAGTTTGAGCAGGCTTATTGCAGAAATTGTCAAGATTCCGACTTCAAAGCGAACACAATATCCTAGAAAAACTCCTTTCAGATTAGATTTACATACTATAAATAAGTGTCACAATAGGTGGTCTTATCACTTAGAAGCGATCTCTTCCAGACAACCAGGCAAGGAGAGAAAAATACCTAAAATAGTTGTAATTTTATTACCTGTTTCAGCTTCTTTGATATCTATGTATAGGTATGTTTGTCCCAATTACAGTTCATATTTCATTGTCTACAGAGAATGGCTGCATGCAAGAATTGCACATCTCTTTGGAAGATATTAAATGACAGCCTCTATGGTGTAGTGGTTGGGCAGGTTGGCTCAAATCTCATACACCACTGAGATTGCGGGCTCGATTCCCGCGACGGGACAAATGTTTGTGCACAGAAAAAAACAAGCATTTGTTTCGTTCCTGGGTGTTGTGGGACCATGGTCCTCATAGTTTCTGGTTCCCTACAGAGAATCCTAGTTAAGGATCAGGATCTATGTATGTGATCGTTGGGCGTTTAAAAAAAAACTACATTCAGTGAAATAATTAGCGCAGAATATTCAAAATTTCCACCGAATAGTGATTTCAGTTAACATAAATCGAAATACCTCTCATAAAATGAGATTCCAAGCGAAATAAACCCGCAGCTATATAAAATAATCACCTCAGACCCTACCGGCGCAGAACACTACGCAATCCTTTGTTTTAATAAAATAACCGTTAAAATTCAAAAGATCTGAGGCAATTCGCACGCAAACGAGTTCAGAACTGAGTGTCAGAAACACAGAGCAATTCTGTCGGTGGCCATAAAGACAAAAAGCTTATTAACCCAACAGTTTTGAGCGGCACACGGTCAATTTTCCAGCTACGATGCTAATTTAGACACAGTGTACAGTTTTCATAGAGTAACTGACAACTAAAATAAACAAACAAATCGTTCAAACTAAAAATCGATACACTGTCATCGTGGTGTCAGGACTGGCCAATGAAGATTGTCGAAATTCTTTCTTTAAAGATGGTTAAGTTAACAACTAGTTAGTAAGTAAAACTACTAACTAATCCTACTAACAACATTTATGTAAATAGGTATACGGAAAAAAATAAAGCTCTTTTTTTATTTATTTTTTCTATTTATTTTATAAAGGCAAAGAGTTTAGTTGTCCTTTAGTGGAAAGACTCAAAACCCTTTGAAAATTTTGTTTTGTATGAACTAACCCTATGTACAATTTCCCAGTTTTACTCCACTTTCCCGACACAAAAAAGTTATCCAATGGTTTAAGAATCAAAATATCCGACACAAAAAAGTGGCTATAAAGTATAAGAAACAAAATAAGCATCGCTACCTGAAAAAAACTGCTGACCCCTTTAAACTCCACTAAGAGTGCAACCCAAAACCGCGAATGTCCAAACAGACAATCTTCTTTGAACTTCAAAAAATATGCCTGATATACTTAATTCGATGATTACATCTAAAACCCAAGCAAGAGTTCTTATTTCCTCATCACAGTGTCTAAACACAGTACACGGTGTGAACTGTGTCTCCATCAAAAACTGGCAAGGCCCGGCCAGCTCGCACACCACTTTAATTATACTCAGTTAATTAATACAAAACATTACGGTGGTGGCCACGGAGCAAGCGGTTTTGAAAGCTAGGAAAAACTTCTCCAAAACAAGATTTATTTTTATGGTTTATTTTATGGTTTCATAAATATAATGATCCCCGTTTTCTTACAAGCTATGTATCCATTAACACTTCTATTGTTTCTATTAAAGCGAAAACACTTCGTTCTTGTGTTCTTTCAAAAAAGGTAAAAAAGGGACTTTTTGTGGGAAAACACTTTTCCAAAACGTCTTTCTGAAAAGTTGAGGAATTATTAATGTAATATCGCCTGAAATTTTAGTTTTTTTGACGTAGAAGCCGCACACTCACAAAGAGTCTGTGTGGAATGAGAATTGACCAGGAAACGGGAGTGCTAGGACACACATGTTTTTTGTATAGGAATAGTTTTAGCTGATATTTGCCACAACGGTTCTATTCCAAGATAATTATTATATTTTTGGCAAGAATTTATGTAATCTAAAAGCGTATGGTCAAGCATTCTATCTTTTGATTTATCGATCGGGCGTATATCCGAAGCACTGGTACGTCAGTTTTCGCATTTCTTTTCTGCACCAGGGCTTCAGTTTGATATAGGAAAGAAATAGGTAAACATTCTTACCTTTTTTTCAAAGTCATGTTAACATTTAACTTTTTTTACATATTTTTAATTTCATATGTATCATGTGTTTATCACCTTTAAAAGTGCTTTTTTGTGTCTAATTAATAAACGATATTTGACTTTGACTTTGATCAGTTTTTTTTTTACTCTTAATAGATCTATGTTTGGCCACTATCTCGCCTGATGTGAAGCGATGATGTGGCCTAAGATGGAGCACATAGATCTAGAGAGAGACGGCAGTTGAGCAGCTGCTCAGACCCGTCTCCCTGATGGTTCACCGAACATTATCCCGATACACGACTAGGTCGCTTGACGGCATGGCTTTGCCTTGCTTTTTAATGCTTTACGGCCAATAATCCTGAAAATGGTTATGAAAGGTGATGTACGTGAGACTAAACGAAGCCGTTTTCATGGCTCCACCTCTTACCCCAAAGCTTACACTACAAGCAGGTTGGTTCTTTTTTGAGGTAAATCTTAATTTGTGCAAATTAAACATGCCAATTTACGTTTTTGAACGCACTCAAATGTGACGTCGCGTGTGTCATCGAACGTATGGTATCCGCTTCCGCCTGGTGACTGCACCAGTCTGCGAAACCATCTTATAGAAATAGGCCGCGTATCGGCCGAATTTCTCTCCGCGCCTGCTCCTCATAGTAGGAGATCTCAGGGACTCCTGATAGAATTTAATATTCTTCCCGCGTGTGAAAATCCACTTTGTGGGATAATTGCTACATACCATTTTGAACTGTGTCGTGTGATCTGTGCTATAGAACAGGCTGTGTTAGATAGCTGCGCCGGGACGCCCCTGGAAGCCTGGATATAGACGCTGGATTGGTATGTAATTTGCTGCATTTTATGTATTTGCTTCAAAAGTGAACCATTCTGGCCAACAGGAATTCTTCCCTCTATTTGTCCCCACAAAACACTCGAGATCGACTGAAAAGGTCCTCTATACAGTCCCGCGGTCTGAAAATTTTGATATCCCCTTAATTTTCGACCATTTTATGGTCCTTCGAACCGGATCATTTCGGTTCGATTTCCGTGTTTTCAATTCTATACACGACACATATCCGCCATTTTTTTGTGCTATCGTTGCAATTAAATTGCATATCCGAATATATCTTCACACTAAATACGTAATCACGTTCCTTACTTTACTCGCATTTTGTTGTTATTCGCTTATATTTTAAAGATCATTGTATTTTTGCGATAACGCCTGGCACATTCCTTATCTTTGTACAAGCTGTTGTAGGTTATTGCGCGCCGTTCGTCAATCATAATATTTCAAGATGGCTAATGAACAGAAATTAAAAATATTAGAAAGTCAACGGGAACTATATTTCGAACGCATTCAATTAATATATGACAATTCATGTTGTGATTTAGATGACCCAATCGCCTTAGAAAACTTTCTTTGCTCGGTTGAGACCTTAGACGAAATTCGGTCTAATTATCAAATTACACTAAAGGAAATTAACGCAATCCTTTTGAAAATAGACAAAGACGCGAACCCTGATTTTAAATCCTGGTTAGTTTTAGAGGATCTTTACTGTCGCATTAAAAGAAAACTTTCCCAAATTCAAATTAAATCCAAATCTGATCTAAAATCGCAATGTAAACAATCTCACGGTCCTAAACTCGGCCCGATTGAGATTTGCACATTTAACGGTGATCCGCGTGACTGGAGTCTGTTTTATGCGACCTTTAATAACGCAGTACATTTAAACCCGTCACTCACGGATACCGAAAGAATGTACTATTTAACATCAAAACTAACCGGAAAAGCAAAATCAATTTTTGCCGGTTTTGTTCCTTGTCCTTCAAATTATTCGACAATTTATGCCGGTCTTATAAAAAAATTCGAGGACACAAGGGGTCTCGCCACCTCGTACTTAGATCAGATATTTTCGTTGAAACCTATTGTTTCTCCAAACGCTAATAACCTTGAAAACTTTGCTGATCAATTTTCAAATGCATACCTAGCTTTGAACAACTTAAAAATACCTAACCTATACGACTTTGTTCTGTTTTATTCTGCGTTACAGAGATTAGATAAGGAAACTGCTCGTTTATTCGAAATGGAAAATCGAGGTAATCAAATACCTACGCTAGAAAGCCTAATTACTTTCGTCCGCGATCGAGTCAAGGTACTCAACCGCACCGGAGACACTCCATCCGTTTTGAACGTTTCGTCGTCAAAACCTAAAATTCAAAACCCGACCAAAAGTAATAATGTACGTTCTTTTGTCGTAAACAACAACAACAACAATTCAAACTGTTTGTTGTGCGATAATACCGACCATGAACACTTGTATTCATGTCCTAAGTTCAGGTCAATGAACCCCCGCGAACGCTATACATTAGTAAAAAACTTTAATGGTTGCATTAATTGTTTAAGTAAGAAACACACAGCCTATTCTTGTAATTCCAATTCCACTTGCAAAAAATGTCAAAAGAAACATCATTCACTTTTACATTTTTCTGACTCTGATAAATCATCGGGACAGCAGTCGATAACGTCACAGCACGCGCCAGCTGACCGATCAGTTTTATTACCCGCTCATAGTCGAGGAGCCGAGGGAAATATTTCTCCGACCTCCACTGAATCGGTTTCTTATAAACCCAGCGATAAGGTTGTTTCTCTTTGTAGTATGACCGTAAGTTCGAATCACCCGCAAAAATCTACTAAAGTTATTTTAGGTACCGCACTCGCAGACGTTAACGTGTGCAGAGATGGTTCCGTTGCTCAAGTTAGATTATTAATTGATAACGGATCGCAAAACCATTTCATCACTCGCAACGCATGTAAAAGATTAGGCCTTCGCATCTTTAATGATTGTTCGGAGAAGTCCGTAATGGGAATAGGCAACAGCTCCCAGACTATCTCAGGAATAGTGGACTTGACTTTATTTTCTAAGCATGATCCGAACTTCTGTTTACATATTCAGCCTCTTGTGCTTAAAACAATTTCAAGTGATTTACCAAGTTGTACTTTAGATATTTCCGCCGTACAGTACCTAAGTGATATATCGCTCGCTGACCCACAATTTAATGTGCCCGGGCCTATTGACATTTTATTGGGCTCTGAGACATTTATTGAAATTTTGCGGCCAGGTAAATTATTAGGACCGCCGGGTCAACCTGACGCTATAGAAACCGGTTTTGGTTATGTAGTCATGGGATCTATCGCCGCGCTTCATGATAGTGATAAACCTACATCACGAAACGATCATAACCGCGCATTCTTCTCCTCAAGTGATGAGTCAATTGAGACATTGATCTCAAAATTTTGGGAACTGGAGTCAATACCTACTCAAAAACATATGTCTAGGGCCGACCAAGAATGCGAGGATTTTTTTATGACTAATACGCATCGAGACGTTTCGTCGGGTCGTTATGTCACTGCGTTGCCCTTTTCACAGCCGCCTTCTGTACTAGGAGATTCCTTGACGACCGCTTCGCGCCGCTACTCTTATCTCGCGCGCAAGTTCGATGTAAACAACCTATTGAAGGATGAATACGATGTTGTTATGAAAGATTATTTAGACAATAACATTATTTCCCCCGCATCCGGGTCGATTACCGATCTTGATTATTATGTCATTCCGCATCACGGCGTTTGTAGACCGGGTAAAACGGTACGAATTTGTTTGAACGCTAGTGAAAGGTCAAGTTCAGGCATTTCTTTAAATGACTGCCTGCACTCTGGGCCAAATTTACAGGCCAATTTGACTGCAATAATTCTGAAATTTCGACTATTTCCTGTAGCTTTGACCGCTGACATTAAACAAATGTTTTTAAATATCGGAATTCGCGAAAAGGATCGTCGTTTCTTAAATATTTTGTATAAATTCAAGGACGATGATAACGTCAAATTATATCAATTCAATCGCCTTTGCTTTGGACTTCGTTGTTCGCCCTACATCGCTTTAAAGACCGTCAAGGTACTCGCTCAAGACGAAACTGACTTCCCGCTTGCGTCCAAGGTTGCTTCCAGTGATTTATATATGGATGATTTAGGAACTTCGGTACCTACGAGCTCCGAGGGAGCGCAGCTAGCTTGCGACTTGATAAGTTTATTTAAACGAGGAGGTTTCGACTTAGTAAAATTTATGAGTAATTCGCCCGATGTTTTAAACGCGATCCCTCTTGAAAACCGGTTATCCTCAAAAATTGAATTTGATAAAGACGACAACTTAAAGCTTTTAGGATTAATTTGGTCCCCTGTGGAGGATGAATTTTCGATCGCGCTCAAATTTAATCCGCAAACTAAATGTACTAAACGCTTGATGCTCTCGACCATCGCTAAGTTATGGGACATAAACGGGTTTTGCGCTCCTGCGATTCTATTCGCTAAATTGCTTATCAAAGCACTCTGGATTGCCCAGATAGGTTGGGACGAGCAACCCCCGCAACCTATATGTACTGCTTGGAATCGTTTCCTTAGTGAACTTTCCGCGTTGGAAAACTTTAAAATACCGCGTTTTTTAGGTATCGAACCCCACTCGCGTGTCATCCTATTAGGATTCGCTGATGCCAGTGAGAAGGCGATGGGAGCAGCGGTATACCTATGTACGATTACCGCATCCGGACCTAATAAGGTTAATTTGATTGGCGCTAAAAGTAAAGTCGCCCCGCTCAAAGTTGTTTCTTTGGCGCGCCTGGAGCTATGTGCTCTTTTATTGCTTTCTAAGCTGTTTCGATTTGCTATCGATACGGTTTCTTCCCGCTGTCGCGTTGATGAAATTTTCGCGTTCACTGATTCAACAGTAGCCCTGCATTGGGTTCACTCCGCACCGCATCGTTTCGATACTTTTATCGCGAACCGTATTTCACAGATTCAAGATAATCTGGATCCTAAACACATTTTTCATATAGAAGGATCTCAGAATCCGAGTGACTGTGTAAGTAGGGGACTTACTCCCGCGCATTTACTGAATCACCCTCTGTGGCTTCACGGCCCGCCCTGGGCTCGTGATGAACCACATACTTGGCCCATCAACCGATATACTTTCGATTCGTCTGCCGATGACAAATTATTAGAGATTAAAAAACCTACAAAATCTTTTATAAGTACCGATGTACCCCCTCACTTTATTTCTACGCTGGCCTCGAAATTGTCTTCTTGGTCCAAACTTCTCCGCATAACAGTTTATATATACCGTTTCTTAGGTAAAATCCCGCGTTCCGAACGAATGGAACTTTCACATCTAGAATATGCTGAAACTGTTGTCGTGAAGGCTCTTCAACAACAACATTTTTTCGATGACATTAAAGCTATTGCTAAAAATCGCAAGGTATCGAAAGCATTGCTACCACTTTCTCCATTTATGGAAAATGGTATCCTCCGCGTTGGTGGTCGATTAGAAAAATCGTCACTCAACTTTGATGGTAAACATCCTATACTTTTGCCCAAGAAAGACCACATCGTTAACCTTTTAATCGATTACTTTCATATCAAATACCTACATTGCGGCCCTCAGCTGCTATTGTCTTTAATAAGACAAAAATTTTGGATTGTTTCCGGTCGTAGCTCGGTAAAACAACGTTTCCGTCTTTGCAACAGCTGTTTTAAAGCGAAACCGCGTACCGAAGCGCCTTTTATGGCAGACCTCCCCGCACCGCGCGTCAATGAAGCCAAACCGTTCCTGAATACGGGCGTGGACTACGCCGGTCCTATACATATTGTGATAAGTAGGTACCGCGGCGCTCGTAAGGAAAAGGCTTACATCTGCTTATTTACTTGTCTTGTAACTCGCGCCGTTCACTTAGAGTTAGCTGTAGACCTAAGTACGGACTCTTTTATGCGCGCTTTTAGACGTTTTTTATCGCGACGTGGAACTTGTAAAGCATTATTTTCGGATCACGGCAGTAACTTTTTGGGCGCAAAGTCTCAAATAGACGAATTAAATGGATTTCTTAAATCCAAATCCTTTTGCGATTCCTTTAGCGAGGAATCTCTCGCTCAAGGTGTTAAATGGCACTTAAATCCACCTAGTGCTCCTCATTTTGGAGGGATTTGGGAGAGTATGGTTTCTTCTGTAAAGCTTCTATTAAAACGCACAATTAAAGATATCTTACTGACATACGAAGAGCTTCTTACTGTCCTTACCCAAGTTGAGGCAATCCTCAACTCGCGACCCTTGACTGTCTTGAGTTCTGACCCCGCGGAGCCTGTCGCTTTAACGCCCGCGCATTTTTTAACCCTTGAACCGCTCAACTCATTCCACTCCGATTCTCATTTCAACTCTGTGCCGGTAAATTTAATTCGCAACAAACATATGATTGACCAAATTGTTCAAAGATATTGGAACCGTTGGAGGCAAGAGTATCTTAATACCTTACAAAGTCGCGCTAAGTGGAATACAAAAACCAATGCAGTAAAGAAAGGAACGATAGTTCTAATCAAAACTGAAAATTCACCGCCGCTGCAATGGCCTCTTGGCGTAATTGAAGAGGTACATGCATCTTCTGGAGACGGAATTGTGAGGGTTGTAACGGTACGCACGAATAATGGTATTTATGTTCGTCCTGTGGTAAAGCTTTGTGTTTTACCCACTCAATAACTTACACCATTTTTTTTCTAACTTACGCGCACCCTTCAGGTGCTTCTATTTATTAGTTTAATTTAACTTCGCATTTTACTTTGAGTTCATCCTTTGTACAGGACTACTCCTACCCGCAACATACACCCATATCCTAATATATATTTATGTACTATTTCTTTTATTCACACCGCTACCCTTTAGAGATCGTTTTATTTCCCTGTATTTGTTGGTTCAGGAGACATCTTTATCTCCTGAAGGCCGGGGGGATGGTTCTTTTTTGAGGTAAATCTTAATTTGTGCAAATTAAACATGCCAATTTACGTTTTTGAACGCACTCAAATGTGACGTCGCGTGTGTCATCGAACGTATGGTATCCGCTTCCGCCTGGTGACTGCACCAGTCTGCGAAACCATCTTATAGAAATAGGCCGCGTATCGGCCGAATTTCTCTCCGCGCCTGCTCCTCATAGTAGGAGATCTCAGGGACTCCTGATAGAATTTAATATTCTTCCCGCGTGTGAAAATCCACTTTGTGGGATAATTGCTACATACCATTTTGAACTGTGTCGTGTGATCTGTGCTATAGAACAGGCTGTGTTAGATAGCTGCGCCGGGACGCCCCTGGAAGCCTGGATATAGACGCTGGATTGGTATGTAATTTGCTGCATTTTATGTATTTGCTTCAAAAGTGAACCATTCTGGCCAACAGGAATTCTTCCCTCTATTTGTCCCCACAAAACACTCGAGATCGACTGAAAAGGTCCTCTATACAGTCCCGCGGTCTGAAAATTTTGATATCCCCTTAATTTTCGACCACAGGTAGTTCAAAAATCATTTGGCCTTCGCCTACGCGCGGCGTTTTACAGAATTACCTACCCCATTCTTGATGTTTACTTTTAATCCACACTCAAAATTTTATTTCAAATGTCTTTTGTATTCAAAGCAGGGTAGCGCTTTATTAGCTAGAGGTGTTTAAAGGCAGCGGTTTGCAAGGAGAGTTTGTTTTATGATGTACCTTTTTAGAAGGTAATAATGCTATTGTGATAATAAGGATGTTTATTTTATTTCTGTTCAGTCGGAATAAGCTCTGCATGTATTTTGTTTGGAGAGCTTTGTGCGTAGAAAATGAGTTTAAACTCGTAGATGATAGACAAATAATTTTTTTAATCAGACTGGGTCTGCATTTGACCACAATCTTACCTGATGGGAAGTGACGATGTGGTCGAAGATGTAGCACACTTACCCAGTAAATACTGGTTCACTCTAGATTTGAACACACCCAGATTGTATTTATCTGGAAGCACAGACGACGGCAAGGCGATCCACTCCCTTGACGTTTGCACTATGAAGATGACTCAAAACTTTTAGTACTTCTACCCCACCATGTAGGGGTGCCGTTGTGCCGATCGTCTAGTTGTCCGATGATGGAATGGTGATGGGGGGATCAGATTGTGCAGTTCTTGAGCACATCTTGAGCAAACACTTGAGCATATTCTGAAGAATACCGATAGGCTTGCGACTTCACGTCGATGTTATATGATCATGTTATGTAATTATGTTGTGAATGTTTTCAAAGTAAATAGGGAATAGATGAGAGGCTGAATAATCATGGTGGATTAGGTTTGATTTTCTATCTTTAGAATAGAATAGAATAACTCTTTATTATAACCCCAAAATACAGAAATCATTAAAAACTAAAATAACAACTAACTTAATAATAGTGTCACAATGGGCGGTTATATCGCTTAATGCGATCTCTTCCAGACAACCTGCAAGTGAAGGAATGTAGACAAAGATATATATGGACGGTCTTTCACTTTTTAAGTGGAAATAGTACTTACTAGTTGCTCCCCGCGGTTTTCCGGGATTAAGTGTCCTATATCCTTTACTCCAGGACCTCACCTACATACCAAATTTTATCAACATCTGTTAAGTTATTTTTGCGTGGGTAACAAACATCCTTACAAATTTTCACTTTTCAGTAGGATTAACCAAAGCTCTAAGTTATTTAACTACTTCAACATCCATCCATCCATCCTCACAAATTGTCGCATGATAATTATTATTAGAAGGATTATCTTCAAGCACAATTTGAGCTTGGAGTTGTTAAATTTTAATGAACAAGGTTTATTGGATAAAAAATTACGACTACCGGCTGCGACTTGAACCCGCATCTCAATCTTCCCTCGGCGCGGGAAGTGCTCTGCCCAATTGAGCTGCGGTGGTCACGAAGTCGAGTGTCAATTTTTGTTCTTCCGTTATTTAACCGACTCAAGGGTGACGTGTACGCCATGTTTTAAGATAAGAGTGAATCTGTTTCTCAACGAGCAAGATCAATGTTGCAATTAAATACTTGCTCTGTGATGACGCGAACACATATCATTGTAAACTAGCTGCACCCCGCGGTTTCACCCGCGGTTTCCCGGGATAAAAAGTATCCTATGCGTTTTTCCAGGACCTAACGTACCTATATACTAAATTTCATCAATATCCGTTCAGTAGTTAATGCGTGATTGAGTAACAAACCTCCATACATCCATACTATCAAACTTTCGCATTTATAATATTAATAGGATTCGCTAGGCAAGCGTTAATAAAATAATAAAAATAAAAAAAAATATTTTGTACAATACACATTCCATATTATGAAATTGAAATAAAACATTAAAATTAAAATCAAATATTAAATTAATTTTAAAATAAATAAGTCAAAATTACAAATTGAAATTAACAATTAAAATTAAGAATTAAATTCAAATTCAAAAATTAAAATCATAATGCTTCATATAAATATAATAAGAAATAAATTTTAATGATACATAAGTGAATGACCCCCAAAAGAAAAAGTCCTTACAAACCTTAAACGACTTAGGTTCAAATGCTACAAGAGACTAACTTCTCAATTTAAAACAAATTGTATTCAAACAAGTTTGCAACTAAATTTGCACCTCCTTACAACGAGACAGTAAACTTCCCTTTGACAGAAAACAATACAAAAGAGGGAAGAATGAAAAGAGCGTAAAAAGCGCTTTTGCACCCTTGCGGTATTTACAGGGGTAAATTAGAGTTAAAGTAAATACCCCGGGTCAAATAATTTGCATCTTGATGTGACATTAGAGAGGCGAAATTTATCCTTTTGCAATTTAACTGTCAAAGGACAATGTCCATTCATAAAAAAGGGACATGATTAAAACCTCTGGTGGAAATGTGAAGTTAGTGTTAAATTGGATGTATTGTTGAAGTTTGGTACTCAATCACAATCCTTTTTATCCTATATAATGAAAATTTGACCTATCCTGATAATTTGATGTTCATAAGTGCGTCTGTGATGCCAAAATGATTAAAGAGATTTTGATTTTGATTTTGATATACTATCCTACTAAACTAAACTAATAATATATTAGTTAGTAGTAGTCCCGCAGCTAGTATATAATAAAAATAGTAAATTCGAAAGTTTGTAAGGATGGATGGAAGTTTGTTACTCAGTCATGCAAAAACTACTGAACGCATTTTGATGAAATTTGTTACATTGATTCTTAAGGCCCTGGAAAAAGACATAGGCTACTTTTTATCCGGGTAAACCGCGGATGAAACCGCGGGGTGCAGCTAGCTATACAGAGTTTCATATAGCAACGCATCCTACAAAAAGTGGGTCACAACAGAAAAAATCGGACCGATTATCGGGCCTACAAAAGTCTGACGTCGGCTGAGGCACTTATAGAACCACACACATATGCGTAGGTAACCTCAAGGAAAATATTATAAAGAAAATTTAATTTGTTATTTTTCGTTATTGCTTTGTACAAGTTAAAGAGCGAGTGTGGCTCAGTGGGAGCACGTGCGACTTTCGATCCGACGTTCCCGAGTTCGAATCCCACCGGCCTCGCACTAAAAACGGTGAAGATAACATAGTGAGGAAACCGGCATGTCCAAGAATAATTCACAAAAATTCAAGGATATGTGACATCCACCAACCCGCACTGGGCCAGCGTGAGGGATTACAGGCCCATACTCTCTCACCCAACGATCACATACATAGATCCTAGTTATTGGCTAGGATCTATGTATGTGATCGTTGGGTGTACCTATTTTTTTATTATTTTATTTATAACACAATTATCTATTTTGAAATATAACAAAAAAAGGAAAATATGCCCGAAAACGGCCATAATTCCCGGTTTCGGACGTTTGCTTCTCCGGATTTGACCGTAAAAGTAAGCGCGGGTTGAATTTATTACAGAATGGTTTTCAAGATTTCCGCCGGATTCCGGAATTCCAGATTTCACTATTTGAGGCATATCTCCGGTTTATGTAGTGATGTTGATCTGGGTGTTGTCGAAGGTTTTCTTTCTTCGATAATGATAGATTTCTTTTAGTGTGAACGAACGAAAGAGTGGTCCACAAGTCATATCTGGTCTGATTCTGATTCATAGGACTACTTGTGAACGGGTGCTGCTTGCGGGGACTGGTCTGGTCTGGTCACTCTAACCGATACAGCCTATTCATAAGTATAAGTAGGTATACATATGGATAAGTACGGTAAATTTTTCACTGTACCTATAGCAAAACGGGTATCAGCTGAAAATCAGCGTCGAATTGTGTAAGTCTCTCGGCATTTTATGCTGATCTGAGCCCATTCGGCACATATATTTATTATTTAAGTTTTATTTTTTATTTGTTGTTTTTGTGTGCCGAATAAATGGTTTTTCTTTCTTTCTTTCATTTATTATTTATATTTTTCTGTAACTGATACTATGACTGAGGGACATCTAATTCACACTTCTAGTTTGACATTTTGTTAATTTTAATTTAGGTATATTTCATCTAGCGCTTCGGAAATACGGATGTATTACACTGGTAAAGTCAGTTTTCGCATTTCTTTACTGGTCCCGGACTTCTTTTTGAGTATGGGAAAGAAATGGGTAGAGATGCTTATCTTTTTTGTTCAAAGTCATGTTGACTTAAGTAACATTTTTAACATATTTTTAATTTTATTTCTATTACGTGTTTATGACTTATAGTAGTGGTTCTTTTTCCGATACGGTGGTAGAGTCATTGTAATAATTGACGATCATAGTGCATCTGTGATGCCAAAATTTAATAAAGAACTTTTTAACTTTGAACTTTATAAGGTCTATCTGATAGTAATTTGATTGAATATTCATAGCTATTTAGTGTTGCAAATAAATAATTTCCTTGGCAGGTCAAGCTCCTGATGATAAATAGCACACCGATTGCATTACAATTCAGACTTTGACTACAAATAATTGTCAACCTGTGTGGTGTAGTAGTTGAGCGGGTTGGCTCATATCTCATACACCATTGAAGTTACGGGTTCGATTCCCGCGACGGTAGAAATGTTTGAGCACAGACAAAAACCCGTACATTTGTTTCGTGTCTGGGTGTTATGGGACCATGTTCGTCGTAGTTCCTGGTTAGATACAATACATCGTAGAGAGGGACCAGGATCTATGTATGTGATCTTTGGGCGTTTTTTTTTTATTTCTGCGCAGCACTGCACTCTACACCCTGAAGCAGTATACCACTACAAGCCTCTGAAAAGCTCAAAGTACAAACCCCAATAAACTTTTTGTTCCGTTTTTATTACACAGAGATACCCTACAATCTAGGGGATCATCAGAATAATGGGATTTCCCCGGCGAGATTATGCGTGGATTATTTTACACTGAGCACCTACTAAAATTTTTCCGCATAACTGCCAGAACAACTTCCCGAAACAAGCGGAAAATGACCTTATGTTACTAGTGATAAGGTGTGCAGTCGTGTGATAGAGGGCGGGTAGAGAATTTCATTTTGTGCCGAATAAAAATATCCTATACGACGGCTTTGCTTTATCATTCCGAAGCGGAGGTGTAATTAGTTTTTCCAAAGCAAGCCTGCGGTACCTATTCTGATGTTTATTTTCGATCGCAAAAAACGAGATGACGATGGAAATAATGCCCTAATGTTAGATGTTTTCAAAGGCCTCTTCCAGGTGTGCAAAATATACTATGTCCATTGGTAATACTGAATCAGTCAAGTAAGGCCTTCCCCTAACATAAGCCAATAAGGCATCTACGTTTTTAAACCATCATGGTCACTGATATCAGAATTTGATTTAGAAACGGTATAATGACCATGTATTTGTAGCTCAAAACATAACAAATACATGGTAAATATCCCGTGTCTAAATAATAAATATTAATTAACTGCTAATTAATTTTATAAAATAATTAATATAGGCATATTAAAATAATTAAATAACTGTAAAATCAGCATAATTTAGACATGTGATAACGAGTCACATCACAACAAAGAGAACTTGATTTTCAAGGAAAAATTTAGTTTATGGAGAAATATTTAACTTATTTTTAACAACTTTAAACTTCTATCTAAAATCTCTTAATATAAAGATTTTTATACAAACAAAATTTTAAAAGTTTACGTAGATGATAAAAATAGTTAGGTTTTTGTTGTAATTGAAATTTTGACAGCCTCTGTGGTGTAGTGGTTCGGAAGGTTGGGTCAAATCTCACACACCACTGAGGTGGGTTCGATTCCCGCGACAGGACAAATGTTTGTGACAGAAAAAAAGCACAAGCATCTGTTTTGTGTCTGGGTGTTGTGGGACCATGGTCCTCATAGTTCCTGGTTCCCTAGATACAGGAAATCCTAGTTAGGTGAGAAATTAAGACGGTTAAAGTACATTCTAAAAATTCTAGGCGGACAGTGCTATAATAGCCTATGCTTATAAATATAATTGGATTATCCGTATTTTATCCGTATATTTATCCGAAATTTTACCCGTATTATTTTTAACCAAAATATTGTTCTTATTCTTATTTCGACTGCTAACAGAATACGCACACTAGCCAGGGCCGGATTAGCGGGCGGCAACGTGAAAAATTGAAGCGTCCGGACTACGTCCGTTGTTTTAAATGTCGGTACGCGTCGGACCCGGCTTCATTTCAATTTTGTAACGTCATCGGCATGCCAATTTTCGTCGGCGTCAGGACGGTATTCCGAAGACGCAGGTTCGATCCCTGCCCGAGCAAAACCATTTTTCTTCTTCCTAATAATTAAAAAATCTTGATATTTTCGCCTAGCATGCGCTAACGCATTCAATATCAAAAAAGAATCATCAAAATCAATTCATAATTGGCGGAGTAATCGCGTAACAAACACACAAAAAATTTAATTAAAGAAACCATCCCGTCGAATTGAGAACCTCTTCCTTTTTGGAGTCGGTTACAGTACCTAATAGGTAGATATATTTTTATTATCAATTACGACGTTCACTAAAAATTACAATTATCAATTTTTATTAGAGTTTTTGTTATTTTTATTGTTTATTTATTTACGTAACACGTGTGACACTATCTTTATGACGACGCGTTAGGATTTAGTACATACTTGAGGTAGCCAGATATAAAATATCTTATGATAATATTATTCGTAATAGTTATATAATACCATACAACTTTATTGTCCATAAAAGAACAATAATAGTTATAAAAAATAACAATGAAGTACGTGTGTAAGTACGTATTCATACTTATGAGGTAAAATTTCCGTCTTATAAAATTTATCGACTCGTAAAAATTGCGATTAATAAAATTTACTTCCATAAACATTTTAAGAATTTTAACTTGTATGTAATAAATTAGGATTTTATTATTAAACACGTAATTTAATCAAAATATTACCTACTGTTTATTTAATTATCAAATCAATCTTTATAAACGCGAAAGTTTGTAAGAATGTATGTATGGATGTATGTTTGTTACTCTTTCACGCCAAAACTTCCGAACCGATTTTGATGATATTTGGTATGCAGGTACTTTAGGACTTGGAATAGCACATAGGCTACTTTTTATCCCGGGAAACCGCGGGTGGAACCGCGGGGCGCAGCTAATAAATAATAAAGATAATTCCTAACATTCTACCATAAGAATGGTGTGCAATATTAACATAATTTAGAAAAATATGATTAAATTAAATTCAAATTATCAAATTATTTTAAGTTAATTTTAATGAATGTTGAAATGTCGTCAATTTAATTGTCAGTATTAAAAATATTACTATAAAATGGTAATAAAAATTAGATATTAATGTTAATTCATATTTCAACATTTATTAAAATGAATACAAATCACTATTCAAGAGAAATAAGGTTACACTCTCCCAACACACCAAACCATACCTAAACATCCAAAACGCAAAGAAACATTAAACAAAACCTCCAACCAATTTTTCCACGAAAATTGTTCCCGAACAAATGCATCGGTAGCACAATAAAATCCATCACGAATCATATTATTGTGTTACCTATACAAAGTGATTGTCACTCGGGCACATGGCGGCATCGCGGGGCGGGGCTTGCCACGCCACGCCCACTCCCCCAAGCGATAAGGTCGAAATCACTATGTAGATCCTAGAGATTTTCGGCTTTACAGCACCGAAAGCCGGACGAGAGCGGGCCAAGTGTGTCCCTGCCTTAAAACATATTCGCTACCCGCGCGGGTCGCACGTACGCGGCCATTCCTTCATTCCGAATTCGTAAAGTTCCATTCTGAAGTTCTGAAGTGTGCGGGCTATGTTAAGGAATTGTTAGGGTTGACAATGGAAGTTAGTGCGATGCCGCCGATGCCCCTGGACTTCTCCATGGTGAGGAGTGGAACTGGCTCCCCTGGTGGCCTGCGGGAACCATCGCCGAGGGCAGTATCCAACAGCGCTTTTAGAGTGGTCACCCCGAAAGGTAGGAATATTAAATAGTCTTTAGAGTAAATCTACAAAAAATATGAAAAACAATGCTTAAGAATTATTGTTGGTTTATAAAGGCTGTGTTTTTTCTTACATGAATAGTTAATTATTAATTACGCATTAAAACCATGTAGATTCTGACGATCTTTTTGACTGAAAGCACAGCTAAAAGTAAGGAAAGTGTTTTAAGACACATTCTTAGATAGACACTATTTAACAGTTTGAGTCAAAATATTTTATATATGTCTTATTAGGTTAGATTGTAATGTTAATTGGGGGTCTTTTTGTAATACATTTTTTAAAAGTAGATTCTATAATCATTCATGTTAAATTGTTCTTTTAGAATTCTTAAAATACTTTGTGTCAACTTCAGAAATGTTTATCTTGATAGTACTATAAATTCTTTTGCATATACTCCTTTATTTTTTGTAAAGTGTAATAAATTTAAAAATGTGGGTTAGTTGTAAAAAAGGACGACGAACAAGACACAAAATAAATACTTCATCAAATTACTGACGACTTGCTTCAAAAAGTTATAAATATATAGATAATAGACAAATGTTTTTACTGAGAATTAATTCGCATTTTTAGAGATAAAATTTACGCTTTCCAGTAATACATTGCTAAGATATAAGATACATATTCATATAATTCTTATTACACTGTTTTACATAGTACGTGATACAAGCGATACTATTATCAAATTTGGTAATTAATTGTGTAAAGGGTAATCACGACTGAAAAATAATTGTTAACCTCCGGTCAGGGTGTAATGAAGTCCACTTTTGAATACATTCGGAATAACCCATATAGTTCGTGATTTCCCCTATGCCAAAAAAAATATGACATTTGAAATGCTCAATTTATCGAACCCATCTACATATTTAGTAGTTAAATACTTCCTTAGCATTAAATCTTTTCATTAGTAATTATAGGTAGAACTAATAATGGCAGTAAATGTAAAACTTTTTTGAATAATTAACCGAAGTATAGCCCTCTAGACATATCATTGAAATTCCTATCTGAATTACCCCAATACATTTATGTTTTAATCATTTTTATTCATCATATAAATATTCTGCATGAAATGAATGGTTTTTTATGTTTAATTTAGGACTAGGTAACCTATCTATGTACTCCGTAAAAAGCCTTCATTAGATAATTTTCAAAAGTTTTGATGTTTGAATCAAATAATACCTATACATATATTTTTATAATCTTATTAGTGTTCACAATTAATATTAATCAATTAATGTTTATATGGGAAAAAATTTAGATTAGATAAGTAAAGGTAGTACTAACAAATAGAAAAATAATCATTATATTTCCTCTGCTCTACAGTCATGCAATTTCCCAATCAGCATTATCATTGTTACCCTACACAGGGTGATCATGTAATCAATACGGCTGTCAAATGAAACTTAATTGTCGCCCGCGCCCCTGACAAATGATCCCCCCGTATTGTAGAGAATGGTAGAGATAGATACAAGCAGCTAAATGTAGAGTCTGCATTACCAATGTACATTTTGGCACAAACAAACAAGTTTTAGTAAAAGCCATGTGGATATTAATTTTGATTAAACGGTTTGAATATTGTACAAAATTTTGATTTTTTTCGTCGTAGAATAAAGGGAAAGATTCGTCGAGTATAGGGGAAACCAATAACCGGAGATAATCTTTGTGCATTGGTAATTGTGATGTGAGGGGCCAAACTGTAAAATTTTTGTAGTTACAAATTAAATATATGTTTTAGCACATTTAATCGTAGACCAATTTAAATTAGGAAAATATTTTGAAAAAACTTAACTTTCAATAACTATTTTTATTATAATTGTATATATTTTGTTTCCATTTAAATAGAATTATAATTTTTAGTGTAAAGGGCTGTTTCAGCAACCTCCAAATTAATGTTGATCGCTTTATCGAAAAGACACTAATCAAATTCATTTGCACTAATTTCTTTCAATATTATTATGGTTCATTTTATTCGAGTCTGTAATATATCGTTATAATCTTCGATCATATAGGTATATCCGGTATATATGATCGACGGTTATAATAAACGACTTATTCAAATTCTAAGGGACTGTTTTATCGACTTGTTAATTTTCAATAAGATCGTCAAAATTAAGAAATTGTTTTTTTTTTCAAAATTCTAATTTATTTTCTGAGTTAAATAGACGTAGTACGTCGCACATTGACCATCAAATGACCATTTCTTGTAAGAAAAAATACGAATTAACAGAATACAACATAAACAATAAAGGAGAAGAGGTTATTTTTGTTTTTTTTTAATAAAATAAGTTTGCTCAATTTATAGTCAATATCAAAGAATTTTGTGTTCCCGTTTCTAATATTGAATACAGTGTGACCATACTAGTTTAAAAACGTATTATGTTCAAATTCTTTGCAAGCCATGCTCTGCATCTTCACAAGACTGTTATGAGTCTTTTTTTAAAAGATGCAGTTCATGTATTAGCCGTCATTGGTGGGCCTTCGTCTGTTCCCGGCTTATCGTCACAATTCAGAAAAAGTTGATGTTTATGGTCGTGGTGGTTGTTTATGGTTCCTAGTCGTGTTTCGGGATGATGCTCGGTGAACTATCGGGGAGACGGGTCTGAGCAGCCGCTCAACTGCCATCTCTCTCTAGATCGATGTGCTCCATCTTAGGCCACATCATCGCTTCACATCAGGCAAGATAGTGGCCAAACATAGATCTGTTAAGCGTAAAAAAGAAAAAAAAAACGTTCCTCCTTCCAGAACAAAGTGTTTCGCTTAGACTTTCATAATGCGAACAGCTAAGGAATGGAACGCCTCACCAGCGTCGGTTTCCCGATTTTTATAATCTAGGTGTCTTTAAGTCCAGAGTGAATCGGTATCATCTAGGCAAGCATGATCCATCGTCGACCGCGTCATCACTTTCCATCAGGTGTATCAGAAAATAAAAAAATACAGTTAAAAAAAGTTAACAATACACGTATCACAATGAGCGGTCTTATTAAAATGAACTATTCTTAAATTTAAACTCTTTAACTCTTCTAATACGGCAAAGGAATTGAACTAATTATTTTTATTTTAATATTTAATTGCGTTTATAATTAAATATTACCTATTTAATTGTATAATTAACTGTTAAGTCTTGAACCAGATTATTACAGTATGGTTTTTCCTATTGTGTATTGATATAGATAGATACCTACACTTTAATTAACAACTCTTAGAAAATATACATTTAATAATATAAATTCTGACCTAATAAAGTTAAGCTATGAATTCTCCGGTTAAATACCGGAACTAGGTAATATATTAGTTAGCTATTGTTAGCAAAACGTATGATTTTAATTTACATACCTATATCGGTAACTAAGTAGTCTTTAAGCTACACTCGTTCTAATTTTAACATAAAAGAAATGAGTTGCGATAAATTAATAATAAAAATAATTATATAAGTAATGGAACTCCTTACCAGCTTTAACTTACCTTACCTTTTATATATTTTATTAAATTGTTTAACAAAGTTTTGTTCGTGTAGTCCGCAACGATAACATATTCCTGCAGGTCTGCATATGAATCACCAAATATCTACTATTATTATTATTTTTATTATATTATTATATAACTGTGTACCACTGTCTGCTAAAAAGCTTAATGTTATCCTGCCATTATATATTCACAAGCATTTTTGAAAAAAATAATTTTATTATATATTATTATTATTATTATTATTCCCACGTAAGCTAGAATTCAGGCTTATTTTGTGCATCTTATTTTAACCACAAACTAACGCAGTTAAGCTAAAGACCGCAATGATATTAAAGTTTTGTGTATAATGATGGCACGATACTTTTCAATCGTTGTCGTTATTTTACTATAAATAAAATCTATATTATGACTAAATATTAACTTTTACTAAAACATAAAAACCTTATAAATGGAAAACAGAGCTCAAGTCCGTTGGTAATCCGAAAGACTGGTGGCACCACCTCGTTGAATACGAGTCAATTATTATTTTCCTTATATACTTATTTAATATTTGATTATATAAATTATTTAATATTGACGCAAATTATTATGGATCAAGGATACGTCATCTATTTTATTTATTTTCCCCAATCAAAAATCCTTATTTTTCTGCAGGTAGGTACAGAAATACGGGAAAAACTGAGGTGAATTACATCACTGCGATATTATATAACAATATTTTTCAAAAATCAATAATTGTTATAATTTATATATTTATTGGATAAAATACCATATAAATCGTATAGGTATTATCTATAATATTCATTTTTTTTTTACACTTAATAGATTTATGTTTAGCCACTATTTCGCCTGATGTGAAGCGGTGATGTGGCCTAAGATGGAGCACATAGATCTAGAGAGAGACGGCAGTTGAGCGGCTGCTCAGACCCGTCTCCCCGGTGGTTCACCGAACATCATCCCGAAACACGATTCATATTCATATTCAATCATTTATTGCATCACACATGTTATAGGGATCTTAAATATTATAATACAGAGTCACAAATGTACCCAACTTAGGGCATAGCAATATGAGTAGAAGCGGACCGATATATTATTACTTTTTTCGTCAAAATTTATCCTTAAAAACTTCGTCTAAACTATAATAACTTTTACTTAGTATGATAGCTATCGGTATATAAACATCGTATAAGTATTTCTATATAATAATTATAAAGAAAAAAATTAATAATTGTTTTTAATACTATTCTTACTTCCACTATATACCTACCTAAACACAACCTCTCTACGACACTTGCATCAACATTTCTTTCTAGTAAATTTCTATCATACGAATGCCATTTCCGATTGGTCAAAGGCAAGCCAAAAGCCGTCCGATAGCTATCATACAAAGGAAATTACAAAGGAACCGATGAAATATTAATTTCCAATTTCCATCTGGCCCCCTGATGAGGACTAGGTACTCGTTTTTAGTGGCCTTTTTGTATTCCCTTTCCTTTTTTTCCTTTGGTTTCCTTTGACGGTAGATTAGTACAGTGGTAAAGGAAAAAGAGGTTGGACCTGATTTTGGTTCAATACCGTTTTTTAAAATAAATAATGATCTGTCTCAGAAAGACATCCCATTAACATTACAATCTAGCCTAATAAGACTAATAAGTAATTTTACTTTGACTTAAATTGCTAAGTAGAGTATAACCACTGAAGTATAACTAAGAAAGGCGAATACACTTTTTTTTTATTTACGGGTAAAACTAAAGTATGTATAGGTAGGTACTGCTATACACTGTCACTTCACTAAACTAACTCAAAAGGTTCAAAGGTTTCGAAAACCTTTTGCGTAAGTTTAGTGAAAAGAATAGAGGTGGGATCTGATTTTGCTATTTAACTTTTTTATATATAATGATCTGTCTTAGAAAGACATCCCATTAACATTACAATCTAGCCTAATAAGACTAATAAGTAATTTTACTTTTGCTTAAATTGCTAAGTATAACTAAGAATGTGTCCATTAACATATTTTTTACTGTCTCTATTAAGGCGAAGACACTTTGTTTTTGTATTATTTCGGTTGCCAGAGGAAGTTCAGAACACTAATTCAATGAATTCGTTTAAGTATAAACTTAAGAAATGGCTTGTTGAGCAGACATTTTATTCATTTAATGAATTATTTGAATAATTTTTATCATTAATTGTACGACATATTTAATTTAATTTATTTAATTTGAATGAATTATTTTATTATTATCGAATATACATGTAACATCGATTGTTATGAATAAATGAATATGAATATATGAATATTATAATCTGAGTTAGTTTAGTGAAAAGAAAATAGCAGGATCTGATTTTGCTACTTTACAGTTTTATTAATATATATATATATATTGATTAAGTATTAAAAAAAACTATAAAGCATGTAAAACCCATTAACATTACAATCTAGCCTAATAAGATTAATAAGTAATTTAACTTTGACTTAAATTGCTAAGTAGAGTATAACCGTACTAATATTTAGTTTTCTTAGGTATAACTAAGAATGTGTCCATTAACACTTCTTACAGTCTACAGTTTTAAGCTAAAATTTTAAGGTGTTTTGACTGATTTTTGCCTATATGTTTATGTCGCTTATAAGTGCATTTTATGTGCCTATTTTATAAATATCTTTCGACTCTTAGTACTTACAGTCATGTTTTCCCATTGTCATATTTGGTTAAAATTATATATATAAAATTCTCGTGTCACAATGTTAGTTACCTCACTCCTCCGAAACGGCTTTACTGATTTTTACCAAATTTTATATACATATTCAGTAGGTCTGAGAATCGGCTACTATTTTTCATACCCCTAAGTGATAAGGGTTGTTCACCCTTAACATTTTTTTTAAATTTCTATGGCGAAACAACGTTTGCCGGGTCAGCTAGTATATTTATAATATTATGATGTCACTACAACCTAAACTAAGAGGCAATACAAATACAATCAAGCAATCTTTTTTTTTACGCTCTATAGATCTATGTTTAGCCACTATCTCGCCTGATGTGAACCGATGATGTGGCTTAAGATGGAGCACATAGATCTAGAGAGAGACAGCAGTTGAGCGGCTGCTCAGACCCGTCTCCCCGATGGTTCACCGAACATCATCCCGAAACACGACTAGGTCGCTTGACGGCATGGTTTTGTTCGGTGGGTGGTATTACAACCACGGCCAGAGCCTGCCACTCCAAAAACCTACGACCAAAGTTCGTCATAGGTTGCCTGAAAATAAAATGGATAATGCTGAAATGATGTGACAAATCATTACATGAAGTAACAAGTGATGAGGTAATACAATTATTATAATGTACCGTATTTTTCATTGCAAAAAGCTTTCGTAGGATTATTTAAAAGCTCTATTAGTAAACAAAGTGAAAACAGCTTCTACCTGCCGCTGGATGCATACAGCGAGCAACCGCTCGTTGTGGTGATCTATGAGGAGGCCTATGTTTAGCACTGGACATCTTCCGGCTGACGAAAACAGATCCGATTTAGAAAATTTATTTCACTGTTAAAAATCTACACTATCCCTAAGTAACCCAGACTACATGTTATTGTGTCGACGCGAATGAAGTCGCAAACGGTTGCTAGTTTCAAATAAAAACACCATTTTACCATTGGACAACGTTACCCCTACATGGTGGACGTTCCGCATATCCGTACTAAACGTTTCGAATCTTCCTTTTTGGTGTGAACGTCGAAGGAGTGGAACGCCTTGCCGTCGTCTGTGTTTCCACATAAATACAATCTGGGTGTGTTCTAATCAAGAGTGAACAAGTACTTACTGGGTAAGCGTGCTACATCTTCGACCACATCGTCGCTTCCCATCAGGTGAGATCGTGGTCAAACGCCGACCCCGTCACATGTAAAAAAAAGAGTTATCACAAAGCCATTCAAATTACTACTTATATAATAGAACCACCAAAACAGCACGAGGCCCTAAGTAGGGCACAATTAACTTAACACCAGTGCGTAAAAAGGGCAAAAATCACCCCTTGTTACACAGGGGCACACATTGGAGAGAGTGATGCATTTATTGCAGCGAAATTACTGGGCCTATAAGGCTTAATATCTCATGTCTCGGGGTGATGAGCGCAATGTGCTCAAATGTAAAGCCACACAAATGGTCACCCATCGAAGTGGCGACCGCAGCGAACGTCGCCTAACCTAGCAGATCTATTGCGAACTAGCGGCTACCTATTCTACGAACGTTTACATACACCACAGGATTATTAATAATATAATAATAGTATATAATATAGTGTGAGGATTTAACACTCTCTCTAAAAACGGTGAAGGAAAACATCGTGAGAAAACCGGCATGTCCAAGAATTTTTCACAAAAAGTCAAAGACATGTGACATCCACCAACCCGCACTGGGCCAGCGTGGTGGATTATGGCCCATTCTCTCTCTATGAGAGAAGGCCCGTGTCCCAGCGGTGGGAACGTGATGGGCTGATGATGATGTTTATAGTTAATTAGTTGTTGCAAATAACGTTTTTTTCTTTCTTTCTAGTACCACGTAAACGCAAAGACCTTAAACATTCCTAATTGGAACTTGTGATAAAACCAGGCTTCAGCGTCATTACTTATAAACGTGACTTCTACACGTGATTTTAAAGTATTTCCCACTTATCCAACGAAAATGATGCAATACTAATAGCTTAATTAGCATACTTAGTTAAAAATGGTAGCTGCATAATTATTATCAGTTTTAAGTAATTTTGCATATTATTTTTCCTGTTAACTTATATTATAATTATCAAAAAAGTTTATGTGGTTTCCCAGTTTAATAACCTTTTATGAAACTACAGAGGTACTACAGGGACTACAGGAACTACAGGGTATCTAGGCCACGTCTTAAGACATGAAAGATACCAACTACTCCAACTGATCATCATGGGCAAAGTAGAGGGAAAGCGACGTAAAGCAAAGTAGAGGGAAAGCAAAGTAGAGGAAGAAGAAAGAAATCCTGGTTGCGCAACATCCGCGAATGGACGAGCATTGCCAGCGTAGAAAATCTGTTTCGCTTGGCACAAGATAGGCAAAAGTTCGCCGAGCTGACGGCCAAACTCCAATAGTGGAGAGGCACCATAAGAAGAAGAAGAAACTACAGATCAAAAACAAAAATTTTCTAGTAAAATATGTACCTACAATAACTAATAATTAAAAACCTGAATAGAAAATAGGTACCGCATAGATAAAATTTATACCTACGGCAACTTTAAAAAACATATATGTCACGACCCACGCAACATTTTAGCGTCGCATTCAAATTAGGGTTCTGATCCGTAGCCAGATCTTGCCCCTAGCTAGATGTGGCACGCGCCCCATTTGGCCCTTCTATGTTCAATAAGTTGAATTACATCGCCTTAGCGGTGGATAACAAAACGATGCGTTCTATTTCTGTCTCTTTTAACAATGGAAGAATTAGTGGGATATAAAGGCCGGATTTAAGTTCAATTTATCGCTATTTAACTATTTATACTACTTATATTCATATATATGACGCGTCATAGAGAATACAAATTTCGCAGATGGCGTTTATTAATGAAGGAACCACGTTTCCTTGAAGCAAGGAATGGCCAAGTTGTCATAGTGAATAAGGGCCCTGGTCTGGTTTGGTCCCTCCTAAATGCTACTGTCATACCTATTCATATATTATTTATACTTTTTGTTAATGACATTATGACTGTGGGACATCTCACTAGCATTTCTTATTTGACATTCTGTTAATTTTAATGTAGGGGAACCTGTTGAACCTTGGCACTATGTGTACCTAGGCCATTGGGCTCGTTTCAAATATTCGCGCGATACTAAATTCTACTGTTTATGGTATTCGGTACGTCACTACCGACTATTCAATGTGAAGTTAGTCGCATACCGCCATTGAGCCGGTATTTGGTGTTATCGACGTTAAAACTTTTTTTGGCAAAAAAGTAAGTATTTCTAATATATTTTGAAGTCTGATAGTTTTAAACGTTTTATAATAGTCACTTAACTGTTACATGCTAACGGTTCTTTTATTCAACAAGTGTCAACACAATAAAAAACTTACGAGGTACATAACCTCTAAACTATATATAATCCACCGTTTTGTTGAAGTTGAAGTAGTGTTGTACCTCGGTCACTGTCGATCAGTTGTTCCTTGGTCAGTGGCCAAGGTACAACCTGGATGTTGTACCTTGGCCGGGAGAATATTTTATTAAATTATTTCACACTTACGTAATATATTCCTAATCAAATATCTTTATTATTTCAGAAATCATGCCGAGAAGTAAGGAGAAGAAGAAAAGGACACCTATTAATATGGGTGATCTGACAAATGCGATTACAATGATTAAGGAGAAAAAATTCTCCACTTTCGGTGCTTCCAAACATTTTGGATTACCAAGAACAACTTTGCGTCGTCATTTAAAGCACTGTTTGGAAATAGGTAAGGATGAAAGCAAGTTACACGAAAACCTTGCAGTTAATCAAGTTTTTGATCGCACCGAAGAGCATAGTCTGGTTGACTATATTAAAGACGCTGCACACTTGCAATTTGGATTGACTTTAAAAGACGTGAAAATACTTGCATACCAATTTGCAAAAGCGAATGGAAAAAAGTACCCAAAGAGCTGGGATACAAACAAAATGGCTGGAGATTATTGGCTGCGATTGTTTAGGAAGCGATACCAAAACGAATTGTCTTTGAGAAAGCCTGAAGCTACTAGTTTGGCTCGCTCTTCGGCGTTTAACAAACATACTGTGAGTATAACATTCGACAATTTTAAGAAAGTCCTTTCTCAATGTCCCTCTGACATAAATGCGACTGACATCTGGAATTTAGACGAAACTGGATTGTCCACTGTCCATGTTCCTCCAAAGATATTAGCACCTCTTGGCGTGAAACAAGTTGGGTCAATGACTAGCGCTGAAAGAGGAACAACGGTTACAATGATAGCGGCTATTAATGCAGGTGGTGGTTTTATTCCACCCATGCTGATATTCCCTCGTGTAAACTTTAAGAATTTTATGATAACTGGTGCTCCTGAAGGCAGTATTGGAGGCGCCAATCCATCCGGTTGGTCAAACGAGTCCATGTTTGTGATATTCCTCCAGCATTTTATCAAATATGCAAAGCCTACCAAAGAACGACCTGTCATTCTCTTAATGGACAATCATGAAAGTCATATTTCTGTACCGGCAATACAAATGGCCAAAGATAATGGTGTAAAGCTTATTACTCTACATCCACATACTAGTAACCACATGCAACCACTAGACAAGACAGTTTTCGGCCCTTTTAAGACTTATTTTAATACAGCGGCTAACGAGTTACTAATGTCTCCAGGTCATGTGGGAAAACCATTAACTATATATGATATTGCTGGCTTGGTGGGAAAAGCTTTTCCCCTTGCCTTCACACCTAACAATATTTGCAAAGGTTTTAGTTCAACTGGTTTCCATCCTTTAAACGAAAATATCTATACAGATGCTGATTTTATGCCCGCATGCTATTCCGATCGTCCACTTATCGAAAAATCACCAACCAGAATTATTGATCAGGTGCCTTTTAGTCAGCCGACTGCTTCAGGTTTCGAAGTTATAGATGGAAAATCGCCAACTTTGATATCGCCGGCTATAATACGCCCTCACCCAAAAGCCGAACCTCGTAAAGAAACACGAAAAGGAAGACAAAAAGGAAGATCCAGAATTTTGACCGATACACCAGAAAAGCAAGAAATTGAAAATATAAAGACTAAAAAACATGTTTCAACTAAATTTAATCAAGCAGAGTCCATCAATCTTTTGGCAAAAAGTAAATTTATGAATAAAAACAGATTCAATAATGCAAAAAAGATAAAAAGAAGAATTCTATCCGAAGCAGAAACCAGTGAAAATTCTACCAACTATTTACAGAGTGACACATCTGAAGGTGCCTCCGACAATGACAGCGAAGATGAGAACCTGCAGGCTGAACATGTTAATAAAGAAAATTACAATATTGAAGACTATGTTATATTTGTATATGAAGGTTCCTATTTTGTCGGAAAGGTAGAATCAATATCTGAAGAGGGTGTATTACTGAAATCAATGCAAAAATCACTTAAAAACTGGAAATGGCCTGAAAAAGAGGATTTGAATCTGTACCCGATGAGTGACATTATAGAAAAAATTAAGACCCCGCAAAAAGTTAACAAGAACAGAGAAATTTATTATGTTCCAGAGATACAGAAGTACTGGGATTTCTACTAAATGCTAAAGGCTAAATAATATATCTTTATATTGATAGTGTTCTCATAAAAGCTAGTCCTAATAACTGATTAAAAAGTTTAAACATTTTATTTTCTATTTGCTATATTATAGGTTATATTGATTTGCTATATTATATTATGTGATATGTTCAAATGTACCTACCTAGGTCTATGTGCCTACTAATTTTAAAGTTTGTGATATAGCAAAACAGTGGTTAAAAGTTAGTTGTTTTGGTTTAGAGATTTTGTTTGAAAAGCAAACAAAAAAACTACGAATATTATTTTAATTTTGTTCAGAATTTCTAAAGTGTTTTGTTAAATATTGTAATAGACCGAATAAAACGATTTTGGTTAAGAAAACTTAATAATTTGCTTAAATTACCCCCAAATTCTCCATGTGTCCTAGGTACACCGTAGTACTGGCCCAGGTACATAGGGTATGTTGTACCTTGGCCATATTTACCTTTTTTTTTTAAATTTTAAAATCTCTGTAAGTATGAAATATACATTTCTGATATTTTGGTGGTGAGTACCCAAATAATTGGAATTTCGAAATATACAAATATGATTTGTGTGCTGTACGTCAAATCACAATAAAAAATATATAACTAAAAAACTGTCCAAGGTACAACAGGTTCCCTATACCTAATTGTTCATCCTTATATCTCGATACGTTTTAAAACAGTTGAAAAAAGAGACGTCCCCGCAGAGTTTCTTGGTGCTATCTTCTCTAGCGGGCGTATTTCGGAAGCACTGGTAGAGTCAGTTTTCGCATTTCTTTTCTACACCCGGACTTTAATTTGTGTATAGGAAAGAAAAGGGTAAACATCATACGTACTTTTTTTTCAATGTCATGTTAACTTAAGTTAACATATTTTTCATTTGAGTTGGTTTAGTGTTTATGACGTTTAAAAGTGCATTTTAATAAATGATATTTGACTTTGACTTTAAGATGGCTTGTTTGAGTCTCAAAATGCCCAATGTTAATTTCGCTTGAAATACCATTCATACCGGACGACACTACTGCTTGGCGGCAAAGGTCCTCCCAGATTAAAGGAGAATAAAAGAAGCCCCCCCGCTACATTTAGACTCCAGATTAAAATGTTACGTTAAAATGTTACCTATTTATTCATTACAGAATCTACTTATTCGCAGAAAGACTCACAATACGCAATCCCATTAAAATCAATGTCTCCCGAATGTTGCGGGGCGTACAAAAATAATGGCAAACTCAATAACGGCCGGTGTTCGATCAGGCAAATCCGATTATGCCCGGGATCAGATGTCTCGGCCGCGGCAGACATTATTGGCTGCGGATTATACCCTCTTAGATATTAATTGTTTTCTGTAATCTGTAGAGAGAGATTTCAGCCCGTAATCGTGATGGCAATTGAAAGATTATTTAAATTCAAGTTGTTTTTATTCAAGAGCTTTTGTGATTTTATGATGATTTATTAAGCAGAACAAAGTCAAAATCTTTTTATTCATTTTTGGCATCACAGACGCATTTATGGACGTCAAATTATCACCATGATTCTACCACCATGTTGAAATGGAACTTTAGTCATTCGAAAGCTTATAATAGCGCCATGAATCACAGTCGAGATCGAAGTCGTTTCTATGTATAAAAAACAATAGGTACCTAATTATTTAATGTTTTTAATCTTGCTTTCAATTCAATAGGTATTTACTCATAATTACGAGCTATTATTGATACTTATAACTTCCAAACATGCCTATATTAGGCTTAGAAGTTCCTTATATGCCAGTTCGTATAGTTTAGACGTATTGATAGCCCAAGTGGGTATTTATTATAAATGTATATAAATGTTATACAAATAAATATATATATACAGTGATAAAGACTAAACGAACCTACAACAGAATTAAAAAGTAAATTTAAAGATATAAACAGACTTTACTGGTTAACCTTATTGAATAGCCAGACTGATAAAAGTCAAAAGATATTAATTAAATATTCACAAAAAATAATTTTTAATCGTCATAAACACATCATAAAATCAGTTAAAATACTTTCAAAATTATAACTTAAAATATCATATTATAGAAAAACAATAGCTTAAAAAGCAAGCATGTATGTATACATGTATACCCATTTCTCTCCCGTAGGTACACAAATTAAATTCCGGCACCAGAAAAGAAATGTGAAAACTGATTCTACGAGTGCTTCGGAAATACTGTTTTTTTTCTTTAATTCGTTGGCCGAGGTAAGCGCAAGCACAGAATACTAAGGGACAGAAGCATCACTCCGCAAGGAAATTTAAACAAATAGCGACTCTTGCTATGACGCAAAAAAATTCAATTCAGCTCGCGTAGCGCTGCATACCTACCAGTCATATTAACCTACAGAGCGCCTCTGTTTCTATCGCATAGCTCTTATCTCTTCTGACGCGGCACATGTAACGACGCGCGACCCGCCGTCGGTGTCCGGCTATGTACTTGTAGCTTCGTACTTACAGTGCGGAGTGCGCTAGGCCTGGCGCAAGCTGTTTTGGTCACCGGTTGTTTCTATGAGGCGTCTAGATAGCTCCTTGAAAAAACACGTTTGCCCGTCACGGCACCCATAGTTTTGACCCCATTAAACGGAAGAAATATGTAATATGTATCCCTCCCCGACAGATGCATACTTCTTCCGCTTGAGGCGCTCTGCTGCTTCTGCCGCCGCTATTGCTTACCCAAGTTATTTTTTTAGGAGGAGGTTCTCAATTCGACTGTATGATTATTTATTTAACCCCTAAGACTAAGTCGCTAAGTATGATCACAGTGAGTCTGTCTGTGTGTCTGTCTGTTGCACCGTAGCTCTTAGACGGGTGAAGCGATTAGGATGCGGATTTTTTTTATTTGAAAGCAGGTTTTCTAGCGATGGTTCTTAAATATCATCATCATCATCATCATCATCAGCCTGTAGTCACCCACTGCTGGACATAGACCTCTCCCAATGAACGCCATTGAGCCCGGTCTTCGGCTTTTCTCATCCGGTTTCTACCGGCCGCCTTTCACAGGTCGTCGCTCCACCTGGCCGGTGGGCGTCCTACACTACGCTTGCCGATTCACGGTCTCCACTCAAGGACACGTCTACTTCGACGGTTGTCCGTCTTTCAAGAGACCAGCACATATCCACTTCAGCTTATCAGAAACGTTGTATCAAAATTGATTCAGCAGCTTTTTACTTTTTATGTATGTGTGTTAAATTTTAGTTTACTGAATATTGTTACAATAATCGGTAGCAGATTTTCGGACGTGGGCAGTCTATCTCTGACGTACAAAAGCTATAGTTGCCGTCAGAGCTGAACGCGCCCTTGTGAACACCGAACGCTCGTCCTGTCAGCAACGTCCGAACCTGATTTTCGTCCATCCGATCCATCATTCCGGATGTAGATCTAATTTCGAACTGCGTGCCCGAGCTGAACCAATTACTGGCACACGTACCACGTACCACGATTACTGTGTGCGATTTATTTCCACTGTTGTCAAGCTTTTGTACTTATTTTTGCTACCTTTAACCGACTTCAAAAAGGAGGAGGTTCTCAATTTGATTGTTTTAACTGACTTCAAAAGAGGAGGAAGTTCTCAATTCGACGGTATGTTTTTTGGATTTTTGTTACGCGATTACTCCGCCAATTATGATTTGATTTTAATGATTCTATTTTTGTTATGTAGGTCTTACATCAGAGGTGGTCCCGTATAAATTTTATCGAAATTGATACAGCACTTTTTGCAAAAATTAACAAAATCAAAAAATGGAAGTTAAGTCGGATATTGTTTTAAAAAATATATATTTTGTTTGTTACTTAAATTTCCGTCATTTATAAACTGATTTGGAAAATCTTTGCGTTGGGTTCAGTATAGCTTCAAGGTGGTCCCATATAAATTTCATCGATATCCTTGGACTTCGAAGATACATCAGAATATTCAGAATTGAAGTCGTTTTTTTGTTTTTAAGAAGTTAAGAAACATAATAATGTCAAAAACAAACTTAAAAATATTAACAAAAGTTCTAAAAAATGCCCCTCTATTTCTTGCCGTATCTTCTGAGTAGTGGTTCTTTTTCCGATACGGTGGTAGAATCATTGTAATAATTGACGTTCGTAAGTGCGTCTGTGATGCCAAAAATTAATGAAGAACTCTTAAACATTGGTGCGCTGAATCGAAAGTCACACAAATTCGCTCGCCCACTAAAAAACCCATAATCACGTTGTAAAGTAAACCAACGTCACTCTCACCACATGCTTACACCCGTTTAGCTCCGTCTCGCCGTCGTCACAACAAGAAGTACAAAACTCAATGCGCCGAGAGAAACACATGTCGCGACTCGCAACAAAACGACGAGTCGTCCTTGGGTACATCCGACATCCGATTCTCACGATTAAATCATGACGAGGAATCAAATAATAATTTTATGACCATTATTGAGCTCATAACGCTCGTAATTTAGCTCCCAAATTAATATTTTATATTAATATTTTATTACTGGGCACATGAGACTTAATATCTGATGTCTCGGGTGATGAGCGCAATGCAGTGCTACGCAATGCTTTCTAAGTGGTATTGCAATAGTTACGGGCAAGCTGATTCTTTCATCCCCATTCCATCTTAGGACCACCAGGCGCGGGGAGTCACTCCACCCTTATGTTGTGCACATACCACCAGTGCGCAAAAAGCGCTTCGCTGACTCTTTCATTGTACGTACTGCTAAGGAGTGGAATTCTTTACCAGAATACTTATTCCCTTCCAATTACAACCTGGGTCTCTTTAAGACAAGAGTGAATAGGCACCTCATGGGCAAATGTGCTCCGCCTTAGACCGCAACTACGCTTACCATCAGGTGAGTTGTTGTCAAACGTGAGCCCATTTAAATAGCTTACCATCAAGCGAACGACTTGCTCGTCTCATCACTCAGTTCGGTTTCTGTGCACAAACATTTGTCTCGTTGCGGGAATCGAACCGCAACTTCAGTGGTGTATGAGATTTGAGCCAACCAACCACTACATCACAGAGGCTGGCGTGATGCTAGTGGATCTTGTCCAATTCCAATTCTTATTGACCAAATTATAACAATGTACGTTACATTAGGCATATCATTATTATACAAAATTATTTAATTAATTATAATCTATTTAAAATAAGATTTGTTTAATATAGGCCTTCCAGCATTTCGTCATAAATTCGTTTATTGTATAGAAAGGATGTGTTTCGAAGAACGCTTTAGTTTTTTATTTTAACTCTAGGGTAGGTAATTTAGTAAGTTATATCAAGATTAATAAGAGGTAATTTATTATACATATAAAGTTTTAAACTAAGTCCTTGTTTATATTTTTTGGTTAACAGAGACGCAGGCACTTGCAACTTTTACTTATTTCTAGTGTTGTATTTATGTTTGTCCAATCTTGTAGGTATTTTTTTAAGTGTACTTCTAGAAGAGAATTGTATGTACATAAAGAAATTTTCGTCATTATTTGTTTGATGTCAGCGCTACGGGTGACATAATCAATACCTATATGCATCACATTCGTACATTAGCGATGGTTCCAGTAAATAACGATGCCTACGAGACAGGTCAGGCAGTGATATCTACCTTTATTTAAAATCGAAATTACTCATTCCACAAATGAAAAACAAAGCAGAAAATCCAACCAACCCAAGCTCCGTCACCAAGCAAATCCAGACGTCATCTAATCATGACCCGCGACCGCAGCATCAGCGAACGTTAATTATGAATTTGGTTCGTAAATCGCCTTCATGCGTAGGGATTGAGGCCACGTGCGACACATTAGCGTAATGGGGACCCTGGAATCTTTCTCGGGTTTAAAGTGAAGCCGATATATTTGTGTCGCAAAAGAGAAACGACGTACAGTTTCTAGTAGAAGCAGTTGAGTCGTCACGATCAGACTATCTAAGCAAAGTTTTAGCTAATTTGGTTTTTTGTAATGCCATGTCATCAAAGACAAGATTTTCTACGTCATCACACAAAATTCACATAAAATTAAAAAAGTGTAACATTATACACTCGAGAGCAATGAATCCGGGTCACTTAAAGAATGTTAAAAATCTCGGAAACTAAAAATGATAGGTTAATGCAATAAATTGTATTTAATAGACAATGTAATACTCCTTAAATGAAAGTAAAAAAAATATGAGTCACCATACATTTTATTAACACAAAATTACATAAAGAAAAAAACTGCTGATCTCTCCTTAAAACAAAAATAGGAAACATGAAATTTTTGAACTTTATTACGATTTTCTTGAATTTTAATACTTCGTATTGCCTCCTCGTGCTTCCATTACGGCGTTTACGCGGTTTGGCATGCTGTACACCAAGTTCCTTATACGATTTTGGGGAATATTCTCCCATTCCTCTGTGAGAGCAATTTTGAGCTCACGAAGCGTGATTGGGGGAGGGTTTCGTTGTTTTACGCATCTGCCTAGCTCGTCCCAAGCATGCTCGATCGGGTTGATATCCGGGCTGCGCGCTGGCCACTCCATACGAGTAATGTTCATCTCTTGAAGGTAGTCATTCACAATCCTACCTGTATGAGGTCGGGCATTGTCATGCATAAATATAGCATCCTCACCTAAATTGACCATAAATGGACCAACGTGATCATTGAGGATTTCTTCCACATATCTTACGCTAGTTAAAGAGCCGTTTTCTATGATCACCAGCTCTGTGCGACTTTCAGAAGAAATTCCGGCCCACACAAGTACAGACCCACCACCGTAGGCTACTTTTTCTTCGATGCATGCTTGCTTGAGTCTTTCCCCTGGTCTTCGATACACTCTGTGTCTTCCATCGTGCTTGTAGAGCATAAATTTTGATTCGTCGGAGAACATAACTTTTGACCAATCTTCAATACTCCAATTTACGTGGCTCTGGGCATATCTTAGTCTCGAAATACGATGCCCACGCTCCAGTTTAGGGCCGTTTGCAGGTCTAAGGGGTTTTAAGTTAGATTCAGCAAGCCGACGTCTTACTGTCCATGCACTTGGGTTACTTCCTCCGAGGCGTCGAAACTGATTGGTGAGTTCAGTTCCTGTGAGAAAGCGATTTCGAAGCATGGTTTTCACCAAGTATCGGTCTTCTCGTGCTGTGGTACACCTGGTTCTGCCCGTTCCTGGTCTGCGTAGGTTAGAACCAGTTTCTTCGTAACGTCGGAGAACTCTTTGTACTGTTGACAGCGACACACCGACAGTCCTGGCTGTATCGCGCTGACTCCGGCCGGTTTCCAGCATTGTAAGTATTCTGGTGCATTCTTCAGGCGTAAGCGACATAATTTCAGCTTGAATAATGAATATAGAGCACTATCAACATGGTTTATGTACCCACATAAATGACAGATTACAAACAAAAGCAAAACCAAATGCTGTAATTTCGTAGTTCCATCTTCGAAAGTGGCCCTTTTTCAAATTTGATTTTTTTATGATATAACTTTACAATAACTAAGAAGTTTTAATACCTTCATTTAAGGAGTATTACATTGTCTATTAAATACAATTTATTGCATTAACCTAGCATTTTTAGTTTCCGAGATTTTGAGGATTCTTTAAGTGACCCGGATTCATTGCTCTCGAGTGTATTATTAGATATTTTGATGCACTTAGTTGTTTTGTCTTTATTTTTGTCAGATTCAACCTCCAGCTGTAAGTAGGTAGGAATCAATTTATTTGATTTCAAGGAAAACCTCAATCAAACTGACCCAAAGCGTCAAATCCCGACCCATTAGAATCTTCCTGTAAGTATAGCAATTGCGAAAGAAGCCGACATCAAACGGCGGCCGACTTCAATCTAATGAATAGTGAAGATCTAATGAAAAGTGAATCATCGGATTGATTGTAGTTAATATGCCGACTTGGAGATTTGGGAGGCAGCTAGATTGTGTGTCCTACTTTTTAAAGTACGGATTAAATTCTACGCAAACAGGAAATAAATGATTTTAATAAAGATGATAATATACAAAGAAAAGTAGTAAATATTACTAAGGCTAAAATTAGATGTACACCTAAAAGCAAACATGAGCTAGATCTTAGTATTTATGGCAGAGTTTTTTTAAAAGATATCGTATGGTTTAAAAGTACAAGGTGCCCGCACAGATTCAGTTAATCTGCCGGAACATATATGGATAAATAAACGTGGCTTCCAGGTACAAGAAATAACAATTTTAAATATTTAGGAAGAAGAGCAATGAATTTGCTTGAGCAAGGATCAAACTTGCGTCTTCAGAAAATCGTCTCGATGCCTTAACTAGCGTGCACTTGCTCCACAAACGGTGAAGGTCTAAAATAGTACAATGTTACTCCACCCGAGTAACGACTTTGACCCCAATCCAGCGGAGCTTTGTCATACTCTCACGAGCATCGGTTTCAGTTCTGATTTTATTTATTAGAGATAAAATATTTATCATAGATAAATTAGTTTGTCTGTGGAGAAGATGCAAGTATTGCAGATCGGATTTAAACCTTTTAATTAGGCCCGCAGACATAATTGGCTCAGTGATTCAAGCCTCTTTCCCTCGTAGTTTTATTTTTCATTATAAACCGCTTATTCTATTTTATAAGCTTACCTTAGCTGAATTTAGCTTTCCTCCAGCAACTGCTCTGCGTTTCTTCCGAAAACAAAATTACTAGACTAAGCATTCCCAATTTTTCACAAGCTAACCTTAGGCATATAATATATAATAGTACCTGAGGTGACCTTAGAACTGTTCAAAAAATACGTCACCACTATCCCAAAACTATCGTCTCTCCATCACAAGCAGAGCTACAAAGCTAGCAGTGCCACAATTGCGTCCAATTGAGATTCCGCCCTGAGAAAACATTCAATCTTGCACAATTAACACCTCTTAACCCGAACCGTCGTTCGCACGGCAATCAGTCCGATGCCATTAGATTGTACAATTTAATCGTATATCACACAAACTGAGTGTTCAGGGTCTTTGTATCGGGAACAGCGGAACTCAAATCAAATTGTCATCGTTTCCCTGCAGAAACGAACCTTCTCTCAAAAGTATTTGCTACAACTCACACGGGCTCTCTGTATCTTGGAGGATCTCACCTTCATTTCAGAGTATGGGCTATCCACACCATGCTTGATAAATGCCACAAGTCTTTGAATATTCCCATGGTCGTTGTAAGAATTTAGGTAACGTCATCCTATTAACATGACACTTCAAAACTGATATCTCAAGGTTACGAGCGCAGTACAGTGCAGTTCAGTGCTTTGCGATTTAAGATTTTTGTAGCGTTGGCAACGTAACAACTTTCGCTGAACCAATTGCCGCAGCTACGTCTTTTTTACTTTGAACTTCATATCAATATTGACCTACTTTCTCGAGTTTCTAATAGCCATTAGTATCACTATCAATTCATTCAGTTTCGGCCCCCGTCCCTCGTCTGGCAAACGTCTAAGTCGGTGCCAATTCACGAAACTAGCGCGGTTCCCACGGATCATGGCTCCTACGCGTGTTAGTCACCATGTTTGTCATCTGCTGGTTTAATTGGCTCATGTACTCGTAAATTAAATCGTGGTTCATCACTGTCAAGTTACTGTGGAGACAGTATTAGAACTACCGAAGTTTATTTTGAAACCGGCCGGTGGCAAGTACCTACCTAAGCCAGCATATGGACATTTGTCGACACGTTCATATTATAAATGCGAAAGTTTGTGAGGAGGAATGGGTGGATATATGGATGGATGGATGGATGTTGGTTACTCAATCACGCAAAAACTACAGATTACCTACGTTTTTGAAACCGTGGGTAAAGCCGTGGGACGCAGCTAGTAACTATATAAACGACGCTTAATTCATGCAATTTTTAGAGTCGTCTACCACCATGTTTGCTGATAGTATATAACAAAGATTTACGGTGTTTATGCTCTGAAACGTTTTCAGTAAGAGAGTAAGAAAAAGACAAGGCATTTCTATTTACGTTGTTTTCATCTACTTACGACAGCCTTAGTTACGAAATATTAGCGATGTTTGAAGAAAGTGTAGTGATGAGATGACATCGATCTTGTTTTATTGCAATCTTACATACTGGAGTACACTGCGCTTACAGCTTTTCTGCTCATAACAAACTCATGGCTATGCGAGATCTTTTCAGCCATTCTTGCCATATCTGAAGTACAAAAGTTAGCTCGCTAGGAAATTGTGCCAAATAACTTAATTTAGGATTATATAATGGATAAATAATTTTATCTTTACCTGTTTTTGTAAACTAATAAAATACATTTTAGAAGGATAATGCACAAATTTGGGATAATACGTAATACTATCCTGTGGATAACATATTACCATACCTATACAACACTTATACGATATAAATAATGTACCTGATACTGTACTGCGAGTGTACATATAAGCTCATTCGTCCGATTATTTATTATTTGTAAAGGTTTAAGGTAACAACAATCCAGATACTACTATTATTATCCTATTATTATCCTATTATTATCCTATTATTATCCTATTATTATCCTATTATTATCATATTATTATCCTATTATTATCCTAATATTATCCTATTATTATCCTATTAATATACTTCCAATCCTACCATCCTACCAATCCTACCTTACCATCCTACCAATATTATAAATGCGAAAGTATGTGAGGATGGATGGATGGATGGACGGAAGGACGGACGGACGGACGGGCTGACGGGCGGACGGGTGGACAGACGGGCGGACGGACGGACGGACGGATGGATGGTCGGACGTCTGTTACTCAATCATGCAAAAACTAATGAACGGATTTTTATGAAATTTGGTATGTACGCACATTAGGTCCTGGAAAAGGACATAGGACTACTTTTTACAGGGACTTTTTTTTTCAACTTCTTTTGCTTTTATATCGGGAGTCAATATACATAATAATACAATCTGCTACGAGATTTTGCAACAAGGTAATGCCGTCAGCCTCTCGGTTACCCGCAGACAGTGATCTGAGCTCTGTTTTACGTGTAGATACGTTGTGTGTATTATTATTCATATTATTTATGAATTAAACTCATATCTGCGATTACACCGAATAAATTATTAACCTAATTAAAACTTTCCAAAAATACATAAAATCACTAAGACGCATCATGCACGCACCTCTTCTCAAAATGAACAGACTTCAATTAAAAAAAATGTGTAAGGGTCCTATTTTCAAAGCCTGATTTAACTCAAAACTTTAGCCACTGAAGGACAATGATTTAAAATTACGTACCAGAAGCTTGCTTTAAACTCAAAACATTAGCCAAGGAAGGACAACGATGAGCAATTATTTTCGTACCAGCAAATCTTAATGAAGAAATCGCCTTCCTCCCATATTCACAACAGAGGAAACTCTAGCATTAGTCACTTCGTCGCAAGGCTGTAGGCGTTGTAGACGTGGGAACGGACTAGTTCAGGATTTAATGGCACTCGCAAACAATGATTCAGCCAATGTGGTCAATGGAGTTGACGGACGCACAATTTAACAAATAGGTAAAGGCGGTTCGGAACGACCGTTTGATCAAATGGCAACTTTAGATTTTTCGGTTGTTTGAAATGGGCTTCGCATTCCGTATTACTTTTGTTCGCTCATTGACAAGAACGGTTTTTTAACCCCAACGCAAAAAGTAACAAATTACACCTCTAGGTATTATACGTTTGACCACTATGTGTGTCTGTGGCACTGTAGCTCTTAAACGGGTGAACCGATTTGGATGCGGTTTTTTTTTGAAAGCAGGTTTTTCTAGCAGTGGTACTTACACATTTTATTGGGCCTGGGGACTTTTAAAATTTTTGTTTACAGTTATTTTATGAAATACCTCTAAGCCCGTTCAGTATTTTATAAGCGATTAATAACAAACATCAGTCCATACATTCAGACATCCACCCATTCTCACAAATTTGGTATCTAAATATATAAATTTAAGATTAGGAACAAGGATGAGGATTGAATGGACATTCGCTCACTAAATCTAGCTGATTATTAATGCGAACGGATGACACATGAGCTTCTAAATATCAGAGGAACTATATATAGCTAAGCTAATAAAGTAGGGTTTGCTTTTGTGTAACTAAGAACATAACAAACATCATTAGAACACTGACAAACATCACCAGTATTATTCCGCAACATATCAAAGGCGACATAAAAAAAATATCGCACTTAATCAACAGTTTCCTTTTCCTAGAACAAGCTTTACCTAATTAAGCAACTATGTTATCGTTGAACAAGCTTATTTATAAAATTCTGCATATATGAAGTAATCTGTTGGTCAGGAAGGCGTGACCTAGCTTGACCCTGTCGCAGCTGATACAGTAGTATTAGTGGCACATGGTCTCTAATTAAAAATGAAGGAATCTTTGTTGAGGACAATAGTGACTGTTGACAGATAAGGCTCGGATGGTAGACCGCCTGTCACCAATGATAAGAATTCTCGGCAATGCGCTTATAGTGTTGTCTTTGTGCAGTCTCGATTTGAGAAGCAAGAGTTTACTTTTATCGACGTCTGCATTGGGTTTGGTGATTAAGTCGTGTGATGGTTCAAAACTTTATGAAGAGAAATGAGAAACGATCACCAAACGTCATCATCATCGTCAGCCCATTACGTTCTTTCAGCAGGGACACGCGCCTTCTCTCGTAGAGCCATAATCCGCTGCGCTGGCCCAGTGTGAGTTGGTGGATTTCACATGTAATTAAACTTTATGATTTTTGGACATGTTGGTTTCCTCACAATGTTTTCTTTTACAGCGTGGTGGATTATGGCTCATACTTTATCTGTGAGAGAAGGCAGGACTGGGAGCGTAATAGGATGATGATGATAAATAAACAAATGTACTTAATAAATTACACGCGCGGCTTCCTTTCAGGGAGCTGTCCCGAAATCATAGAAACAACAGGTGACCTAAGAGCTGGCGCTTACCTCAGCTAACAAATTAGTCTGGCCATTCAACGAGGTAAATTCGCCAGCTTTTTGGGCACCTTACCGCAGATGGTGACCTAAATTCTGTTTTTATTTTTAAATTTTCTTTTTATTTTCGTTGTAGGTTAGATTAGTCGATTGTACATACCTATTCTTGTGGTAGGTCTCTAGTATGCAGGACGTCGTAAGGGAGGTACCAAAGCTTTGCTAGATTTTGCCAAGCAGTAGTGCGCAAGTATTACATTGGCACATGAGACTTAACATCTGATGTCGCGGGGTGATGTGCGCAACGCAGTCCTACGCACTGCAGTGCTATTTATCGTATTAAAAATTCTGGGTGGACCTGCAATTGTTATGGGCAGGCGTGGCGCTTACTATCAGGCGAACGACTTGCTCGTCTCATCACTCAGTTCCATAAAAAACCTAATGTAAAGTAAAATACCTAGGTATTAGATTCAAATTATAATCTTACAGGCAACAATCGTGTACTTACGTCTCGTACTCGAGCTACTAATAACGGCGTACTGTGTTGAGTTGACCACCCACAGTCCATTGGCAACGAGATACCGGGATTAGATGATTGAAGTCTTAGAGATGGTGTTACCATTTTATTTAATCATATTTGCCGAGCATATATTACCGACAGCAAGATTGAAATATATATTTCTAGCTGCGCTCCGTGGTTTTATCCGCAGTTTTCCGTTATAAAAGTAGCCTATTCTTAACCGACTTCAAAAAAGGAAAAGGTTCTCTATTCGATTGTTTTTTTTTTAATGTTTGTTACCTCAGAACTCCGTCATTCATGAACCGATTTGAAAATATATCTTTGTGTTGGGTTCAGTATAGCTGCGAAGTGGTCCCATATAAATTTCATCGATACATTGAAGTCGGTTTTTTGGTTTGATTAAACCAATGTTGTTAAATCAATGGTATAATATAAGCTATCTCCATTCCAAAATTCACTCAAATCCGTTGAGCCGTCACAACGTGAGACATGAAGAAATACTACAAACTTCTTTCAAAAACTAACTCGATTACTTACCAAAGTAAAGCATTTGTAACGTGTCAATCGTGAAAGGCCATAGATGGCCCAAATGCTCCAGCCCCTACCAGGCCTCACCAGGGCCCGAATTCACTATGACGTTTCCTTGAAGCAAGGAATCGCCAAGTTAATAGTGAATTTGGGCCCAGTTCGTAGCGTACCCAAGATGCTGGCCGCGCTGCCTCGTTGGACTTCAATCTTAAAATGATGTGAAGTGAAGAGATAATAGACAAGACTATAGAGATACAACAGATAAGAGATAATAGAAAAAACAAGAATGATGTTTATATTAAAGATAAAATTGTAGTACTTAATTAGTTTTTATTTTTTATTACTGTAGATTATAGATGCCCGTCTTAACATTTTCATAATTCCTCTCCATCCTAAGTTTGCGTTTAATAGATCGGTTTCAGCGATAAGGCCGCCCATTGTACCATATTCTTTAATTGTTTTATGGCTCTTAGTTTAACGTTTACAATAAAGCGTTCAAAAAAACGTTTTTAGATGAATATCTATCTATCTAATCTAATAATTCATTTTTCTAATTAGGATCGAACTTTTAGCTATGCTCCATGCACAAACAATGTTTGATGTTTTGTGATAAAGTATAAATAAATAAACACAAAATATTTCATTGCATCTGCATGTAAAGGCTTAAAATGATAAAAAAACTACCCACTGATTTTTATATAAAAATGTTGTTTTAATTGATTTAAAATAACTGAATTCTATACCTTTCACGACTAACGCTACTATATCCCTTTCATTCAATCATGGGCCGATTTGAAGTACATTTGCTAATTATATCGAATGAATGAATGGACTCGGTCTCATTGATGGCTACCGTTGATCAAAGACAATTTACTTACTGACAGTTAACGGAGCTGTTTTACGTAGGGCTGGCATCAAATGAGAGGTTAATTTTTTTTTTTAATCATGGAGGGCTATTACTTAACTAAGTATACGTTAAGCTAATAAAACCCAGAACCTTTAATACCATAAAAAGTTCTACGCGGCATTGCGCTTATTGCATCAGTTGAACTATGTATTATATCAGTTGAAATTTTGTCTAACTGAAAACCAAGCTACAAATCGGGATCCAAAATCTCATGAGAAATGTAAGAAATAAGATAATTGCAGAAGCCTGTGTAGTCTGCTGTTTGTAACGCTTTGGTTTTATACTGTTATGTTACAAGTTATTAATAAATGAAATATGAATTAGGTCTGGCTAACCTAGCCTTATGACTTGTAAGAACCGGCACTAATCTAGTACGAAACCGAGCCATAGATCCAGATGGACAACTGTCTCTATGTACTCATCAATAATGAAGTATTGTCCTAAAGTCGACTGAGGCCAATTGATGCGACGCGGCATCCTTTGCTGATAAAGGATACTATGTTGGTGGTCGTATTATAGTTTTATCAATGATACAATGATACAATGATTTATTAGTCTGCGAATCTAGGTATATACATATGTAATTGTTATTAACGGATAGTTTCTCTAGTTCCGCCATACTGGCATACAGACATGGTCACAAGTTAATTAGTACAATAATAAAAGAACAATGACATTGACTAAATTATGAATAATAATAATAAAAGGATTTATAATTGCGATGTCAATCAAAAAATAATAATACAAATGTCAAAATGAAAATGAATTATAACAAATTAAAATTGTCAATTATCAGTATACCAATTACACATTATATATTAGTCAAATTCTGTTTTGTCATCTATAAATTCCTGAATGGTGTAATAAGCTTTTTTTATTAGAAATATAGATAGGGTATTTTTAAAAATATTAATGTCATTTATTGAGCGGATGGCTGACGGAATCTTGTTAAATATTATCGGTGCCATACAGAACACACTCATTCTTAGCAGTTGGGTTCTGCATGGCCGATGCCGCAAATTACCGTCCCGACGGCTACCCGCGGCACACGTTTCGAAGAGCTCAGGATTGGATTTTATAAATACGGCAATTTCATTTATATAGAGGGATGGTAAAGTTAAGACCTTTAATCTTTTGAAATGTGCTTTACATGAGTCGGTTATTTGTAACCCACACATGGATCTAATGCACCGTTTCTGGGCTTTGAATACTTTTAAGCGGTCTGTTGAGTTGCCCCAGAACATAACTCCATATCGCAATATCGATGCAACATGCCCATGATAGGCTGTTATTAGTGCAGATTCATTAACTACTTTTCTTAACTTATAAAGTGCGTACGAATATCGATTGAATTCCTTCTGATTGTAGATACCGTTATGTTTAATCACATAAGAATGATGCATATTATAAAGCGTTTGAGGTTAGAGGTTCTCTGAAAAGGATGAACCGATTGTTATGTGGCTTTTTATTAGAATCGGTAAACATTCAAGGTTTGGCTGGATAAAGTTTTGTTCTGCCAATTTGCAAGTTGACCAGTTTATTTAGTCTCAGAGCAGTCATTATTTTCTTTTAATTTATTGAAATTCACCTTCAATATACCTTTTGCTCAAAACTTAGCCGCGCGCCATTATTTCTTTCACGACCTGGATGGAAGATGTATGGATAATACTAATTAGCATCGAGTTATTTTTGTACCATTTTTATGCAATACTATCAAGTAAACAATCATTTTGCATGTCGACTTTTTAAATCATATTATTATTATCATCTATTGCTGTATTAATAATCATTGCATTTATCTCATTTTTTTTTAACGGGCGAATGCCTTTATTACTGAAAACAAACTACACTCTACTTACTATAACTAAACTAACTACATACAAGGAGAAGGAATTGGACAACCCATAGACCATTAAAGGCCTATAGTTAGCTCAAATGCTCCAACCCACTACCAGTTGGCAGCGTACCCAAGATGCTGGCAGTATTGCCCCGTTGGATTGCAATACTGATACGTTGAGCCAAATAAGTCCCAGCATTTTGGTCACGCGTCGCATCGATCAGGCGCTCTGACAGACTTTTAAAAAATATAATGAGCTCCCGGTCCCCACGGACCCAAAGTCTCCACACTCAAATATGTAACCGCTACCGAGAATCATCTCATTAATATTCTGGAATTCATGATTAATATAGAATTTGAATTCAATATCATACGAATTTATTTCCTTACATTACTCCCACCTTTTGTATCAGTCATGGCGACGCATTCCAAATATAGCGTTAATTTTGATATTTCAAATCCATCTGTGATTGATCGTTAGATTATTGTGTAAATAGAACTTAAACATTTTAAATTTTAAAGGAAAATCATTCTTAAACCTTTTTAGATAAGGTTGGAAATAGTAAATAGATTGTTTTGAGGTATCTTTCTAGGAGCTGAGATTTAAGTATCATGTTCTTATCTACGATAGTCATATTTTTGGTGAATGGACTGTTTTTTGTCAACTAGTGACATCAGTTGAGCCATTTTATTTCTACATCTGTTATTTCGGTTCTTTTGATTCTTTGATGATTCTTTAAATAAATCATCTTGATTTTGTCACATGATATTTTTTGATATAATTATTACTTAGCCACTCGCGCGTTTTTTGACCTTGATTTAATTCATAAAATGCATTTTTATCAATGGAACACGTGCGAAATGCGCGTAAGGGATTACTGGATTAGCTTGCTTTACATTAATAAGTTTTGGTTTATATTTATTTTGATCATGCATATATAAAAGCATAAGGTAGCTAGCAGGTGAGTAAAATAATTTTTACTCACCTGCAGCAACTCTTACTTCTCATTTCTTTTTCCGACACGGCGGTAGAGTCATTGTAATAATTGACGTTCATAATTGCGTCTCTGATGCCAAAAATTAATAAAAAACTTGTAAACTAGAACTTGATTGATTTTATTCGGTATACAAGTCAACTAAGGCATTTGGCACACTATGACATTATACATAGTGATGTCTTATTGTGTTGCTTTTATGTCTTTGTCAATAGAAATTTTATCCTTGCTAAGCCTGTATTAATCATCTTTGATTTAGTTGCTGAACCAATTTTTATAACCTGGGACATTTGTCTCGTCGTAAGTAGCAATTGCATCACTCGGAGTAATTTTCTCGACTCACGACCGAGGGGAGCGCCGGACGCGACGCGGGCGCCAACCGGCGGCGCCTGTGGGGAACAATCATAGGCCAATTTACTTATATTAGCTAACATCTATGCTTATTAAATACAAGTAAGGCGCAATATGTACCAACAACGCAAATGGACGACGCATGCATGACGCATTTCTGAACAAAACGAGTCCGAAACAAACGTTTCAAAAATAAATGGTTCACGGCATTATGTAGTGTTCTAAAAGTATAAAGCGAGTGTGCTCAGTGGGAGTATGTCGATCCGACGCCCCCGAGTTCGAATCCCGCTGGCCCCACACCACTGAATTTCTTTAGTTATGTGCGGGTTTAACACTCGCACTTAAAACGGAGAAGGAAAACATCATGAGGAAACCGGCAAGTCCATGAATTAATCACAAAAATTCAAGGACATGTGACATCCACCAACCCGCACTGGGCCAGCGTGGTGGATTATGGCTCATACCTCTCTATAAGAAAAGGCCGGTGTCCCAGCAATCATGTTAGAGTAGTGGCCCACATCGCGCGAGCCGAGCGAGGGAAGCGAGCGTGCCGCGGCAGCGGCTGGCGAAGCGCCAGAAAGTAAATTGAATGTTTCTGTTGTCGAACTATATTTTTTCGAAGTAGGTAAGTGTCGTGTCGAAATAAAGAACTGTCGAAGTTCAGAAGGACACCCACGTGCAGTAATGTCAGCCTCTGTGGTGTAGTGGTTGGGCAGGTTGGCTCAAATCCCATACACCACTGAGGTTGCGGGTTCGATTCCCGCGACGGGACAAACTTTTGTGCACAGAAAAAAAAGCGCAAGCATTTGTTTCGTGTCTGGGTGTTGTGGGACAATGGTCCTCGTAGTTCCTGGTCCCCTATATACAGGGAATCCTAGTTAGGGGCCATGATCTAAGTATGTGACCGTAGGCATTTCTAAAAAAAAAGGCGCTTATCATTGGGAGCACGAGCTGCTAGTCACGTTTTTGCGTTGCATAACTTCTATATGTAGGCAGTCCACACTTGACATTAGCTCGGTCGACCTGGCGCCACCCAATCGCTCTCTTCCTCTCGACCGCACTGATTGTCCTTGCGTCCGCCGTCTGTTATCGCCCTTATCCTGTTTCGTGATCTCCGCTCGTGTGTGCGTACCTTTACGTTTATGTAAGAAGTTGGGTTAAATCAATTTTAACCGACTTCATTAAGGAGAAGGTTATCTGTTGATGTTTTTTTGTTTGTTACCTCAGAACTCTGTCATTCATGAACCGATTTGAAAAAACATTTTTGCGTCGGGTTCAGTATAGCTACGAAGTGGTTCCATATAAATTTCATCGATATTTGAGCTTGGACTTCGAAGATACATTGAAGTCGGTTTTTTTTTATAAAATGTATACTGTGTGTGTCAAACCAATATCTAATTATATGCGGATGAAACACTTGCTTTAAAAACGGTGAAGGAAAACATCGTGAGGAAACCGGCATGTCCAAGAATTAATCACAAAAATCCAAGGACATGTGACATCCACCAAACCGCACTGGGACAGCGGGGCGGATTATGGGCCATACTCTCTCTATGAGAGAAGGCCCGTGTCCCAGAAGTGGGAACGTGATGGGCTGATATTGATGAAACCAATATCTTCATTCGAATATTACATATATATTTCTAAAAACTAACAAAATAGGCTTCTAGATATAAAAAAACCCAAATAATGATCTTGTTCTAATAATATGCGTGGGTAAACTTAAATGGGTAAACATAATAATAATTAATGATAATATAATAATAATTAATGATAATATAATAATAATTAGTGATAGTATAATAATAATAAATAGCTAGCGGTTGGCTACTTATTAAGTTTTTCCTAGGAGTTTAAGACATAACAAATAATTATATCGATTTCGTTAAAAAATATTTTCTTATAAAAATATCTAATTTCTTTCATACAATTTCTATTACATTTTCTATTTATTTCTTTCTTTTTCTTATTTTTTTATTTTAATATTTCATATACCCCGGCCCCAAACTAGGATTCCCTATATCTAGGAACCCAAGAACTACGAGGACCATGGTTCCAAACACCCATACACGAAACAAATGCTTGCGCTTTTTTTTCGATGCACAAATTTGTCCTATCGCGAGAATCGAACCCGAAACCTCAGTGGTGTATAAGATTTAAACCAAATTACCCAACCATTGATGATAAGAGAGAATGAGATGCGAGAGAGAATAAATTAACTATTAATTTATTCTCTCAGGCCAATAGCCTGGCCTTGCAAAGTGCAACAGATATTACAGCACTAGCATTAAAAATGCTATCACCGTTTTAAAAGCGATTAAAAATCAAAACCTTATTGATGTCTTTCGATAAAAAGTACATTGATTGATAGCATCGATAGTATGTTGTACCTATGTAAACCTAGCTGCACACTGCGGTTTCAACCGCGTTGACAATTTTCTTCTGTGTCCACGAACTCAAGTACTACTAACAAAATTTCATCAAAATCCGTTCAGTATTTTTTTCTTGATTGAGTAACAAACATCCATACAACCTGAAAAATGTTAGTGAACAGTAAAATTAAAACAAATAGTTTGAATTCTACTTAATACTATAAATGCGAAAGTTTAAGCGGATAGATGGTAGGATCAGACCCCCGACACTCCATACAAATTCGCCGAGCTAACTGTCTAGTACTACTACTGACGCACCGGCCTGTCCGCACACGTTTTGTGTGTGTGCGTAATTATTGTAGGGATGAGCTAATACGAATCGAGCGCGACAAGGACAATACGCTATACGTAAGCAACCTAAGTGTTTCTCTTTCACACCCACTATCGCTTGGCTGGGAGACGCGAAAAACCAAAAAATCTTCGATTCTTATTTGTGTAAGTGGTTTCTTTGCATCCATACACAGAACAATAACGAACCATTTTAAAAGAGATAGGCAGATCTCCGTCAGTCAGGTCAGGCCCTGGTCAGCTCCACCGTCTTCAGCCGTTTTCCGTTTTTTTCTCAATATGTTTCGTCTATATGTGAAAGTCAAATAGTCAGCCGGCCTGCTGTACCTCTGTAAAGCAGGTCGTCATCGTCATCCAAAAAGGTCATAGTAACAACCTCAAATAACATAATTGATCGCACATATAAAATAAACATTTGAATCTCACTCATTATTCGCAGCGAACGGTGACAAACGAGTGACGCAAGCACGGCATTGCCCATGTTTTCATCGGTTTGTTGCGGGTGACATCAAATTAGCGAGGGGGTGGGAGTTTCGCTTCTTTACGTAGTAATATTTAGTTTTCTTTGGTAGGATGGATAGATGGATGGATGGATGTGTGTTACTCAATCATGCCAAAACTACTGAACGGATTTGAAGAAATATGCTATGTAGGTTCATTAAGTCCTGAAAAAGGAGATAGGCAACTAGGAGAACTTTGGAAACCGCGGTTTCACCCGCGGTTTCCAAAGTTCTTTTTATACCGGAAAACGCTTTGGAAACTGCGGGGGAAACCGCGAGAAGTAGATAGTTAGTTTATAAACACTGAGATGCCAAAAATAGAAAACTATGACTGTTTAGATTTAGAAATAGGACGTAGACTTAACCAAAGATCCTAGTAGTAATATTAATAGTAGTAATGTAGATGAAATTGTGTAAAGTAATAACAAAAAGAGGCAGGAATAGGGTGATGACAGGATGACTGCGACTAAGACAATCAGTGCAAGAGGAAGACAGCGATTCGATGGCGCCAGGACGACAAATGACCCTAATTGTGATGTACAGTTACAACACGACACATGTGAGATGTGTAGGTGATAAATGGAATCGGAAGGAAAATGAACAATGTTTAGGCAATGTTTGGAAATTACTGGGCATATAAGACTTAATATCTGATGTATCGGTGTGATGAGCGCAATGCTATGCTAAGCAATGCTTTTTATGTTATTCATAGTTCTGAGCGGTTCTAAAATTGTTATGGGCAGGCGTGGCGCTTACTATCAGGCGAACAACCTGCTAGTCTCATCGCTCAGTTTCATAAAAAGGCATTTGTGAATGTAACAGAAAAGCTGCTAATTTTGAAATGAAAGAAAGAAGCAAGAAAGCGGATCAATAAAAAAAGAAACACTATTGCATCAGCATATTTGATAAAGCTAGCAGCAGGAAATGTGGGTCAGGTCTGCACAAGTCTTTGGAAACTTTTGATAAATGAAATTATGGTTAAATGTGGTAACTAATAAAATAATCCATTATTTCTGCTTTGCTTATTATACTGCCTACTTACTTGAATTTCAAATTGCCATAGTTTTGTTTGTTTTTTTATTAATTGCCATTTTGGTGCTTTTGAACATATCAGCCCTGAGCCCCAGGGCTAGGGCAGGGCAAGAGAAAAAGATTTGAAATAGCTGTAAAATTAATTTATGTTTCAAGTAGGTATCTATATATTTTATTTTATTCTTGAGTTATCTAAATTGACGGTACAGCATAAATAGATGATAGAGAACAATATACATATAACAGTTTTAAGAACACATGTTTAACAACATACACCACTAATTCGGATTAGTTTGGATTGGAGGCCTTCTGGCCAATTAAGCCCTGCACCCAATCACCAGAAATAGCATAACCGTCATACCCAAACCAGAAATGTCTATTTTTGAGCCTATAAAAGTAATCTATAGCATCGATGAGTCACTGAGTGAAGTGGATGAGTTAAAAACAAAAGGCGGCCGAACGGCGCCGGCGCGAGGAATCAATGACCGACGTCCGGCCGCGGGTCGAATTGACGACGCCGCCAATTGTGACATCGCTTCCTGCCTTGAGACGGTCTGCGAGATAAAAGATGGAGCGATCATGGTTTCTTTAACAAATAAGAAGTGCTTCGATCTCCGACCACATTGACGCTTACTATCGGAGGAGTGGTGGTCAAAAATAGATCTTTCTAATTCCGATATAAAAAAACTAAACAACTACGATATAACTAACTAAACTGATTTGAATAATTCTGGTGGACAAAATGGATCGTCAGCAGGTCAAATGTGACTTCGCTTACTGTCTTCAGATGTTCTGCAAGAGAGGCGATCGATGGGGCAAACATGATTTCGTTAGGAGATATGATTTTCATTTGGAACCAATGATGATTGCCTACGATTGACCTTAAGAAGTTCGATTGACGACGACGATCTAAAAAAACTGGAGTAAGTCTTAGAAAGACAGTTTCAGTGCAGTGCCTTGGAAATTCTTCTGAACTGCCAACTGTTGTGGCCATTCGTTAAGTTGGTGCATGAGAACTATTTATTTGTAAACAACCAGTATATCTACTTACCATGTCAAGGCTCATGATGCTCAGTACAGTATACCTTTACTAATGGGTGGCTCTAACTTTTAAATATTCATAGAAAAAATAGAGTCGCTTCAGCTTTAAAATTAAACCAAAATGATAAAAGTCGCGTGCTGATTTCTCCACATCGAAACTTAACCCGGATTTATACTCGTACTGACAGGACTGTCATTTAATTGTTAACATTGTTTAAAGGGGAACGTTTAATTTTTAAAGTGGAAACTGCAATAAACAATATCTTTTAAAAGTCATTCGAGTTACATTTGCTTAACAAAAGCCTATCAGGACGATGTTATCTGATAAGTTTCCCTATAAAGCAACCCAGAATAGTAACTATAATTATCACTGTTTAGAAAAGATTGAAGTTGTTCTAACAGACGACGATGATGATTTAACCTGTCATCCTAGGCGACCAAATAGTTCCTCGGGGCGTAAAATGGTCCATTCTTATACTAAACTAGCTACGCCCCGCGGTTCTACCCGCGGTTTCCCGGGATAAAAAGTAGCCTATGTACTATTTCAAGTCCTAAAGTAACTACATACCAAATTTCATCGTTTGGATAGGTAGTTTTTGCATGAAAGAGTAAGAAACATCCATACATACAAACTTTCGCGTTTATAATATTCGTAAGGATAGAGAAGATGAAAATAGAAAAGAAAGAAGAATGGCTTCTGATGACGATGATTTGGTGAATGTCGCTTCACGCAGTGAGAAAGTGACGCACGGATGAGTGCGTGAACTTAATATGCGGGGGCAAGTCGTCGGACAAATCAAGACGTAGCACTTCATTGATAGCGCAAACATTCAATTGAACACTTAACTGGGTAGCTAAAATTCACCTTACAAAGACGGTTACCCTTAAAAAGGTTTATTATAAAATTACAAACAAGCGTTATGCACGAGTAACAATGTGCCTTAAAGATTGTAGATGATATTAAGAGATGCCATTTGTGGTAAATCCGGCGACGCTCAATATGAACATGAAAAGAAAGGTTACACAACTATATACATACACACAACATATCAACAGCATTTCTGACACTAAAACTAAAAAAGAGCTTTGTTGAAAAATACATTTTTCAAGACAAGCTTTTAACAAATTCGTAAGCGGAACCGCGAGCAAATTAAAATGAGCCCAAACACTAGTAGTTTAAGATTATCCGTCAAGGAGTTCCATTGCCCACCCTCCGCCTCCATCATCAAATCAGCTGGCTGTCACCATAATATTGAAATGTCATCGGACTTTGACAAGTATGCAAAATTTCAACTCGGTAGGATAAGAGGAAGTGGTTCTGATTCAACTTGCAAGATTTGACCCAAACAAATAAACATTGCAAGTTGTAAAAATGTTTATTTTTTAGTGATTTTATTCTGATAACGATTAAAGGAAAAGGTAAAGATTAATTCAATCACATTAGTATCGACTTTTCAAGAAAATTACAGATTATTGTAGGTACATTTTAGTTGCCCTCATTCGTCCGAAGTCTGGTTCTATCATAAGCTTCCGTAGATGCTGTCCTTTGTTTACTTGTGAGTTATATTTAGGCCTTTATTATTAAGACCGATTGCCATATACTTGCTATATTTGTCAAAGACAGATCATCAGCCCTTCCATCGATGTACACGCTACCACGGCCGTGGCCTCTCCAGCAGTTTCCGAGTTAATTTATTTGTATTAAACCTATTTAGAGTGCTGGTTCATGATAAAAACTATCAATATCTGAGGAACTTATCAACATTTAACATGCAAATAAATATTCAAACCAATTAAGATATTTGGCGTACTTCGGGTAAAAAATAAACAAACCAAAAAAAATGTTTTCGAAGCTAGCAGAGGCAAGTTGTCATAAGTTTCTTTGATACTAAAGCTGGCCACATAAAGCCGTAGGAACTTACAATACAGATCATAAACACCGTTTTAATTTTAATTTGTGCGTCACTAAGGGCCTGAGCTGAAAACCAGCGTAATGGATTCTTCACAACATAATGCTGACTTTTTCTGACTGCACTGTATGCGGCAGCGGTCTCTATATCCATGCTGTAATATTAATTATTGGCTATACCTTTTCAATTTTGTTTTGTTTTGTTCTCCTAACACTTGTGTATGCAGTTTTGTTAGAATAAATTGTTTTTTCTTTCTTTCTTTCCCTCTGGCTTGAACTTTTCCAATTCGCCTTATAAAATGCTTAGGAAAGGAACGAACAACGGTACAACAAACAAACGCTACAAACTTTACATTTCCATTAAATTGGCTTTACGTTGGCTTTACTCTATCGCCCACGTATAGAGCAGTTCATTCAACAATTAAATCGTTAGTAAGTCACTTCCTCATTTTACTGGCACGCTATAACAATTAAAATTGTGACTCATGACTATGGGAGACGGGAATCAGCTATGTTGAAAGATGCGGCACTGAAGCTTTGCCTTGGTATGCACCATAGATGTTATGCGTCCTACCTCTTCATGACATTGCGTATCGATAAATTAAAGATGTGGATATCGCAACAACCTCGTGACGACCGCACCGCACGACCATGTCTCGTTTCAATAAATCTCCATCTTTGTTCCTTCCACCGTAAGTAACATAGTTGTGTCTTTGTCTCCAGGTCTATCAGCAAGCGAAGCGCTACGCAATGGCCTCTGCCATTCCCTGTGGGGTGCGTCTGCTAGTCGACCTGAGCCCAGGCTAGCGTCACCGCCACCGGTCACTCATGATAATTATACAGCTAGAGGTAAGAGTAATTTTTGTATGGACTCGAATCATCTTGCATACCCCTTTAGGACTATTGCCACTCAGAACTTGACATTTTCCGAAATCTTGTACGGCTACACAACGATAGTTATTTTTCTTTATAATAATAATTATTATTATTATTCTCTAAAGGGCTAGACGAATCTGGTCTACAAGACTTGAGTCTTCGATACGTACATCTAAACTAATATTATAAAGAGGAAAGATTTGATTGTTTGTTTGCATTGAATAGGCTCCGAAACTACTGAACCGATTTGAAAAATTCTTTCACTGTTGGGAAGCTACACTATCGCCGGGTGACATAGGCTATATTACCTGGCCGACGACGAACTAGTTACATCGGTTTAATATTTTGTAACTCTTACAGCTACCTCCTTTTATTTGTATTTTAAGAAATTATCTCCAGCTAAACCGATGTTGAAATTACCACAAACTTGCAGTTAGGTACCATTATTGTGGCTTAATGATTAACCTTAAGTATGTTTTATTTTTACCTACCTCGTAGTTAGATGTTTTGGTAGAAGTGATGTGATGGTATGATGTTACAATATCTTTGTTAATGTAAGTAAATTATATTGTCTAAATAGGGAAAATACTAACTAGCATCGTAACACAGGTCTATCCTAGTACGAATGCTGGTGATTATCTTATATTTATTTTATGTGTCAGAATTATGTACGAGCTGTTTTTATACAATACTACAATTAAGATATTATATTGTATTGCACTTTTTTTTATTAATAAATTGAATTGAATTGAAATGAAATATTATATTTTCAATAAAATTAGAGATCCTCACTAAAACTCCAATAATGTAACCCAAGGTGTAAAAAAATACCTAAAATATTCTTTACATTGCGTGCTGTGAAAACTATTGATGATAGAATAAAATAATGTAATACGACTTTGCAGAACACATCATTATTTACAAAAAGTGTCGCGACAGCATACGTCTAACTATTGTAGTTATGCCACAATAAGTGTTATTTTATTTTAAAATTTTAATTGAAGTGCCACCGCTAGAAAAGGCTCTTTATTTGTATCTTGGTATTAATTCTTATCAAAATAAATTACTTTATATTCAAACCTGCTTCAATATCTTTATATAACTTTTTGAATTATTCAATTCGGACAGTCCATTCGAAAGATATCAGGAGTTTAAAAATGTAGGTAAGCATTAGAAAAAAGTTGCGTGGTAGCCGCTCACCCTGCTCGGCTAGCTAGGCAGCACCTTATGCAGTGTAGGCGTCACTGGGGTACGGGCCGCACAGGAGGGGAGATGTGTGTGTATTACAAATTTTAATTTTGAAATTTTTGAAATACCCGTGCGAAGCCGGGGCGGGCTGCTAGTTCATTTATAAATCAAAATAACAAAATACGACGTCACAATCTCGTATCGCGTGGTAGGATGTGCCGTCAACTATGGAGCTTGCGATAAAAACGCAAGATTTAGATTGATCTAGAATAATCTAGATCTATCGTAAATCCCTGTTTACTTGCCCGTTCAGGATAAAAGGCGTGATATCTTCGGTGTATCGTGGAAATAACTTTAATCTTCATTGAATGACAAGAGCCCGTCTCAAGATGTCAGATCTAACAACACGTCATAATTTTACTGTCAAATATTATTAAATTGTATTCTAACGGTGACTATCATATCTGCCATCAAACCAAACTTTATTTTATTTTACCGTGATCGTCCCACTACTGCCAAGCTCTACCCTCCTTCCACTCCTCATGGTTTGATGTCTTTTGCGGCCCATCCTTCCAGTAAGAGTCTGTCTCATCTCGCCATTTCCGTCTGGGCCTGCCGCGTTGTCGTCAGACGTCGTGTGGGACACAGCTCGTTCGGGCCACAGCCCATTCAACATGCGGCAGACGTGTCCAGTCCGACTAAACTATCATCGCATATATTTCAATGCTGGCTATCATGTGTGCATTCATTGATGTGTTCTTTGTAAAATTTTGATTTTAATGACACTGCTAGCAATAATGACTTGAAACAATGGTCGAGTTTTTTTTATTACGAGTACTTATACTCATAGATCTATGTTTACTATCTCGCTTGATGTTAAGCGACGATGTGGCCGAAGATGGCAGAGAGCGACTGCTGACCTTTCTCGCTGATGGTACCGCAAACGAACATAATCCCATAAGCTCACGAAGTCGGTTATCGGTTTGACTGTTGGGTGATATTATAAATTATAACCGCGGCCGGATCTTACCACTCCAAAGGACAGGACTTTATTTTGCTTTGTTGAGCTGGTTGTTTATCTGATGGTAAGCAATACACCAGCCCATAACAGTAACAGCACTACCCAGAACTTTCTTTAGCAAACTCCTGCGCGGCGCTGCACTGTGCTCGTAACCCTGAGACAATTAGCTGTTGAGTCTCATAATGCCCAGTAATTTCGCCGGCTACAATGCCCTTCAAACCGGAACACAGCAATGCTTGCGCACTACTGCTTGTTATTTCAAACAATTCTATAGCTTAAAAGAATTTATCAGTTTGATAATCACATTGCTTATTATACTTGCTACCTACTGGTAATTTTAGTCGGTAGCACAGTCATTTATAAGCAGGAATGACTCAATACTCAATAGGTGTCTCAGTGACTCTCACTTGACTTTCAGGTGACGTCTGAGTGACTCTCATGCATGACCTTACCTCATTAGCTCATTATAATAGAACACCACCAATAATGCTCACCATCCATATAACATCAAACACCCTATTCAATAACGTTTCCAATAACACCCGCTCCCAAATCCCACGGCTTCAGATTTCGGGGTGACATATCTTATCAGACGGCCGTCAGGCATATCGCGAGCAAAATTACTGCTTGTTTTACAACTCTGATTTGGCGGCGGCAACTACAAAGGTGGATATAGCCAGATAGGTAGATACCTTATCAGAATTATCAGTTATCTGCAGTTTAAACGTTTGACGCTATGATGGTTGTAATTTTTCGTGTCGAACACAAATTCTGGTGATAAGAGTAGGGTTGGTAGAGTTACCTTTATGAAATCCATTTTTTGCCACTTTCTGACTTAAAAAAAGGAGGACGTTCTCAATTCGATTGTACATTTTTTTTTTATGTTTGTGGCCTCAGAACTCCGTCATTTATAAACCGTTCTTTTTTCTTGCGTTGGGTTCAGTATAGCTACGAAGTGGTCCTATATACATTTCATCGAAATTTAACCTTGGACGTCGAAGATGCATTGATGTTGGTTTTTTTTGGTAAAATGTTACTTGTTTTTGCTTTTAATTTGCCTATAAATCCTATTTCTTCTATCCTTCCTTTCGACTAATATTATATAAATTTGAAAGTTTGTGAGGGTGGATGAATAAATGTTTGTTAAATACTAAATCACTCAAAAACTTGATTAGATTTTGATAAAATTTGGTATATTGTAGTTACTCGAAGTCCTGGAAAAATATATAGGGCACTTTTTATCCCGAAAAACCGCGGAAGCATTGGGGCGTAGCTAGGTCGCAATTAATTATAGTGCTTTATCACAAACCCCATAAAATTTCAAAACGCAACGTACCTGGGGTCCTGGAATAGAATAGTTTTATCCCAGAAATCTTAACAAGTAAATGGCTATAGAAGGCTAGCCGTTTTGGATACTACCACAGTATGGATTAGAAGTATTTCGGTAATACATCAGCTATGCCGCTTCTCATCGCATTCAGCCAAACCATGGCCAAGTGCTTCTTTAATACACTCTATAGAAATTAACAATTGTAACGGAATTAAATCCCGTTTTCTTACCATTATTTAAATCCGATAAAAACAAGCATATATTTTTCAAACCCAAAAACAACTTTTGAGTGTCAACCCTCCGGCAGCGGTCCGTTTTCCTGAACGCAGTAAATCCGATTTGGACATGTGTACCCATGTAGGCAAACATTAGCTACGAGATAACGTTTTGTGCCGTCTGTTTGAAATGTATGGATTGTGGCCAACAAGACGATTTCGACGAAAACTTTATCAAGGTGACGATATAATGGTGCAGCTACATCGCAGTTTCCTACTTTTTGTAGAGCGGCGGTTCCAACGGTAACAATACTATAGATAGGTATAGGCTGCTTGAACTTAGAAAGTTACAATATTAATATTTTCATTATAAATATAAACGGCTACAATCACGTTATGATTGTGTCGGAATAAATCCGACTGACAATTAGGATGTCCTTCTTTCGAGAGTTTACGCTTTGGATTCGCGGCGCAGACTACGCGGTATCATCATTCCGACACAATCATAGCCTGAGTGTAGCCGTTTATATTTATAATGAATGAACCGACTCACGAAAGTTTCTAAACTTTAATATTATCATCATCATCATCAGCCCATCACGTTCCCACTGCTGAGACACGGGCCTTCCCTCATAGAGAGATTATCATGTTGCTGCACAAAAAATAGCTGCGGTTTATACTAATTATCTGTAATATCAGTACTAATTTCGTTTTGTGGATTAATTCTAGTTCAGTTTTAAAGATAAGTCCTTCTGGTTTAGTAAATAACAACAATATGTCTGCGCCGCGAATCCAAATCGTTAACTCCCGGAAGAAGGACATCCCTATTGTCCGAAACCTGGTCGGAGTTATTCCGATACAATCATGACGTGATTGTAGCCGTTTTATATTTATAATGAATAAGTACTCAAATCAGTACCATGTCATACTACCTATTTCGACACGAGTGCTTCTCACAATATGTATACTTTATTTAAAATCATTAAAGTAATAGGGTAGTTGGTGTTGGAGCCCACAAAGACCTGAGATGATACCAGCTGACTGTATTAACTTCTGATAAAATTATAAGGCTTTTTTCAGATTTTTATTTAAATCGTTTTATTTTAATACGATCTTAAAGTAACAAAACAATGCAAAAAGCCGCTTTACGGCTGAAGCTGTATATTAACCGCTGATTCTATACTTTGATCTTCTTTAGGTAAAATTACAATTACAGCTTATTACCTATGTAATAAAGCAATCTACCTAATAAGTAAATGGTGATAAGTACCTACTATAGGTACATCACAATTCGCCATTGTTACTCCTACTTTTATGAAGATTTCAGAAGACAAAACTGTACAGGTATTTCTATCCGCAAGCAGACAAGATAATTTTGAATTGGTTTTCTTCAATTCAGCAGTCCTAGCCTTTATTCAACCCTCAACTACCCAATGCAACTTTAAACCACTGTAACCATAACCACGATCAATCAAAAGACAATGTCCATGCTTGGCCACTATACCAATATTTGCATTGGCACACGACATTTCTGTTTGCCCTATTATTCACGACTGTTTGGTCAACTCGAGGGCAGGCGAGACCAGTTGTAGTCAAGCCATTCGATAGCCTTGTGTGCTTGCGTGACTTTGGAACGTTTTTCATTGTTACAATTGAAATTTGGACGAATTTGTGTAGTACGCCAATAATTGCGACCGTTGGAGTGGATTGCATTGTTAGTGTAATGGTATTGAAGTGAAATTAAGGTTTATTTCTGAACATAAAATCCATAATGCAAGATGAAACAAAACCTCTTGGAATTCGCCTATCGCATTGAAGCTAATAAAATCTACAAATGACAAGTTGCTTTTAATTAGTGCAATGTAGCTACTTTTAGATCCAGCAATTAGTAGTAGTCGTAAAATGAGTGAAAGGAATAAAAAGCCCGACAAAAAATTAGCACTGTGTCTGCATGAATATCTCTTAAACCATCTAGTTAAGCTCGGTAACCTCAATCACATTTAGAAGACAATTAAAGAATAAACCTTGGCTCGGCCCATAATCACAAATCTAGTTTGTTGACTGGCAATTATCAAACGACCATTTAATCTCAAAGACACCGCATGAGACGTTTCTTCAGAGTATAGACATGGACAAACACATACACAAACTACATTTGCTTTGAATTCGAGATTCAACCTTGAGACTTATAAATAAGGGTGATATTAACCAAATTTTAGGCTTTTTGGTGTGTTTAAGTCGGTTGATGACACAAACATGAAGCATGCTATTGTTTCAGCAAATAATTCTTGGAAACAGAAACATTTGGAGAAATCGGAACTCTCATAAAAGCGCCGCTGAGATAGCGTAGGGTCACCATGACCTCTCGATAACCTTAAAGTTAGTATACCAATACATAATTTAATTAAAAATAACGATAGAAACGAACAAAGTAGGCATCGTCGACGATGTTAAACTTAATCAACGACATTTTTTTAATTAAGACGATGTGTTAATAGTCTTAACAAGGCTATTTTCGAGAGAACTCTATATGACAATACTAAACAGCTTCAGGTGCTCATCAGTTGCATCATCTTCGGGAGGTCCACATAGTTTCAACCAAGCCTCATTGTCGCTAGTAAATTCTCGATGAAACAATTATTCTGACAAGTTACAAACTAGGCACCGTCATAAACTATGCTCACGTTATTTTAGATGATCACCGCCAGTCCAAAATTTCAATTTGATAGATAAGCATAGCTGATTTATCCCGCTATCTACTCCAACATCGATAAGCTGTATGTGCAATAACTATGGATTAGATACCTACCTACATGAATTTATGGTTATGACATGCTTTTGGCAAAACCGCAATATCCCATACTGATAAAGTTATAAATGAAACGACATGCGGAGAATTGCATAACAAATCATGTGTTTTGTCGAAGTCCCACATTATTACATCGACTGCAGATTTGAGCTAGAAGTACGCGAAAGTCCGCAAAGGCCGTGTGAGAAAAGTGAAGTAGCCAGTAAAACTGTACCTGATTATATTCGGACCTTACCTATACCTACTGCAAAGTGTAAAACATTGCATCTTATGACAATAAACTCTTTTATAATCACTGATTATGCATTTTAAAAATCACATTTTCCTATAAACTTTCAAAACTATTGAGAATTTTAATTCTATATTTCAGAAAAAATATAATAAATACATATCTTGGAATAAAAATAAAACTTGGTTCAAATATACTCAATCAAACTAGGAAACGCTGTGAGACACAACTACATAACTTACAGTACCTAATATGTAAAAGTTCATTTATCATCATTGAAGTACTTGAAATATGTACGGAATTTTCCTTTGAACAGCACGCCACCCGTCACAATATTGCCTCTCTCAAATGAGAGAGATACAAAACAAAATATAAAAACAAAATATGATCAAATGATCATATTTTGTTTTATAAATTATTTTTCAAAAAAAACTAAACCGACTTCAAAACCACAAATGGCACTCAAAAGTAAAAAATAAATTAATATAATTATCGTAAGTTTGAAGATAAAATTTATATGGGACCACCTCTGAAGTATTACCTACCAATCAAAAAAAGAATCATCGAAATCAATGCATAATTGGCGGAGTAATCGCGTAACAAACACACAAAAAAAAAAAACATACCGTCGAATTGTAAACCTCCTCCTTTTTGAAGTCGGTTAAAAAGTAGGTTGCACTTGTCTGACATTGCAGAAACAAACGAATTCTCGTATCCTTTGGAGGCTCGCGATAATGGTTATCAACTGCGTGACACCTTCCTAAGCGAAGAGCGAGGCGTGGTCACCGTAATCCTTAGATATCGCAGGAAATTTCTCAGATCACGATAAGCCCAGATTTATCATTTTTATCGGAAAGAATGGCATCTGTAATGCCGACCGCTTGAGTGGTTGTGACGTGTACTCGTATGGAAACTTGTATGTTTTTGGAAGGAAAGGTGGAAAAGGTTATCGAAATGGTGAATTTCTGCCTCTATATTCTTTGAGTACATATTTTTGTTGGAATCACCGCGCTATAAGTAACCATATAACGCTGTTGTTTTTTTTACCTTTAATTAATTCCTTCACGGTTTTTTAACCCCCGACTCAAAAAGGAGGGGTGTTATAAGTTTGAACACTATGTGTGTCTGTCTGTGGCACCGTAGCGCTTAAATGGGTGAACCGATTTTAATGCAGTGTTTTTATTTGAAAGCAGATTTTCTAGCAGTAGTTCTTAGAAATGTTTTATCAAACTGGGTTCAGCTATTTCTTTACTTTTTATAGTTTTTTGTGTCGGGGGCTGCATATTACATGGAAAATTTCACTAAACTAAAATGTTCCATGTAATATGCACCTTTGCTTATCAACACGTACAAGTTTTCGAATCAAGACTAACTTTCAGAGGGGGTACGAGTAATAAAATAAATATTTCAATAACAAAATCAATATTACCGTCGAAGAAAAACACAATCGTAAAGATAAAAACAAATAAGTATTTTGGATTAGTAATCAACAGTCAAAATGTTAAAGTAATCAGCCGAAGGCCGTCAAATTACGACTGTGATTAATGTTATCCACAGAACAGATTAGTTGAAAATAAATCCAGTTTGATTAAACCTAAGGATTTGCGATAAACATTTTTTTATTCAGGTGTGCCAATGACCAAACTCATTTAAAAAAGTCGTTGGTAAAGTATTTTAAAAATACAAGAGGCACTTGTGAAATGATCGACATCGCAGGGTTAAGTCGCGTAATGACAAATAACCAAACGTTGAAATTGACCAATCGTATCGCGCGCGTTTTTGTGTGCGTTCGTTGCTTACGCACACGTAGAAGCAAATATTTCGGATAGTGGTTCGTCATTTACAATCGTAGATTTAGTTAATATCAGATAAATGGGATTAAAATCCTATTATTACGATTGATAAAAGCATTAATAGCGAATGATAACATTTGATTTATAATTACATATTTTCTGATTAGTACGTGACAGTTTGTCAATTGTAACTTTATAAATGTGACCGAAATGTTTATTACAGGTGCGTACGTACATACATTTATATCTTGATCTAGTTTTTATTTAAAACTTACAAACAAGAAGTTGCAACTGCAATCGGCAGGCGTATTGCTTACCATCAGGCGAACGATCTGTTCGACTCATCATTCATAACATTAAAAAAACATGCTAGTGTTAGAGTCTATTATACACTCGAGAGCAATGAATCCGGGTCACTTAAAGAATGTTAAAAATCTCGGAAACTAAAAATGATAGGTTAATGCAATAAATTGTATTTAATAGACAATGTAATACTCCTTAAATGAAAGTAAAAAAAATATGAGTCACCATACATTTTATTAACACAAAATTACATAAAGAAAAAAACTGCTGATCTCTCCTTAAAACAAAAATAGGAAACATGAAATTTTTGAACTTATTACGATTTTCTTGAATTTTAATACTTCGTATTGCCTCCTCGTGCTTCCATTACTGCGTTTACGCGGTTTGGCATGCTGTACACCAAGTTCCTTATACGATTTTGGGGAATATTCTCCCATTCCTCTGTGAGAGCAATTTTGAGCTCACGAAGCGTGATTGGGGGAGGGTTTCGTTGTTTTACGCATCTGCCTAGCTCGTCCCAAGCATGCTCGATCGGGTTGATATCCGGGCTGCGCGCTGGCCACTCCATACGAGTAATGTTCATCTCTTGAAGGTAGTCATTCACAATCCTACCTGTATGAGGTCGGGCATTGTCATGCATAAATATAGCATCCTCACCTAAATTGACCATAAATGGACCAACGTGATCATTGACGATTTCTTCCACATATCTTACGCTAGTTAAAGAGCCGTTTTCTATGATCACCAGCTCTGTGCGACTTTCAGAAGAAATTCCGGCCCACACAAGTACAGACCCACCACCGTAGGCTACTTTTTCTTCGATGCATGCTTGCTTGAATCTTTCCCCTGGTCTTCGATACACTCTGTGTCTTCCATCGTGCTTGTAGAGCATAAATTTTGATTCGTCGGAGAACATAACTAGAAGAAAAAGTAGCCTACGGTGGTGGGTCTGTACTTGTGTGGGCCGGAATTTCTTCTGAAAGTCGCACAGAGCTGGTGATCATAGAAAACGGCTCTTTAACTAGCGTAAGATATGTGGAAGAAATCCTCAATGATCACGTTGGTCCATTTATGGTCAATTTAGGTGAGGATGCTATATTTATGCATGACAATGCCCGACCTCATACAGGTAGGATTGTGAATGACTACCTTCAAGAGATGAACATTACTCGTATGGAGTGGCCAGCGCGCAGCCCGGATATCAACCCGATCGAGCATGCTTGGGACGAGCTAGGCAGATGCGTAAAACAACGAAACCCTCCCCCAATCACGCTTCGTGAGCTCAAAATTGCTCTCACAGAGGAATGGGAGAATATTCCCCAAAATCGTATAAGGAACTTGGTGTACAGCATGCCAAACCGCGTAAACGCAGTAATGGAAGCACGAGGAGGCAATACGAAGTATTAAAATTCAAGAAAATCGTAATAAAGTTCAAAAATTTCATGTTTCCTATTTTTGTTTTAAGGAGAGATCAGCAGTTTTTTTCTTTATGTAATTTTGTGTTAATAAAATGTATGGTGACTCATATTTTTTTTACTTTCATTTAAGGAGTATTACATTGTCTATTAAATACAATTTATTGCATTAACCTATCATTTTTAGTTTCCGAGATTTTTAACATTCTTTAAGTGACCCGGATTCATTGCTCTCGAGTGTAGTTTACAACTACGGAACACTCATTCGCGCGAGCTTTCTCGCACTTTGCCGATATTGATTTTTTTTAATAATGAAACTCGGTATTATTTTTTATTGTTTGATAAAATAAATATAACAGAACTGTGTGCTTGTTTCTTACGAAAGCATTTCTCATTCATACAAAATAATTAATTTTTAGAAAAAAACAAAAACCGACTTCAGTGTATCTTCGAAGTCCAAAGTCACATATCGATGAAATTTATATGGGACCACTTCGTAGCTATACTGAACCCAACGCAAAAATAATTTTCCAAATCGGTTCACAAATGACGGAGTTCTGAGGTAACAAACATAATAAATAAAAAAATACAACCGAACAGAGAACCTCCTCCTTTTTTGAAGTCGGTTAAAAATAAAATCGATGTGTCCGTCTGTTATTTTAAGGTTAAAACGAAACTAAATTTAAGGTTACCATTTGTTCACGATCTTCTAGCCGATCATGCACCTACCACCTACCATCACTCAATTCAAAGTTCCACCAGGAAAGGTCTATAAACTCCTCAGACCACGCAGGCCGCAATCAAATTAGGCGGTTTTTAAACGGCTAAATTGGATTACAGAACGTCAGTCTGTATTTTTTTCTTAGCCAAACAGTGCATTAGCTTCATTACCCCGGCTATTCCGGCCTAATGCAATTTTAATTATAAGAGGTGCGCCGCAAATTGCGCTGTGCATGCAGATTGTTATTTTTCTAAAGCTTTTAACAAATTAAAAATGTGTTCTGTGCGATCGAATGTGCGTTAGGTGTTGCACTTTCTGCAAGCACGAAATACGAAAACTACTATAGATTATAAACGATTTTAGACGACGAATACTGTCAACAGTCAAAATTCGGTCATTTTTAACCGACTTTAAAATAATACATCTTATAACAAAAAGATCGACTTCAATTCTGATGTATCTTCGAACTCCGAGGTCGAATATCGATGACATTTATATGAGACCACCTTGAAGCTATACTGAACCCATACAATCGAAATACGAACCCCTTTTTGAAGTCTAAGTCAAGTTAAAAATGAGGAAGATTTACAAGTTGACTGTTTTTTTTTATGTTTGCTACCTCAGACCATCATTTATAAATAGATTTATAAAGCGCTTTGCTTAGTAATCATAATGCGAACGGCCAAGGAGTGAAACTCTGGCGGCATCTGTGTTTCCCGATAGCTATAATATGGGTGTCTTTAAGACAAGAGTGAACAGATTTCTTCTAGGCGAGCGTGCTACGTCTTCAACCGCATCGTGACTTAACAATAGGTGAGATAGCGGTCATACTTGCGTATGACGATGCCTATAATTAATAAAAAATACAAGGCAGAATAATTAGCAAAGCTGGTAGCTACGTAATCAAACAAGCATCAAAGCATACAAATCTAACTTTTACCTGTGCTTTTACATTATGTATACCTAATGTAATGTCGCCAACACTTATTCATTATTGGATCACTAATATTAATATTAAATTGAAAAAAATAAAATGAATATGAAATGCCGGTCGGACTCGCGCACGAAGGGTTCCGTATATATATTTATAAAAAAGGCAAAAATCAGGTCTGTTGAATGGGAGCCCCCTTAAATATTTATTATATTCTGTGTTTTTTTTGTATTTGTTGTTACGAGTATAGCGGCAACAGAAATACATCATCTCTAAAAATGTCTACTGTCTAACTATCACGGTTCATGAGATACAGCCTGGTGACAGACGGACAGACAGACAGACAGACGGACGGACAGCGGAGTCTTAGTAATAGGGTCCCGTTTTACCCTTTGGGTACGGAACCCAAACGGATAATATTCTCAGTAACATAAAACATGACTTATGTCTCGTATCAAAGCCAACACGTGATGCAAGGCAGGCAAAACAATATTAGGTATATATTAATCAGATAGATATCTACTTGTGTACTTATTAATTATTGGTAAATTGGTAATATTCCATTAAAGATAAGAGATTAATATCGGGTTGTATTGATGTAATTACAACATATAAAGCATGTCCCGCATTGATTAACAAATAAAGTCATGAATAATTATTTATTAAAAAATATCTTTTCACAGATTTACAATTATCCAAATTTATTCGATCAAGCTATCTTTCTTCTTATTAGAAAAAAAACACAGGAAATCTTCAAAACGGATAATCTTTGTGAAAATTAACATAAAATGGTTATTATAAAATATGAAATGGTTATTATTATTATCTTTAAAAAATTCTAAATAAATAATATATATTATGTAACTGAGTGGTGATACGGTGTAAGTGCCACGCCTTACCATTACAATTGCAGTGCCACCCAGAACTTTTAATACCATAAATAGCACTGCGTAGCACTGCATTGCGCTCATCACACCGAGACATCAGATATTAAGTCTCATATGCAAAGTAATTTCGCTGAATATTTAAGTCGATAGAAAAAGATGGACGTCATTCCCAAGCTCTTTTGTTAATTATGACTTAGTTAAAAACAAATGTATAGTCACGTTCCAATCATTAATCAAGATTTGTAATAAAATCTTCAATTTCATTATACGGGGAGCGTGACAAATAATTCAAGTTTTAATAAAGTGGGGTAATATTGACCAGGGCGCGATAGCTCGAGGGTTGACTAGGTAACTTTCAACAAAAGTAGTGCAAAAATGTGTAAACTGGCAGTAGTGGTAACTCTTTTTGTGGAACTGAGTGATATGAAGAGCATGTCGTTCGCCTGATGGTAAGCGCCACGCCTGCCTATAACAATTGCAGTCCCACCCAAAACTATTAATACCATAAAAAGTACTGTATTGCACCAATCACCCCGAGACATCAGATATATTCCCAATAATTTCGGTGTCTACAATGACCATCAAACCGGAACACAGTAATGCAGTAACTTGGTTATAATATGAAGAATCAGAAAAAATCGTAAGCTTTAAACAATTTCAATAAACGTTCAGATTATTAGATACTGTACAATAGCAATATTTATCTGAAAATTATTATAATTAAATTATCTCCAAAATTTCCCTCCCACGAAAATTTTATGTCAAAATTATATCATCAAATTACAAAATCTCACAATAGCGCTCAATAACTTTCTTTACATTTTACTCCCGGAGGGGCACATTCAATATTTTGCACTGCCATAAATTCAAGCATACTGTCTGAACTGAACAATGAATCTAAATAACCATTAATATGTAATAAATACTATGGGGTAATAAAACCGTATCGCGAGGGGACAAACAAACAAGTGCACGCTAACCCTTAAACACTCGCCATTGTTGAAAGAGGTCCGGGCGTGAAATGTGTACATTCTGCTCTGGCCCCCGAAGTCATTCCCGAATTCGACCGAAGTTTCCCGATTGGTTCCGCTCCAAATGCCGACAGCTGCTGCTTTTCAGACATAGGGGTCGCTCTTCATTAGTGGAACTTGTCTCGACTAGAGATGGATGTTTGTTTTTGGACAGCGTGAGTTTCTGCTGATGGTTCTTTGATGATGTATGAATTTTATTTCGTGGGGACATTATGTCATTGTTTTAGTATATTTATTGCGTGACTTGTGATGTTCTAAGTTCTAAGTATAATACATATTTCTGATTGAAAGCTATAATTTGACAGATTATTTATTTGTTACGCTAGTATTACTAATACATAATTAAATACAATATATGTGTTTAGTTACATTAAATTAGTTACATATTTTATCATAAAACTTATTTATACCATAAACCCAACATTTCCCATAAACCCATCTTTTGAACAACGTAGGTACTTCAGAAGGTGAAGAAGCATACCTCTATAAATCGTTTTTCTTAATTTTCAAGAGAACAATTAAATCAAGTCATAAATTTTATATCACAATCACAGAATCAAACTTACAATGAAACAACTCAAAGCGACAACAATACATCAAGCGGCAAACTAAACAAAGCTCGCGTTAGTTGCGTTTAGTCGCGCCCCGGATTACCAAATTGTAAAAAAAGAATGGGGTCTTTTCGGCCCGCGCGACGTGTTAATTACTGGGGTTGGGCGTTCGAGGGTTGAAGTCAATTTGCTCCAGCGACATGATACGGCCCATTTCGTCGAGCGACAAGTGCGGCACCTGTGCTGTTTCGGAGTAGCCTTTGTGCTAACAATTGAAAATGGGGTCCATTGTGGATGAACAATGTGGGATAATGTAGGGATTAGTTTGTTTCAATGCGATGATCCTATTCAAATAGTTCGAGCAGAAATGTAAATGTTGTGGTTGTTGAGTAAATATCAAGAAATGAATGACATGCCCAAAATCAAATTCAAATATCTTCAATTATCGATTGATTCAGTCAATTTCGAACCACATGTACACAAGTACTTATATCCTTGAAACTAATCAATATGTTTCTTTCCAGAAGACATCAAGTTTGGCGTAAATCGCCTGGTCGATGTCAAGACGGACGAGGAAGAAGACGATGCCCATCATCATGATTCTAAGCCCGAAGGAGCTTCCCCATCATCACGCTGCGGAAGCCCATGCTGGGACCCTTCACCCCAATCCCCTCGGTCGGTCCGCTCCAGCTCTCCTGAACTCGAAGTCGACTCCCCTCCATCATCACCTAGAAGACCACCGGATTCCACGTCACCACCTAAAAGATCAGAGGCTTTTTCTGTCAGCGCATTATTAAGACCTGATGCTCCAAGAGTACAACCACAAAGACCGTTTTTGTACCCACCGCTGCCTTTTGCGGAGTTTTTAAGAGACGCTGGCAGTCTTGGTTTACCAGGATGGGGTGGCTACAGCAACTTATACTTTCATGCTGTTCAAGCGGCTGGTCCAGAACTTTTGAGATTGCGCGCGGCTGTTCTAGGAGCTCCTGGACCTTTATCTAGACCCTTGCCTATTGGGGATGTATACTCATGTGTTAAATGTGAGAAGATGTTCAGTACTCCACATGGCCTGGAAGTACATGCGAGGAGGTCTCATAACGGCAAGCGGCCTTTCGCTTGTGAACTGTGCAGCAAGACTTTTGGGCACGAAATCAGTCTCAGTCAGCATAGGTGAGTCTCTTTTTTAAGCTTTCATGTACCAACCGCTCTCATTAACAAGGCTAAGAAAAATTGAGTGCTAAGTCAGGCAGCTAATAGCAACACTTAATTATATTACAGGCTTCAGTTAACAATATGTGCTAAAATTAAGTTTTCCTGGATGAGTAAGTGTGGAGACCTAATCCGGAGGTGCTTACCATCGTTCACTTCACAGTAATACTGGGTTCATAATCAAGTGATGAGTCTTTTTGCCCACGACTAATCAAATGACATTACTTGCATCCAGCATTACTGTTCGTAAGTACTTGGATATAGGAACCAGGCACGGGCAATCGCTGCGAGTTGCATTTTCGTGTGAAGGCTTGAATATAATAATCTGAAGCCTCCTCATCTTTTAGCGTTAAAGATTTTTCATCGAAATTGTCATGATATTTAAGGCACGTAAATACCTCTTAGTAATATTTTTATTGTAGCTTAGTTTACCAACCTATGCTCTAAATATCTTCTCATATAACCCCCCTCCCCCAGGGCCGTGCACAGTGTGGAGAAAGTGTTCGAGTGCAAGCAATGCGGCAAGACCTTCAAGCGGTCCAGCACTCTCTCCACCCACCTGCTGATCCACTCGGACACCAGACCGTATCCCTGCCAGTACTGCGGCAAGCGGTTCCATCAGAAGTCAGATATGAAGAAGCACACATATATACATACTGGTGAGTTTATACAATCAAAGATTAGGCTGCTGAGAACTGGGATTCCATCTTCAATGTCTTTGACTGAAAGTGCACAATTTATCTCTTGGCCATTGCATGGCAGGAATACTTATTAATAACTAGCTGCGCCCCGCAGTTTTACCCGAGATTTCCAGGGGTAAAAAGTAGCCTATGTCCTTTTCCAGGAAGTACCTACATATCAAATTTCATCAAAAGCAATTCAGTAGTTTTTGCGTGGATGTGTATTAAACATCTATCCATCCATTCCATCCATCCTCACAACCTTTCAAATTTATAATATTAGTAGGAAAGTAGGACACGTCTTTAACGAGAGATAATTTATTGCTAATAGGTAGCAATCAAGCAATTTAACCATTCCAGCATAGTTCTGTAAAAATATTTAGAATAACACTTTCTACAACAAAATATATTTTGCGGCCGCTAAACTGGCCATACTGTCAAAATTAAAAGTCCTCTGTTCGTTGGTACCAAGAGGCCTGAACAGGCCATACAGACAAAACTAAAAGTTATCTAACTGTACCAAGAGGCCTATCAATGGTAATTCATTTCTCCTTCAAATCCACTAATCGAGGAACCACCTCATAAAACTCAACTCCTACAACGATTACCTTCTCAAATTGCTCTCAAACTTTGAGAAGGAAACTTCCTCGTCCATTTACTTACCATAACTCAAAACGTAACGTTGTCAAAACATCTTAAATCCCCCGGTTATAATTAATGTGAATTAACAGCGGAGGGATGTTTTCTGAGGAGTTTGGGGTTTCCAAGCCGGATTGGGTTACAGTGACTTAAGGAGTTGAAGGATGACGAGCTGGTTGATACAGCGAACAAGTTGGCCGTCGAATTAATTATAGTCAAAGTCGGGAATTTCCAAGATTGCCTTTTTAATTTAACTACCTACTGCTACAAACGAATACTAAAAATACTAACTGTTTAATCGTGCGTCCTTTTCGCTGACGGTAAAATTTACACATCATTTTTTTTAAATGGTCGTTAAAATCACTAAAACATGACCAGTTATAAACCAATATCATTGTAATAAGTATGTACATATATTCACGCATAGATTTACATCTACGACATAAAATTTGTTAGTTGAATACGTGTGACTATTGCAGTAATTCTAAGACAGGGGAATACTTACTAGACTAGTGACACTACTATGTACCTATCGTGATCGCCGAACTTCACGCCTGTGTGTTCGAAGTCTTCAGGCCTTCATGAATATAAGATGGTGCGGTTGCGTTGTCGCAATATAAGATTCTAGAGTAAGCCGTGCCGCAAATGTTGTCATGATCTCAAAAGACCTTTTGTCGCTCTAACTCTATTGTGGAGATAGTTTGTTGGCTTTTGACCTTTATCTGGCAGTTTAGTTTTGGACCGCTTTGTGTTGGAACACCTAACAAAACTTTTGATTTCAGTTTCACTTTATTATTTTACTTTATTTTATTCATACATTCCTAAATTACTACTGTTAAAATACATCTAGAAACCATTAAATGTTAAATGTTATCGCACGCATTTACCAACTTTTAAGCTGTCGTGATTAAAAAACGGAGCTTAGCTACCGTAATAATTAATAACCTACTAATAACGAAATAATAAGTGGTACATAATATTACTAATTCAACCAGTGAAGTTTAATTTTAATAATATATTAAAAACTTATGAGGCTTAGTTCTTATATACGTGATATGTACCACATACGCTGCGTAAAGGCCTATAATAGACGGTGCAAAGTTCTTGCCAGTTACATACCATTATCAAAATGGTATGTAACTGTCATCCAAACGACGCTTAGATAGTGCAAGCACAAAACAGACAGGGGTTTGTGCAAGTCAATTATTTGATCTAAAACCACAGTCTCATTAAACCAATAATTACGAATAATAAAGAAGAGCTTAGTGTTTTTATATAAAACCTATCTAATCAAAGCATTTTGCCCATATGCATAGTACCTATACCTTCTACGATTAATAACATAAATTTTAAGGAACTGAAAAAGATCAATATTATTGGGTTGGTAAATCGCAATCTTCCAAATTTTTTTTTATGATAGCTACTGAATGATAAGACGAGCAAGTCGTTGGCCTGATGGTAAGCACCACGTCTGCCCATAATAATTGCAGTGCCACCCAGAACTTTTCGTACCATAAGAAGTACCTACTGCGTAGCACAGCATTGTTCATCGCCCCGAGACGTCAGATAGTAAGCCCAGTTTTTGCTGGCTACACCGCCCTTCAAACCAGAACACAGTAATTTTTGAGCTACTTGGTGGCAGAATAACAAGCAAAGCTGTGGTTACCTACCCAGACGGCCTCCCGCATACGAGAGACCTACCACGAATACTATTTGGTTACTAAATACTAATCAATGTTGCCCAGTATCAATCATCTGCTCCAGCTGAAAGATCACGTCCGCGATCCGAAAACAGTGAACAGTTAATAAACACTTATCCCTTATCAAGTGTAACTAACCTGACGAGGGTTCAAACACTGAATTATTAACCCGCAAGCACCCCCCACTGCTTGACAAATTGTTTTATAATTGATGACCGGATACTATTGTAGGAGATGATCACTTCTGTAATTTGTTTTAGCTATTTTTATAAGTTCCTGGAACAAGATATAACGTAGATCTAGGTCTACGACTTTAACAAAAAAATCTAGTACTTGTCAAGATCTTTAAAGATTAAATTGGCCTAATACAACTCAGACTCCGATCGTTGCTTATTTTAATGGTAAGCAATTAATTGAAATGCACCATCCAAATGACGTTTGGATGACAGTTGCATATACCATTACGGTATGTAACCGGCAAGAATCTTGCAACATCTACGATACTGCGTCCTCACTATACCACAGTATGCTTGGACGTATCTGAATCGGATGTTTTTGTGAAATTGTCAGTACGAATTTTAATACTCCGAGATTCACAGAATAAATAAGTTCCTAAACTGAAACGCAATGAAAATATGTAGTGTAATCCCGCTGAATATACACACTACATATTTTCATTGCGTTCCAGTTTTGAGATGAATTTCCGCAACGTCACGTCTGATTCCATTGCAAATATGTTCCTCCTGCCGTGCCACTTGCTTTACGTATTTCGTGTCTATTTTATAGAAATTAAATTAGTTTACTAAAAACCAGGATCCATTTGATACAATATGTAATTAACTACTGCGAAATCTAGACATACAACATAATAATATGCATATACGCACGTACTTCATATGTAGGTACAATTTTTTGCCGTGTATTATCAAAACATCTGACAATCTACCTAGCTTTCCACCTTTTCCTACGAAAGCTTTGTAAACAAAACGTTACTATATACGTGCATATATAAGACGTCTCAACACCCCTTACACTTCACTATCCATACCTATCGCAGTACCTCCTCTCCCCAGTTCATTTAAGACAAGGGTGGGGTTCCATCGTCCGTGATTCAGACTCATAGATTCGTCGTTTTCATTGCTTTGACTGTGAGTGCGAGAGGGACAAATTGTGATTTAACATTGAGCGGGAAAGAGAAAGGAAAGAAGGTTCAGTAAGTTATTGGGCACATGCTCCCTTTGCTAGGGCTTGTGATGAAATATTCGTGGAAAATTTTAGGGAAGATTTTAAAATGTTGCATGTACTTATGAGCTTTTCTATAAATAAGAATAGTATTTTTAATATTATCATATTATTTACAAAAAATATGTAGGTTAAACATTACACTAATTTTAATATCTTTATAAGTTCGCAATTTATATTACTTTAGGTATTGATAAGTAGGTAAACAAATAGCTATCAGACAGTTAACACCTTATAGCCCAAATACAAATAAATTAACCAACCACACACCTGATCTCACCCCAATCCTACCCTCCACGTGTAAATTATTAACGATATCAACTTAGCGAATAGTTGCTCGAACGGCATTTTAATCAGTGTCCCAACTTCTTGATTAATGTAGCCCTAGACAATTTATCGTCGAAATTTTATTTATAATTACGCTAGCTAAATTAAATGGCGGTGATTAGTCAACGTCAAGACGTGGGACCGCGGGATCGCGATTTGTCACCTCGCCCGGTTTAATTCGCTAATTGTTCCCGGAAGTTCCCTAAACTCTCTACCTGTTGTTAGTAAGGTAATTTTAGTCAGTAGTTACAGCTTGTTAGTTTAGTTTAGCTAGTCGCGGCAATTAACGTAAGTTGGCAACTTCAATTATTCATTCAACTTCATAGAAGTAGATCGGATAAAGTTGGGGTCCTAGCACGGCACCTTGCGGAAGCTCGATCTAAAATTCAAAACCAATTTTAACTTTTTTGTTTTAGGATTAGATACGTCATGTACAAAGACAAAAAAGTGAAATAAAAAAAGAAAGATGAGTAATGCAATTATGTAGACGTTGCTCATTCCATCTCATGAATGTTTGATTCACTCGAATGCTTCGGTTAGAGCGCTTTTTTTAAACTCTTCCTTCTCTTAATTAGTCAGGGAATAAACAAGTGGCACATTAGCTCTCGGAATAATTACACGGCGGCTGTATTTCGGTTTTCTTTTTTTGCTCGCATTACTTCCCTTGCCGCGGTTTGCGGTAAAGAATTTAAAAAGCATTTGCGAAATTACTTTGCATCGAGATGATAATTAGAAATTGTCGGTAGTTTAAAATGAATAGGAATTTTGTTTAAAGGTTTTATGTATTCGTAAATTTCAAAAAACTATCGCTGATAACCCATTCAATTAATCTCGATTATGTATTTTATTTAGTCCTGATTTTCTAGACAGAAAATAATAAATGTCATAAACATTGCGTTCAGCAAGAAACAAGTTGTTTGTAATCAAAAGAAGTCATCAGGAAGCTTAAATTAGAAACGAAAAATACACAAAGCTTTTCAATTTTAAACAAAATGACTCGATATCCAATCTAGTACAACCCGGATTAAAAGTAAACGATATCGTTCGCACAAAAAGATTCCCATCAGGCAAAGATTGCAAAGAACAAAATTAAAAGGTATAAAACACTTCAGAATTGCTACGGCCGGTGCCAAATGTTTTTAAATTTCTGTTCACAGCCCCTCTGATTACTTTTTAAAGCCTTTTTCTGCTTCAGAATGGCAAAGAGACATCTCGAAAGTTGTTCAAAGAGGCCCGCTGTTCAGTAATTGGATGCGGAAGACGCCATTTCACGACGAAATTGTAGCAATATGCAAATGAGGTTGCGCAGGAACGGCTTGGATTTCTTTTTGGCGTGAGAACTTTATAATATGGTTGGATTATTTGAAAACCCAAGAAGTACTCATGTTAAGCTAGGCCAAAAAAAAATGATTTTCTTTTAAAAGCTGTTAAACTACTATCGTCTGAAATTTATTATTATTGTGGTGTATATTATACGCCTTCTACTAGTAGAAGTTACACGCAAAGTAGCTTCAAAATCTTAATCAACCTTTTAACATTTCCATTTAGTAAATAGGTAAATATATTTAAAAGAATTAATTGAGAAAACAAAAAAGCTTAACGTGTAGCAACTACTTCATACAAAAATATTTCCAATCCACACAAACCCAACAGAAATAACAGCTATAAAACTAACTGTCCAATCTCTCGAAACCAATTCTTCGTACAAGATTCCAGACTTCAAGTATTCCGTCCACATAACCTAAGGGGGTGGAAATCTAAGCGGTCCATAAGGAATGGGGTGGAAAGGACAGCGGTAGGGAGTGAGGTGGGGGGTCTCTTTCACCCCCCTGGGACTGAATCAAGGAGTTCTACGTGCCTCGAGTTTAATTAAGGACTCTGGAGAGGATTCTTCGATTTTAGTGGAGCTTTCTTTAACGCTATAAGCACATAGTTTATTAAACTGTTAATGCGGGGATTAATCACGTTAAAGGATTGATGTTAGTTTTGATTTGATTATTTGTTTACATTTAGAACATTATCAGCTTCAACGGTAGTTGTTCAGTGGACTTATTTGATTGTAGAATGCAGTGTACTTATAGCAAAATTATTCGCTGTTTTGGTGTTTTGTGACAAAAATCTTCATATAGTTGCTAGATACAAAATAAGACGCATAATGTCGCTTTCATATTATTAAAAAAGAACTGATAGCTAAAACTAAACTAGAGAAAGCACGCACTTCATATACCTGCTTATATTATGTATACCTACCTACTCGTATGTATGTTCCTTGTACCTACATTAAAATCACATTTCCAAATGTGCCACAATACCATCGCCCGATTTATTCCACTGGGCCTTCAAAACAAATTCCCACAAAAAATCTAACATCCAACCGTCACAAAACATAACAATCCAGATTTATATTTTATTTTTATCCACACGCAACCTGATCTCTTCAGGGGATACCGTAGCAAAATCAGATGTGAGATTTTTTTCTCACGCGAAAAAATGACAGTTCGTAATTTCGTAGTCAGTCCTCGCTCCTCTCCGCTCCCATACAATATTAGGAGGTCTCTGGAGAGAGGGCTAATTAAATTAATGTCCTCTTTCCTCGGCCCTCTTTTTCCCCGCGTTTCTGTAATCCGACACCTGCATTGTTGACTCAGTTACTACTAGTTTTCGTTTGAAGATGATATTTTTGCTGCGGTTATGTGCCTTGATTAAACCTACTTATTTGTCCTCGTAGTTCTTGATTCTTTAGATCCAGGGAAAATTCGTTGGGACTATATAATCGCTTGGCGTTATTTGTTAATTAATAGTTTCATTCATATATTGTTGGTATCATTTATTGTCATCAGTTTTCTTTATAGTCTGTCAGTATCAAAGTGTTTCATTACAAGCTTTTATTCAACTGGGCCTTCAAAACAAATTCCTGCCGTCTCTCTCTAGATCTATGTGCTCCATCTTAGGCCACATCATCGCTTCACATCAGGCGAGATAGTAGCCAAACATAGATCTATAAAGTGTAAAAAAAAAAAAAACTTGCAATGTTTGTTTGTTCGGGTGAAATCTTGCAAGTTGAATCAGAACCACTTCATCTTATCCTACAGAGTTGAAATTTTGCATACTTGTCAAAGTCCAATGACAATGCAATATTATGGTGACAGCCACCTGATCTGATGATGGAGACGGAAGGTGGGCAATGAAACTCCTTGATGGATAATCGTATCGTATCGATAGTTGCTGGGCTTATTTTAATCTGCCCACGGTTCCAATTACGCATAATAATATGTTAAAATCTTGTCTTGAAAAATATATATTTCAACAAAAATCTTGTTTTATATGATAAGTTACACTCACTGTTTATGCGTCATTTGAATTTTTGCTAATGGTTGATTTTAAATGATTTTATGTCATCATAGTCTTAATTACACCTTCATTTCTTTTTGCCAGATAATTTTCTAAAACAACAAAAGCTAACGCAATTTAATCTCACCCAACCAGTATCACTAGCAATAACTTTAATGGAATCAAAGCTCCATACACGACCAAAAAATCACTGATTAGCCTGCCAAAGACCACCAGAGCATTTTCAACCGAAGTGCCAGCCGCGTGGCGGCCGCACGCGCCTCTAATTCAATAAACACATTATCACGATTAGCTCAGCCCCAGCGCCCCCTGCTAGGCAAGGCGACAAGGCCCGAGTGCTCCCGAAGGCCCCCGAATGGCTCCGAAGCACTCCCGAAGGGATTGAGGATTTCATCGGGTGATTTCGTGATATTAATCATTACGGACTTCATTCAAATTGGCCAACGTTTTTAGGGTTGAAATGACCCGTGGTACTAAGAGCAGTTCCCTCAATTATAATTTGCAAGCAAGCCTGGCATAAGTTTACTAAAAATAGATAGGTACCAGTAATTATTACCACGCAGTTTTTAACCTACCACGAGTTTGATTCTTACGGCATTCTTTAATGATTTACTAGACTGAAATTCCTATTTCTGTGTTTCGGGATCCATTTTTTTCGTCGTCTGAGTTAAAAAATATCTTACTGCATCAGCAGTCGATTTCACGTTTAACACAAATAATATTACAAATATTTTTAATTCGAATTTAAGTGACAATAATTTACACTAATACTTTAAATAAGCTAAAAAACTAATAACTTATCGCCCACATCATTTCCTTCGCACGTAAATCCATTAATTTACAACATAATTATTATTACCATAAAATACTTAAACATATTGACAAATGTTATTATAATTAACTACCAGCATTCGAAACTACTCATTGGAAACCAACTGTTCCTAAAAAAACTCATTCATCATGAGTGCATCCCTAAATTCTGACAAACCTTATTTTACACCTACCGACATCTTTATTTCTTTAATTATAAAGTTCAAAATACTTTACTATTCGTTAACTTTGTGAAGTGCCTCTATAAAATTGTACGAACTTTGCTTTGCGATCAATGAAGACTTTAATTCATTACAGATAAGGTTGAAAATAGCATCAAAAGCGATAGTCGTGTTAGTAAAAGAAGCTTCGGTAGGGTGACCTCCAATTTTTAATAATATGGATCAAATAAGGGATCTTCTAAAATTGGCGGGGAGGCACGTGTCGAGCGCCTGCGCATCAACAGGATGTCATTATTTAAACAATAAATTTAATTGTAAATTGCCCTCTGGATTATCACGTATTTAGTGCTTGCGATAAAAAAGTGTGCGATTTTTTTTTTTAAATTTGTTACTTAGGCCTTAACAAAATGCTTTAGATGAGATCTGATGTTACAATCATCATCATCATCATCAGCTCATTACGTTCATTACGTTGGACACGGGCCTTCTCTCACAGAGAGAGTATGGGCCATAATCCGCCACGCTGCGCTGGCCCAGTGCGGGGCAGCAGTGATGTTTCAATGCAATAAATTAATTCAAATATATTAAAAACTGTATGCACCACGACTGCTTGCAGATTGCTTCAATAATTAATGAAATGTATTCCACATAAAAAGTAATAACAACAGTATTTTCAAAATCGATTCAACAGTTTAGCAGATAGTAGATCAACAGATCTAAACTACCTCTTGATCTAACCTAACACATAAACCATCTTCTAACCTTCAAGTAAAATATACTATTTTTTTGTTCTGATGAGACGAGCAAGTCGTTCTCCTGATGGTAAGCGCCACGCCTGCCCATAACAGTTGCACTGCCACCCAGAACATTTAATACCATAAAAAAAATTGCGTAGCACTGGATTGCGCTCATCAGCCCGAAACGTCAGATATTAAGTCTGATATGCCCAGTAACCTTAAGTAAGTAAGTGTAAGTAGTCCCTTAGACCGCAACTACGCTTACCATCAGGTGAGTTGTTGTAAAACGTGAGCCCATTTCATCATTAAAAAAAAGAATAATTTTGCTGGCTACAATGCCCTTCAAACCGGAACACAGTAATGCTTGCGCACTACTGCTTGGCAGCAGAATAACTGGAAAAGCTGTGGTACCTACCCAGATGACCTTCCGCATACGAGAGGCCTACCATGAGTAAACATCGCAGCTCATTCAATCGGTCACACTTTAATTGATGCAATCTCCTGATTGGCAGTTGCATTACAGGGTGTGGCATGACAGGGCGCGTGACAAGCCGAGTAAACGAACGAACTATATCATATTTGCCTTTGTCATAATGAACGGAAACGTTTGAACTGACTCACTTGACTGCACCTAGAGAATTGAGAAGGCGGAAGTAGGTTTTTCTAGTCTTTTATATTTTTTTTTTTTTCATGTTTGTTGTCTCAGAACTCTGTCATTCATGAACCGATTAGGAAAATTCTTTTTGCGTTGGGTTCAGTATAGCTACGAAGTGGTCCCATATAAATTTCATCGATATTTGACCTTGGACCTCGTAGAAGATACATTGAAGTCGGTTTTTTGTTTGATAAAACGTATACTTGTTGCTAATTTATTTATGAATTTTGATGTTTCATTCAGGAAATAGACTCTTGACTGTTTTTACAAGCTTTCATTTAACTTGGAATGTTTGTTTGTTTGGGTCAAATCTTGCAAGTTAAATCAGAACGACTTCCTCTTATCCTACGTAGTTGAAATTTTGCATACTTGTCAAAGTCCGACGACAATGCAATATTATGGTGACAGCCAGCTGAGCTGATGATGGAGACAGAAGGTGGGCAATGGAACTCCTTGACGGATAATCGTAAACTACTAGTGTTTGGGCTCATTTTAATCTGCTTGCGGTTCTGATTACGCTTACTTAAAAATATATTTTTGAACATAAATCTTTTTACTTGGAAAATTCACACAGAGTGCTACGAAATACGTTTTTCTGTAGCATGAATATACGCACACCTCGTTCCATTTTCAACACAAACCGCACATTTGCTAATCAAATTACCGTGTTTTGATTGGCCACCGTTCGTTTCGCGCGCTTTCTGAGTGTTTTGATTCGCTGGCGCGACAGCAGTGCCCAGTTGTCCAAGTGTTTTAGCAAACCGAACACTTGAAGACCATCAAATCTACAGATTTTTACTGTCAACCTTGACGTGTACAACATTGGGTTGAAATTCCACTGAAACTAAGACTCTAGATACGTTTTGGAAGTACGCGGAGGGGAAGCGTTAACCGGTGCAGTTCAAGTGCAAAAATAATAGTCACAAATGTGAGTGCATTTTTTGAAACAACACTGAATCCTTTTACCACTTTTACGAAGTGGTCCACTTTTTAAAATCAAATTACATAATTGGATCCCGTCATACGTCAACAATACAATTTATTGTCAAGCTATTGTTTTTTAGAGCCATTTTAGACTAGAGAAAGTTATACCGCTTTGCCAGTTATTCAGCCGCCAAGCAATATTGCACAAACATTTTTTTTTTTATTGGATAGGCTAACATTTGACCGCTGTCTCACCTGATGGAAAGTGATGACGCGGTCGACGATGGATCATGCTTGCTTAAAAGATACCGATTCACTCGGGACTTGAAGACACCTAGATTGTAAGTATCGGGAAACAGACGCTGGTAAGGTGTTCCATTCCTTGGCTGTTCGCATTATGAAAGTTGAAGCGAAACGCTTTGTTCTGGCAGGAGGAATGTCAACCATTAAATGGATGCCGAGTTTCCGTACGTCTTGTTGTCCGATGGTAGAAAGGAGATGGAGGAATTAACTCATGTAATTCCATCGCACACTCACCGTGATGTATCCTGTAAAATACCGACAGGCTGGCAACTTTACGTCGATGCTCGAGACTTTGGAGCTTAGCTTCAACCAAGGCATTACTATGTGTTTGAAGGGCAATGTAGCCAGCGAAATTGGGCATTATGACACTTAAGAGCAAATTGTCTCAGGATGAGCACAGCGCAGTGCCGCGTAGGGTTTTGCAAAACAAAGTTCTGGGTGGTGCTGTAACTATTATGAGCAGACGTGAAAAAAAAAAGAATTTTCTTTTTTCAACTAAAACTTTTTGAATATTATTAGGCACTAATAATGACCCTGAGTGCATATACCTACCACTATTCCATGAACAGCAGATGAATTTGTATAGAATCCTATTTATTTATTTCTACTAACAATGAGTGGTATCTTAAAATATATGCAAAGCTTCACACAGCTCCTGTTACCACGCACCCTCAGGGCTGTTGTGTCATATCTGATTTATTTCATATGTAATAGCGATTATTATCCGATATTTGTTGTAAGTAGAACAATTTTACTACCCGATCCGACTTTGTGACGGTACTAATAAAAAGTATATTGAAAAGAGTATTTATCGAAATGAAAGAGAATAGTCAACATATAAATAATGGACAATAGTATTATTTGTTACTCATCATCATAGGCCTATTAAGTTCGCATTGCTGGGACACGGGCCTTTTCTCATAGAGAGAGTAATGGTCGTAATCCACCACGCTGGCCAAGTGCGGGTTGGTGGATGTCGCATGTCTTTGAATTTTTTGTGATTAATTCTTGTAGCTGCCGGTTTCCTCACAATGTTTTCCTTAACCCTTTCTAGAGTGACACTTTCGAGAGTGGTGATAACTTGAAGAAAGTCAATGGCTAACGGTGGTTTTCTCCTGTTTTGCTGCACCGGTTTTCAAGCGAGTGTTGAATCCGCACATAACTTAAGAAACTTAGCGCGTAAAGATTTTAAACTCGAGTGAGTCGGATCGAAAGTCGCACGTGCTCCCACTGAGCCACACTAGTCCGTTGCTGAATAATTCAATTTTTAATCAATAACGGTCTAATATGCAGACAGTTCCCTACAATCAATAACCTACAATAATACATAATTGTTTCTAAATAAATTATGAATTTCTTGGAAAAAAAATAAAAGTTGTTTATAATTTTACGTTAGAGAATTACATAACAATAAAGTAATATGTACACGAAAGTAAATTACTATAATAAATAACGCACTTTAAAAAAAATATATATATACCAGTGAAAAGATAGTGAACGGTTGCGTTGGAAATCTGTGAGTATATATGTAAGTATACTCACAGATTTCCACGTGCTTACACCCTCGCCTCGTAAGAAGTTTACGCCAGCCCCAGAAAGGAAAATGGCTGCAAGCTACGGTTAACATGAAATGTCCTCTGTCAACACGGTACGAGATAGATGAGGCAGAAGAAAGAGAGATAAAAGATAATTAACAAAATTAATTAAAAAAATAATTGTGCTATAACATTTTTAGCTCCCGCCGCAAATAGAAGGGGTGTTATAAGTTTGACACTATATGTGTGTCTTCTGTGTGTCTGTCTGTGGCACCGTAGCTCTTAAACGGGTGAACCCGTGGTGGTCAAACGCAAGCCAATAAAGTATAAAAAAAAATTAGAATGCTGTTTCTTTTTATTTGAAACAGGTTTTCTAGAGGTGGTTCTTAGACAAGTTTTTTGTGTCGGAGGTTTAATTTTTTTTTAATTTATTGTTATACTTTATATCCTAACACGCTCTTTTGCGTAAAATTGCACAAACTGACTTTGAGACTGATTGAGACTGACAACACATGTTTTATTATATAAAAAGACTATTAGAGTTTCAATCTTGACTTTATTGACCATCTCGAGTCTGACGACGAATACGAGACACAGTCAACGATCGTATGGCCGTCTGATTAATCGTGTCGTGACCTATAAGCAACCCCTTTGCCATCTCTAATCCCAACAAACGATGGCCCAACCCTTGCTCGGATGTTCAATCTATTTGTCATATCCACTTTTATATTGAAGACGAGGATTAGCAATTTATGGGGTGTCAAATTATAATGCTGTATTAATCGTGGATGTGGGTGTAACATGGTTGAGGGATATGCATTTATCAATGAGCTGCATGATTTTAATTATTTTCGTGACGTCATCAAGTTGAATAGCCAAAATTTTCGCTAGACGTCGTAAAACCATATACCTAGACAGTCCCTCCATCCAAAGGTTGTCTGGAAGAGATCGCTTTGAGCGATATCCCATCGTAACACTTTAGTTTTTAATTTGGTATTTTTATTATTATGTTTTCTGGTGGTGAAGCAATAAAGAGTTATTTAATCTAATCTAATCTAGACAAGAAAATTTCAGTAAACTAAAATTTAAAAACCCTCGACTAAAAACCTATAAAAAGTAAAAAACGGCTGAACCAATTTTGATAAAACATACCTAGAACCACCGCTAGAAAACCTGCTTTCAAAAAAACTGCATCTAAATCAGTTTTCCTACGGTGCCACAGACTTACATAGTGGTAACACCCCTCCTTTTTCGGGGTATAAATAAAAGTTACGCTGAATTTTCTACAGCATTTCAGAAAGACAGTTCCGGCTGTAAATTTTGAATAGCTTCCAACGAAATCAAAAAATTAATTCCACTTTTTTTTAAAATCTTAACAAATCTCAGTACTTTAATCCCAACGGAACCCTATTACGAGTAAGTTTACGCATAGGTGTTAATCTCAAAGTATAAACGCTGCGGAAAAAGGAAGTCTTGGCTGTTTCTTGCTGTTGTCAAAATCTACATAAAAACAAACGCTCGCCCAGTACTCTAATGTCCTAAACTTCAGGTAAAGTCAGACAGTGTTAGATGAAGTTTGGTATAAAATGAAAACTAATTTCACTGCACAACACTTGCTATCTCTGTTGCAATATCGGCGCTCTCCCGTTGAAGAATGCGGATTGCCGTCCGGCGCGGATTGCCGCTTCCGGAAATGTGCTGGAATGTCCGAAAATGTCCGAGTCACTTCACTTATTGCTATGTATCCGTGACATGCCGGGACGGAATGTGACGATTTTTGGCGCGGAACTATTCTGTGAAATCGTAAGCTGTGTCATTGCGACTTCATTTCAACTTGTAAGGATGAGGTTGAAGTGTTAAACTGCAGCAGTGCAATTGGTAACTTAATCTCTTGAAAGCTTGTTTAAAAGTCAGATCTAAAGACACAGTTCTCAAATTCCAATACAAGCTTTGATACAAATTCTAGCATTTCTTAATAAACATAGGGTTTCGCATTTCCCGACGGAAGGTCCGATGACGATTATAAATTTAATATAGAGCCTATACATGTATGAACAACATGCAATTGAGGTGTTATTAAAAAAATTCACACAGATCGAAATTTCAGCCAGTGTCATTAACCAAATACATTATTCCTCCTTTTATAATTCAGAAAAGTATAGGTATAGCAATAAAGTGGTGGAACTATCAAGTGTTCTTGGAGTTCTTAGAAGAATATTAAAAGCAATGGTTAAAGACTATAATTGCTATAACTTATAGTCACTCATTGAAATTAGTCTAAACCCAATTTTGATTCAAAGAATTGATGTAAGTGTGCTTTGAAAATATCTTTCGCGAAATCAGAATAAGGTCACGTCAGAGATCACGCAGGAATCTTTCTCTAAGCGCCCACAAAGCAGTTTGGCGACTATAGTCTACGGAATGCGGCAGTCACCGCGCTTATTGCGCTGACAATTGATGTTTCTAGTTTCGGGTCCGGCTGACCCCACAGATCTCACACACCCCACAGACCTCACAGACCTAACAGACTTCACGGATCCCATTCTGTGAGATGTGGTGAATCTGTAAATAAATATTATCTGGGCCCTAATTCACTATGACAACTTGACGATTCCTTGCTTCGAGGAAACGTCGATTCCTTCATTAATAAACGACATCTGCGAAATTTGTATTTTTTATAACGCGTGATGTATATATGAATATATATGTAAATGCGTCATAGAGATGTCGTATAATCGACGTGATTTCGAAGCAAGGAATCGCCAAGTTGTCATAGTGAATTGGGGCTCTGTTTAGTTTTTAAACTGTCGCAGTTTAGACACTTGAGACTACATCACGCTACCTACTCTACCTGCAGTGTAAAACTCTTGCAAGCAAAGATATAATGAGTTATAAGCCATATCGATATTCAATCGGCAACCAGGCGGGCCAAACGCATATTGACGTTATCTTAATTTTGAAATTATGGGACGTCACTCTCTGTAATTTTTTTTTAATCTTTAGAGCTTGCGCAAAAGTTCATGTTTCAATTTCTGTTGAGTCGAATCGGAAGTCGCAAAAGCTACCACTTGGCCTCACTCGCTAGAGATTTCAGAAAAAAAACGATTATTTTGTTTGCGTTCACGATGTAGACTAATTTAATAGGTACTTACTTGCTTTACTCTTAAATACAAAACAAATAGTCCCAATAAAGGCCAAGTCTTGTCTTTATGTAAGTTTATATGGTGTTTGTGATATAGGCCTCTGATACGTCTACTCTTCACTCTGTTATTACTGAAATAAATAAATAAATTATTTGGAATAACTTTTCTTTCCTCATTTATGTTGTAGTGAGTAACTACTAGAATAAGTAGGTCTTTCCAGTTATAAGATTACAAATATAAAATCTCGCAAGGACCATCAATCGCCCGGTGCCGAGACCGACAAATTCCTGCCAAAAACATTCCGTTATTTTCCCATGTGGGGGTAGTTTCCACCCCTGGCCCGGGGGTGAGGAATTAACGAATTTGTCAACTGTCACGATGGTTGGACCTTATTAGTTTTTCTGAGGGCCGATGATTTTCAGACACGTCGGGAATGTGAGGACTTTATTTTGTTAAATGTGGCAATATATTAGGGATGATTTTAGCTCCAAGGGGTTGCGATAAAAGGTCAGTAAGTACTAGGTACTAATTTCGTGTACCTTGCTTATTTCTTGTTTGGTGTACAATAAAGCATTAATTATTATTATTATTATTACTAGATATTGTAAAATGACTACCCCGTAATTTTCGGGATAAAAGTATCATACTTCTCAAGGACTTAAACTACCTAAACTACATCAAAATCCGTTCAGTATAGTTTTTGCATAATTGAGTAACAAACAGTCATACATCATTCATAATATTAAAATTCGTATATTAATGAGTTAAATTCGTATCGCCTTATTTACAAAGAAGACATATACTGGGTCAGCGTTTGACCACGATCTCATCTGATGGGGAGTTATGATGTGGTCAAAGATGTAGCACGCTTGCCCAGTAAATACTGGTTCAATCTTCATTTGAATACACCCAGATTGTATTTATGTAGAAACATAGAAGACGTTCCATTGCTTCGACGTTCACACTATCTATTAATTATTCTGTAACACTATAAAGGTGACCCTAAACGTTTAGATTTTATAAAATCCCTGATTTATCGGAGATAAACATAACAATTATTTTTTGGACAATTCAAGTTACATACATAAAATAACTATTATTCTATAGTATACTCCGACCTCTCACGTCGTTAGTTCTTTCCATCCAAAGGTTGACTGGAAGAGATTTCGGCGATAAGTCCGCCCGTTGCACTGAAGTTCTGTACCTTGATATTTTTTTTATTTTGGTGTACAATAAAGCATTATTTTATTGTATTTTATAATATATAAAAAAAAATGTCATCGCAGTGGTAAAACCTAGGGAATTGGGGACATTTAAAAAAAGTGTCTCATGCTCTCTATGAGAGAAGGCCCGTGTCCCAGCAGTGGAAACGCGATGGGGTGACGATGAAAAAAAGTGTCATTAGATCGGCTTAGGCTTGACTTAGTGATGTTTCTGACAACTGGCAAGGTAAACATTAGACAGACGCGACGCTCAAAGCGGCAACGTAGTGTAGGACGCCCTGCAACTAGATGGAGCGACGATATACGTAGGGTTGCTGGTAGCTGGAGAAGGAAAGCCGAAGATCGGGCTCAGTGGCGAGCTATGGGAGAGGCCTATGTCCAGCAGTGGACTGATGTGGGCTGATGATGATGATGATGACGCGAAAGAAAGCCAAACAATTGTTGTTTTTATTGTCATTACTACGTACCAAATTACTCTCAAACAAAAATACGACCCCTAAAATACGACACTTATTTCTTTCACATAAAACAAAAGCAGAAATCCTTGAAAAATTCGGTCGCTATTGTAAATCTCCATTTTAAGTGGCATTTACACAGCACATACGTTTCCAACGAATCGTAAACGTCTCAGACGTGAAATGGGAAGGTTGTGACCCGGCTTGTGTAAATACGTCTTGTTTATCGTGGCGGGGTTAGGTGGAGATTTTTAGTTACAAAGTACAGTGTTTTCTTTCTCAGGGGCTGGTTTCAATGAATAAGGCCTCTTGTTCACAGACATTTTTACACAGCCATCGTGTTGTAGGGATTCAGACGTTTTCCGTATCGTACACAAGATTACATGTTTCTAAAACGCGCCGTATCGTAAAAATTCGTGTCGTGGACAAGAGGCCTTAAGGTTCGAGAATAAGCCACTTCGTAATTGAAATGTTTAGTCACTCGGTCGCATTAGTTTGTACTGACCTCATCTTATGTAACATCAATTTAATGTCGTACTATAACTTGACTGACCCTTCGATTACACAAAAATAATAGTGGGTCGGACAACTTTTCAGAAAGTGTTCAAAATTAACCATAATGTAGGTATACATTTAGCCATGAAAAATAATATTTTAATTAAATAATGCCCTAAAAGTACCTAAAACTATGTTTAAATATTATGTTTCAAATATTGCCGCACAAAAGGTCACCTCAGAACGTGTGACGTCATATTATGAAGGCAAGCGAAACGGCAAGCTCTCCGAAAGCAAAGTGATTTATACGTTTTTGTGAAGTTTAAAGACTTTAGGGTAAAAATATATCGTTCAGATTTAAATAAAAAGCAAAAATAAATTCATTTAAATTTATAAATCATTATTATTTCACAAAAATATTTATTAAATCATCTTTCGAATTAATCATTCGTTGTGACTCACTTTAGATATTTTTTTCGATTACTGTCCGATACTCTATTGCATTGTTTGAAAAATAACTACTTACATAGTGAGTTATTATGGCATTAGGTGATTTTATCCACAGAGCGATCACATCAGCATTTTGTAAGCATTGGTTTGTACTATAATATATTCTGTGGCATTGGCAAAGCTCTTAAAAACAAAACATCGTCTGCTATTGAAACGTTGACTGTTATTGACTAGTAATGACCACGCAGATTTATAAAACCACTGAAACTAAACCCGACTCAGCGATCCCGACCGCTACTCAGCGTTCCGACCCACTACTCAGCGTTCCCAAACACATCTCAGCGTTCCGTCAACTCACGTTACAAAGCAGTTTCGCCGCAAAAAGGGAAAATTAAGTTTTGTTTTCCCAAGATGGCGGTGTTTGCTATCCTCTCCAGTGAGATTGCGTCGACGTCTTCAGTTTTCCATTAGAATAGATGGTGGAGTGTTGTGATAGACAGCGCCAAGATTGACTCGTTGTGGCAGATGTTTTCATTGAGGCGGTGCTGTTTGCTCAATCAAAATTGGCAATGGCGGATTGCCTCTCTGGTGGTTAGATTTCTGTAATTGGAAGTGTGTTTCACTCAGTCCTTAATGTAAGTTAATGGTAATTGTTTCTTAACCGACTATGACAACGATGGAATTGAAGCCATTGCATTAGGTACAAGTTAGACTTTTGATTAAAGCTTCTTTGATACGTGTTTATATAAATACGTACTAGATATGTGTTCCACATCATATTACATTTCCACCGCTGGATTGCTGGCTTTTTCAGAGAGAGTATGATAATCCATACCATTCGGACCCAATGCGGTTTTGTGAATGTCAAACTCATTCTCAAATGCTCAAATGCTTTTTTATGGCAGTTGCCTCTATGTTTATTCTACCACCTTAGCCACAGAATAAATACGCAAAAGTACCTACTAGCTTAGCGCTTGTAGCTTTGTAATCTGCTAGGTACAAACGACGGCGATATTCACTTCGGTCATTACTTGAGTAGGTGACCGTATGTATGGTATTTACATCTGACCGGTACCACAGCCGGTTCCGAGCTGAGGAAGGCCGTCGGGCCGTCAGGCTTTGTCAGATGCCTTTGGTCTATAAACTCCGACACCGACAGGGTTGGCCACACACCCACACAAAGAAGACGAACCGTTTTTAGAGCAAGGTCATATAAAGGTAAAACATAAAGGTCGGCTTCACTGAGATTGTATTCAAAGTCGCTTGCGGCGTTTGCTCCTTGAAAATAATAATATATCTAATAATTAAATAATCCGTACTAATAGGTATTATAAACGCGAAAGTTTGTATCTATGGACGTTTGTTACTCTTTCACGCAAATACTACCGAACCGATTTTGATGAAATTTGGAATGTTACCTACATTCCAAATTTCATGGATAGACTTGGAATAGCACATAGGCTACTTTTTATCCCGGGAAACCGCGAGTAGAACCGCGAGGCAGAGCTAGTAATATGATAACGTTTCACGTATTTTCAGTACCGAAAGATTTTTATTTCAATTCACAGACATTTTATGCTTTTCGATCGCTCAGATTTCTGCGTCACATCTCATGAGCTCTAAAAATACCTACCCTAAATCTTACGTATAGCTGGTCAACCCACCCCACGCGTGGGGTGGGGGGCGGTGGGGAGGGTCGGGGAGGGGTTGGCACGCGGATCGTAAACCGGATTCTCGGAGGAAAATCCGCACTTCACTAGCAGCCGGTAATCACGGCGCTGCCTCGTGTGGATTTGTTGAGATATTATGTTCGGCTAGGTATATGTTTTGACGAAAATAGACTGTAACCTTTTGCTTGAGAAAATTGTGCAGGGGTACGCAACTCTTTTCGAAAACATGTTTTTATCGATGGTTAGAACAAAAATATAACAAGAAATGGCTATTTTATGCCCAGAGGTATATAGGTATTAATAGAAATAAACTAACTTGAACAACCAGTTAAAAATTAAAAAAGTACTACAGGATATATATTATTATGTAGGTGGCATTATCAATTAGGTACCTATTCAAAAGGTCTCGTCCAGACAATAGGTAAACCTAGTCCTAGATTTATACATGTCTATACTTATTTAATTTTATTTATTTATTCATTTATTTCAGGCAGTATTAAATTACAACAAAGTAAAATTAACAGAGGCCCATAGAATATATATTATACCTTACAGACTAACATACATACAAAAATATAACACAATATTTAAGTATATTTTTACGCTACTATACACAACAGATAAAGGATTATTGTTTTGCCTACTTTCCCTATAGACTACCCCTGTAGGCCAAAACTCCGGGGTAAGGAACATCTTCGCGTTCCGCTGGAACCTGGAGCGCGTAGGACTTATTTACAATTTTGTTTCGTAATTATCGCCTATAGGTATAATGTTACCTATACGTGTCCACGATCAAACTAGCGTAGCCCCGTGGTAAAGTCTACCACTCCTCACGGAAATAATAAATAATAGTTGAAAATTATCTAGTAATTGAACTGTTATATTTTGTATCCGTTACTTACAAAAATACCTATACAAAAATACCCGCCATTGAAAAACTTGATAATTATGCCTGGCAACACTTTTAAGGCTTTCATTCCTTAGAGTCTATGCATCTCTAAAATCTAGGGCGCTACTATTAAACTTGCACATCTAAGTTTGAAACGCTCAAACTTGGCTGAGTGCAGCTTCAGCTTTCCACGAGTTTCCTTGAACGTACACTTTTAATCTAGCACCTGGTTTCGGCTAAGTGCAGCCACATAGATGCTGGTGGGGTCGATCGGCGTTTTCCAACTGAGACACTGTGCATATACTACTAAGGGATACTACGTATACAATGTGCAGGCACTGTGTCGTTTTCACAAAGTATGGAAACAGCTCTACGAATATGGGTAGATTTAGACTATAGTGCTGTTTATTTTTGAGTGAGATGTTTTGAATAATTTACGCATAGTAATTGAAAACAAGAAAAAAAAATTGGTATTTTTTTCTGATAAATTAGTTTAATACTATGTTTTTTTCTGATTTCAGAAGCTTAAGACTAAAGTTTTAATTAATAGAAGAGTTAGCATTTATGCTTAACCATGACTAAGATAAACTCAAAAGCAACAGTTTGGTTTAATGACAAATACATAAAAACTAAGACATTTAAAAAGATATTGAATACCATTCACATTTTTTTTAAACATCAAAATGTTTTTTAATGTATTCTTCTAATTCTTAGTAGCTAAATTCTTATTATATATTCTATTGTCTATATATATTCTATCTGATTATATCTTCTCTATAATAATATAATTCTATATATAATAATTCTAGTGAATATTCTCTATAATTCTATATATAATAATTCTAGTGACACAGTGCATCAACCGAGTATTCCAAAGGACACAGTGTCGCCACCTACCCACCAGGAAAACGTTCCTGAATAATCAATGAACATGTAAATGCAACCAGAATTCATGAGCACCACCCTCAATTTGCTCGACCGTTTTTTATAAGCCATTGAATTATTAAAGGGAAGAGAGTAGACGGTTAAATTATTGTTATGGTCTCCGCGGGTGCTTTGGTGGGAGATCGCGGTCTGATTTTTTTTAGTGTTTTGTGTTTTTCTGCTGATCAAAATATTCTCATTTAATATGAAGATGGTAAGAGTACAACGTAACAAAAGACTACAACGTCGTATGTGACTATAGGACTATAGGTATACAATACAATACAGTACAATACAATAACGTTTTATTTTACGGTATTTAGGCACAGATTTTTTACCATAAGGGTAATATTTAAAAAAAGTCAGATATTTTTTAAACTTTTTGTCTATTATATAATTTTTATTTTGTATATTATAAAAGTTGGGCTATAGTTGGACAGTGTATATCTCAGCTAAATGTAATTTTACTAAGTACATATCTACCTGAGTAATAGTATATATAGGTAATGTTACAAACAATATTCAATCATTTAAACTTTATACTTTTATGACCACTTTTATTGAACAGTGGTACACAAGTAATTTGTTTTTTCAAAACCCTTATTCTAAAATCTTTCCACCGAACTAAAAGCATTCCGCGCCCAAGACGGCTATACCATATTTCGTGAAATCTTGCCGGTGGAGCACTTTAAGTTGGATCCATCGTATATTTAATTCACGACTGCCTAAAGTACGTCCTCGTAAAAATCCGGGGCGGTGTGATACTGTGCAGATGAGCCGAACCAGGGCAGGACTAGGGTGATAATTTAATTATATTAATGTCTGTTTTATTGCGAATCTCGCTTTAGTGTCCCGATAATGGGCTGTAATGATTTCGGGTAATCTGTCCGTACTGTAATATCTTTGGAAATGTTATTTGATAAGGACTTTAGCGTTGATTCCTAAATATAAATACGTATACCTATAATTTACATAGAATAGTGAAAAATATTAGAAACACGTAATTTCAGCCCCAGACATGAAACTCATATGTGAAGGCACTACTGATACTACTGTACTGTACTGTATATACTGATGCTCTCTACTCTAAAAAATGTAGTATTTTTTTTTCATCATCGTCAGCCCATCTTGTTCCCACGGTTGGGACACGGGTCTTCTCTCATAGAGAGTGTATGGGCCATAATCCACCACACTGGCCTAGTGCAGGTTGGTGGATGACCATTGCCCTTGAATTATTGTGATTAATTCTTGGACATACCGGTTTCCTTGCGATGTTTTCCTTCACCGTTTTTAGAGCGAGTGTTAAATCCGCACATAACTTAAGAAAGTCAGTGGTGCGGGGCCATCGGGATTCGAAGTTGGGTGCGTCGGATCGAAAGTCGCACATGCTCCCACTAAGCCACATTCGCTCTTTTATTATATTTCAATATTCTTTTTGACATTGTTTTTATTAACTTTCTTATTTGTTAGTCTGTATGTCGTTCCGGGTGAAATCTTGCAACTCAAATTTCGAGCACTTCCCGATTAGCTATCCGGCTGAAACATTCAGGGTATTTTTTAATGTACCTACATTAAATTATTATTGAAATGAGTTTAAGAACTGAGTGGTGAAGTTTCATTACTAAAATTGAAATCGTATTCTGCCAAATTCAAATTGTTGTCTTACTTTACGGAGCATTTTATGCATCTTAAGCAAAATTTATGTTCAAAGCAAATCAATCTTTTGTTGTTAAAAATAAATCAACACACACAAGCAACATATATTATATCCTCACTTACATCCGGATATCCGGCCCTGGCTCTCGGTTATCCAGCGTTATACCCGGATCCCGGGATTTACGGTTATCGTTTATCCGTGTATGTGTTCAATCACAACCGGAAACTTGATGCTTGACGCTTCCATCAACTTCCATCGTGATATCTTTAAGCACTATCGTTAAAATATTATTGATCACAAAACTTATAAGTAAAGAGTATTATTTTTTGTGTACAGTTCTTTTTTATGTTTTTAATTTACAAGGTTCAAGCACAGAATAGATACCTAATAGGCAGTAGGGATTTGCTTTTTGGTAATGTCACAATAATTGAAAAATAACGAGATTCAACGTTCGTATCCATGTCTGGTCATTGAATTTATTTTTATAGTGATGTGAATTTTTATAAAATCGGTAACCTGATTAATTAAATGTAAATTTTCAATTAATTCACTAAAATATTTTAAGTAATCTCTACTACATAATTTTTTTACTTTAAATGCTTTTACCTGTAGAATTGAAAACTTCTGAACAGATTTTATCCACCAACCCGCACTGGGCCAGCGTGGTGGATTATGGCCCATTCTCTCTCTATGAGAGAAGACCCGTATCCCAGCAGTGGGAACGTGATGGGCTGATGATGATGAACAGATTTTAATGTGGTTTATGGTTTGGTAGCATTACTCCCAAAGTTACGTCAAAACTGATCAGGTGACTACAAAGATACAACTTGACCTCTTCGTAATACGCGCTCTTATATATAGGGGAGGTCTTGCTAAAATAGTCTTCGAAAAAAGACCCTGTCGTCGTGGACGAAATCGCGGGAAAAAGCTAGTAAAGTATAAAAACTTATTATATATTTTAGTGTGATTTTTGGGGCTCAGAAACGATTTTTATAATCCATGGTTACAGATGAGACAAAAAAATGATCTCTCATTTTCTCTATTCTTCGTTAAGCTGAGTTACTTGAAACTGCAACATTTCTCATCATCGAAGCTCTATCAAAATAAGTCAAGGAACGTAACCGGCAGTTACCATCAAAAGTTAATGCCTACATAAAAATCTGTGAGGAATCCTACGAAGGCCGTAATAGCTATAACTGCTTGGTTTATAATCCATAACGTCCGTAAGGATGCTGTAGAAACGAAATTACAAATGGTAGATAGATGTACCACTATACTTAACTATTTACAGCGCTGATAGCGCTATTTTTATAGAATGTGGTATATAGGGATGAGCAAACTCATCTCTATACCACATTCTCTCACTCACTTATAAGTTTTTTTAATGGGCGAATGCAGGCATAACTTAAACAATACAGGTATTAATTAAACAATTCTACACTCTTACTACTAAAACTATACTTAGAAGGAGAGGCAATTGAACATCCTATATACCTTTAAAGGCCTATACACAGCCCAAATGCTCTAGCCCACTACCAGTTGGCAGCGTACCCAAGATGCTGGCAGTAATGCCCCGTTGTATTGCAATACTGATTTGTTGAGCCAGCATTTTGGTCACGTGTCGCATCGACTAGGCGCTCTGACAATCTTTTGAAAATATGAAGAGCTCCCAGTTCAGAAATTATTAGTACCTAGCTACGTAGCTATTCTGTCAGGCATAGATTAATGTGTCAAGGAATCTGGTTTTTAGTGATTCAACCAATTCATATTTCCATTGTAATGCTAAAGAATGAACCCTTAGAACTCCAATAATCAATCTCAAAACCAATCGATAATTCATAGACGATCTTCAAACGCCGAAGTATTTCAATTCATTCAGTTTCTGCACCCCTGAAACAATTAAACCACCCTCGCACCCTACTACCCCTAATAATTACGGTGTTAAGTGTCGAGAAGATTTTACGCACTTGAGACGGACTTACGTGTAACGGCTTGTAATAATTTCCTGTAATGTCCTGAGGGTTTACTGTTTTAGGACGTTTGGGTTTAAGATGATGTGATTTGGTATTAATGTCCTAGATCAGGTGGCTACGACATGACTTGTTTTGAGCTCAGAATCATAATCTTTGATCTAAGAATCATCATTATCGTTCCCGTTATGACTCTTGCTAGTTGCTCGCTTTAAAGATGTTTGGGTTTAGGTTGCGAGTGATTTGGTATTAAAGTCCTAGACAACGTTGCTTTGATCTAGGGTTCGTTATCGGTACAATCTCAAGCTGTAACTACCTATTCTAGTGCTAGGTATCTATAGGCATTTTGTATTACGATGCTCCTTCGCCCGCCAGTCTCATTCGAGAGGTCGACGGCATTGCAGAGATTTTGGGTCGATCAAACTGGGTACATCGTTTTTATCTAGTGTTTTAATGGAAGACGGCAGGTATAGAGAGGTTCTCCTGCATTAGATATAATATTTAGTCTTTGAAGGGCGATTATGTGTTACAAATACTGCGATAAAAATGGCCGAAATCAGCAAGGATTCTAAAACGGTTTTATCGAATTTTTTCGCTTTTATCAGACTTTTCAAGAGTCCACAATAAAAGATTTATTTAGTCGAAATATATTCAGGTTGCGTCGGTGAGGAAATACGAACGTCGACGGAAAAGGAGGCCGACGAAAGTAAACATCAAAATTTGCGAACCCCACAAAGAGAACATCTTTCTCTACGTACGGCAGTAAAAATCTGTAGCCAAAGGAAGTATACTTGAAGATGGAGAGACGGCTAACGAGCGAGGCTCGCGGCGAACGCTCTGATTTCCAATTCAAAGGAAAATTGCGATCCATAAAGTGGGATGGGATGCGTGGGGAGGTGGGGTGGGGGGATCGCCCCCCTGTTGCTACGCGACGCGGGGAGGAGCCGCCGCAATCACGGCCCAATAGCGCGACGGATATAAATTGCTCTCGCGTCGCGACACTGATGCTAAAACGAGAGGTTACTCGCCTCTCTGTCTAGCTAATGAAGTCGCCAGTTCTCGGCCCCTTGATTGACGGACTCAACGGCCCTTTTTCGAAATTCTATACCTAAAGGTATCGGTGCTGTGCCGTGATTTGTTGGTAATTACCGCGGACGCCGCCATTGGTTGCGATTTTAAATGTTTCCTGTTACTATAACGTGTGCGATTACACGACCTACTTGTAGGTACCTATCTATACCTACTTATTTATATAAATATCAGAATAGGTATTGATTTCCTCGAAGTTCTGGGACAATGATTTTAATATTTGTAGAATATTCGAGTAATGGAAAGTAACTATTTATAATAATATTTTACATTTAATTAAAAATATTCTAACTCGTAAATATGCATATCACTATTTATGACCAAAAATGTTCAAGGATAAACCATTGTGAGATGAATGTTATCAAAATTATGAAATACAAACCCTACTAATTTTATAAATGCGAAACTCTGTCTCTGTGTGTGTATACTAAACAAATTTTGATGAAAGGTACTTATTTAGGTACTTTAGGTCCTGAAATAGGACAGAGGCCTAGTCGTGTTTCGGGATGATGTACGGGTCTGAGCAGCCGCTCAACTGCCGTCTCTCTCTAGATCTACGTGCTCCATCTTAGGCCACATCATCGCTTCACATCAGGCCAGATAGTGGCCAAACATAGATCTATTAAGCGTAAAAAAAAAGAAAAAAAAAAGAGGCTACTTTTCATCCCGGAAAACAAATAGTTCACGAGGGAGCAGCTATAAACCGTATGCTACCGCCGGGTGAAACCGCGCCGTGCAGCTAGTATAAATATTTGGGCTATTTTGAGTCTTGGGATTTATATTTAAAAAGACATTGTTATAATATAAATAAAGAATGAGGAACAAAAAATGGGGCATCTCATTAATAGTAGGTAAGGTACCTATTACATTGAGAGTAATATAAATTTTCAGGGCAATTAAATAAAAAAAATATGTAAATAAATACGCCCGACGATCCTGGCCCATAACTAGGATTCCCTGTATCTAGGGAACCATGCACGGATCATGGTCGCGCAACACCCAGACACGAAATAAATGCTTGCAATAAAAACAATAGAAAGGAATAAATTGTGGGGCGAATTACGTGTACAAGTAGTAGGTAGGTTAAAGTAAGTTAGGTAGGTGCCTAAAATATCTTAAGATGTTTTTATATATACATTGCTAAGAATTATTATTTTATTTCCTGCAGCAGACATTTTCTCTCCGTCAATGCAGTCGCGAACAAAAGCGGTTCTCTACACAAAGCCCGTTATTAAATTCCGTTCCCTTGAGTAGGTAATGGAATCACGATAGACGAAGCAATTTCAATCAAAACTAATATATTTATGAATTCAGTAGTTTTATACGGATCGGAAAATGTGAACTTGTTTTTAATTTGATGCTCTGTTTTATTGCGACATAATAATAATAAGTGTTGCCCATTACATATCTAAAATAAATGCTCTAAGACAAAGCGGGGACATGAGTCCAACACGTATATAGAGGCCACGTGTTGGACTCATGTCCCCGCGCAAGCCTTGCAAAGGATCGGGTGTAACCTGTGAAAAAGAGCGACATTTTTTTTTATGATCACATGAGCTCACGTTTGACAACAACGACAGAACAGAAGAGCGAGTATGGCTCAGTTGGAGCACGTGCGACTTTCGATCCAACTCACCCGAGGTCCAAACCCGTTGGTCCCGCACCACTGACTTTCTTATGTTAGGTGCGGATTTAATACTCGCTTTATAAACGGTGAAGGAAAACATCGCGAGGAAACCGGCATGTCCAAGAAAAATTCAAGGACATGTGACATCCACCATCCCGCACTGGGCCAGCGTGGTGGATTATGGCCCATACTCTCTCTATGAGAGAAGGCCCGTGTCCCAGCAGTGGGAACGTGATGGGCTGATGATGAGTGACAACAACTCACCTGATGGTAAGCGTAGTTGCGGTCTAAGGTGGGGCACATTTGCCCATGAGGTGCCTATTCACTCTTGTCTTAAAGAGACCCAGGTTGTAATTGGAAGGAAATAAGTATTCTGGTAGAGAAACACTCCTTAGCAGTGAGTATAATGAAAGAGTCAGCGAAGCGCGTTTTTCGGACTGGTGGTATGTGCACAACATAAGGGTGAAGTGACTCTCCTCGCCTGGTGGTACATAATAATAAGACATCTCAAGAGGCTCTCGCTAGACAGTTGTACTCCTTGACTTGGCACGCATAATCAGGAGGTTCCTCACTTGCAGCCCTAACCAAAAAAATAGTTTGGGCCCTGCCCCGCTGCCGGCGGCACCTAGGTTAAGGTTTTTATAATATTTTTGTCTATTATATTTTTTATAGAAATGTTATAAAAAATTTAGGCTTAAGATTGTAAATAAAATGATAATAATAACAATAATATTTGTTCATTTAAAATATGTTCGATACGAAAAACTAAATTTTAGAGCACTCTGTAATTATTAATGTCGCAAAATAATTTGTTAAGTATAAATAAGTAAAAGTCATCTGTAAATGTAAAAGTAATCAATCGGGACACTGAAATAAAATCCATAGAAATTAAAAAAATAAAAAACCCCCGACACAATTAAACTTGTCTAAGAACCACCGCTAGAAAATCTGATGCGCAAAAAAAACCGCATCCAAATCGGCTCACCCGTTTAAGAGCTACGGTGCCACAGACGGACACACATAGTGGTCAATCCCTTTTTGCGTCGGGCGTTAAAAAAATAAAGTGCCTCAATATTAAATATAATTTTTGTGTATCGATTCCACCGCTTTTTTTACGTAATAAAAACAGAAAACGATTTTAAAAATCGATTTTACATTTACCTACCGTACTTAGCATAGTTAAAAGAGGTCTTCACGATAGAGATCCGCGGTCCGAATTCATAATACGCGAAGTCGCACAGATTACGCGGACGTAGATTTATACGGAACCCAAACAGTCCGGTTCGACGACCCGGTATATTCCGGAATTCCGGATCCAGCACGTCCGTATTGATCCGCTGTGATGCGGCCGCCACGTGAGGATAGACGAGACATTGTTGTCATTGTCACATCGCAAATACGATGAGGTTAGTACGGACGGTGAAATTATAACCCTTTTAAATACCTACACAACGTGTTAATGAAATAAAGCAATACCTAAAAATACTTTGATCAGAATCGGGAGTACAATCAATATCGCTATTTACTTCTATAGGTTATTTGAGTTACACTTTCTTAATGCCTTGTCCATAACACCGAAAGAAAGAAAGAAAGAAATAAAAGACATTTATTCGAGACTGACATGAATTAAAACAAGTACATGTAATATTTGAAAGAATGAAATGAATAGAGAGCGAGTGTGGCTCAGTGGGAGCACACGACTTTCGATCCGACACACCCGAGTTCGAATCCCGCTGGCCCCGCACCACTGATTTTTTTAAGTTATGTGCGGATTTAACACTCACTCTAAACGAAAATAAAAAAACGGTGAAGAAAAACATCGTGAGGAAAACCGGCATGTCCAAGAATTTATCACAAAAATTCAAGGACATATGACATCCATCAACCCGCACTGGGCCAGCGTGGTGGATTATCGGCCCATACTTCTATGATTCATGATCCATGAGAAAAGGCCCGTGCCCAAGCAGTTGGAACGTGATGTGCTGATGATGATGATGACGCACCTTTTAGTGAACCGTGTATCGCGATATTGATATTTGCTGAGTTAAAAACATTTAGAATCTCTTAGAAATACAAAATCTCTAATATATTTTGCAATATTTAACAAAATGAAATTATTTTTATTTTATCATTACAAAATCAATTGGGGGTCTCAGGTTTTGCCTTATTTCATTAACATAAATGCGAAAGTTTGTGAGGATGGATGGATGGAGGATATATGAATGTATACGACACGAAAAAAAACTACTATACAGGTTTTAATGTTCGGTATGGCTATGTATAAATAGATAGTTTAGGTCTTGGAAAAGTAAGTACGATTCTTTTTATCCCAGAAAATCATGCAGTTATTTATTAATAGTGGCGCTGCAGTGACGTTTGGATTATCATCAGAGGAAATATTAAAGGTACTTATCCGCGGCTTCGTCCACGTAGAATTCGGTTTATAGTTTTCCCTAAGGATCTGTTTGTTTTTCCGTGATGGAAAGTATCTCATGTTCTATTCAAGGACATAAAGTAGGTACCTACCTACATATTGAATCTCATAATTACGAAGTTATGCAGTGAGTACCAAAGACACACATAAAGACGTTCGCATTATAATATTATATTAGTAGGAAGGAAGTAGGATTGCATTCTGAAAAATTGCAATATTTGTTAAATATTGCATAGCTGGATGGACGTTCGGTATATCGTCGTACCTAAAGTAGGTAATTAGAAGTGAATATATTTATCATAATCTGTTCCAATTAAAGACATTTAATTGGCAATTCCAAACATGCTAGATAACAAGCGGTGGTCAACCGCAGTTGGTTTCTCCCAGGAAAATCATATCTAAGTCTTTGTGTAATGTAATGTTGCGTGTATCTGTCTTGAATAAATGTATTTCTTTTCTTTCTTTCTTTCTCTCTTTTCTTTATTTTTTTATTCTTTCTTTCTTTATGAGAGCGGTAGATAACGAAATTAGCAAAATGAAAATCCAATGACTAACTGCTTCTTTTCCTTGCCAATAGGTGAGAAGCCGCACAAATGCCAAGTCTGCGGCAAAGCCTTCAGCCAGAGCTCGAACCTCATCACTCACTCCCGGAAGCACACCGGCTTCAAGCCGTTTGCTTGCGAGCTGTGTGGAAGAGCCTTCCAAAGGAAGGTGGACCTTAGGAGACATCGGGAGACGCAACACGCTGACCTCAGACCGCCGCAGATGCCGCAGCATACTGACGTGCATGGCTTGCATCCTGCTGACATGCACGTCGAGCATCGGATAGGTAAGGAATCATTAATAACAAGCTAACTAACTTAACTTGCAATGTTTTGGTCAAATCTTGCAAGTTGAATCAGAACCACTTCCTCTTATCATACAGAGTTTAAATTCTGCATACTTATCAAAGTCCTATGACAATGCAATATTATGGTGACAGCCAGGTGATCTGATGATGGAGATGGAAAGTGGGCAATAGAACTCCTTGTGGGATAATCGTAAACTATTAGTTAGACTCGTTTTAATCGCGGTTCCGAATACGAATTTGTTAAAAACTTGTCTTGAAAAATATATTTTGCGACAAAAATCTTATGTATTGGAGCTAAGTTGTGCTGATTAGCCTTCCAAAGGAAGGTGGACCGGACATCGGGAGACGCGATTAACACTGTGTTTCTTTCACAGACCTCCGCCCTTCTCACCCTGACCTGCGGCCTGGCCACGATCTCCGCCCCCCGCACCCAGAGTTCAGGCCTCACCTCCCCGCCGGCGTCCCCCCGCTGCAGCCGCTGCCATCCTGAACGGCGACCGCCTTTGCGCCACCACCTTGGCGTTGAGGCAAAGAACGTTTTAGAGGAAGGTCTGCCTGAAATATGAAGCTTGGTTATTGTTCAGTACCAGATAGTAAACGAAATTTGTACTGGGAATTCATGAATGAGTTAAAGACAGTTTCTTTTACAAGTAAAATTCTACTTTAGTTTTTTTTTCTATGACCTATCATGTTAAGCCGTACAGGGTCATACGTAAAATTGAAAAATGAAAGTTGTGGAATAATAGTTGTTAGTAATGGATAGAATTTATGGCCTGCGAGCTTTCTGGTATTTTAAAAATGACTGTATAGTATAACAAAAGGCCCGATTTCTATTGTCATCCTACTGGGCCCGATAAAGACGCTCAACTGATAGTTAACATGTTAAATGAAAATTTGAAATGTCTAGGAGTATTTATAATATACTGCCATCACGAGGGTCTATAATATCGCACCTTCGGTGCAACAAAGTCACAAATAGCCAAAACTGAAAAATTGAGTTAATTATGCCAAATTGTCTTAGAGCCATGCCTATATCGGGGCAACAAAAACACCCGCGAAAGTATCGCAAAAATCTACTAAATGGCGCGAGTGCCTTTGTGGTTATTGGTGCATTTTTCCATTCGTTTTGGGCCAACAAAGTTTGATTAGACAGTTGTGCCCCCGCGCCCGCGAGATTATGACGTGCGTTGGAGCTAAAGCGACACAAATGATGTAGACGAGTGCAAAAAGCCCGACTGAAATGCCTAAATAATAAGGCATAACTCATTTAACTAAATAATTCCTGGTGCAACAAAGTCACAATTCAGGACACTTTTTTTGTTTTGCGTTTTATTAGAATAATTTTAGTAATTTGAATTAAACTTTTGACATGAAACTATAGAAAACACAATAAAGCATCAATTTTATAAAGATTGTAAACCTACTACAATTAGACATCTAGTAATAAGGCAATAAATGCGAAAAAAATCTTCAAAGTCCTCTCCTGTAAAATTCAAAACTGAGCTGTTGTGACTTTGTAGCACCGAAGGTGCGATATGACACGGGGGCGCTGTTGCGTGCGACATTGCGGTTGTCATTTACAAGGTGAAAGAGTTAGTTCCAATTCTGGCCGTGTTCATCTAGATCCTTGTCACACAATATCTTCTTGTTATATAATTTTGGTATGACTTTGAGCTTCTTCAGGCAGGCCTTGGTGGAATAGTTAGTCATAATTGTATAAGTTTGTATATTCAATCGGCACCTAAGAGGGACGTTACCAAAACTTAATATAGGTAGGTATAATAAGGCTTTTTGAATGTGAGTTTTTGATCTCAGCTGTAGAGCACAGAATGTTTTTTTTTCTGTATATAAAGTCTTAAGGCTTGTCTCAATTCTGAAAAGGTTTTAAAAAAAATACAAAATAACCAATTCCAGTAAACTAAAATTTAAAAAACCCCGACACAAAACACATATATATAGTAAAAAACGGCTGAACCGATCTTGATGAAACATCTAAGACCACTGCTAGAAAGCCTGCTTTCAAATAAAAAACCACATCAAAATCGGTTCACCCGTTTAAGAGCTACGGTGCCAACACATATTTATTAAGTTTGTTTTTAATGTTCGTTGTTAATTGTAACAAAGACCAAAAAGCAAGATCCAAAGATTGTTAAAGTACAAAGATCATAATGGACTTAGAAAATCATTCCAGTGTTTACAATTATATTTTATTTTAAAAATATTCATAATATGAATATTCCAAAGTTATTCCAGATGTTACTGAAACCTAAAATACCATTCCAAAAATATTTTCATTTTTTAGATTATATATTGTTAAAATATACTATAATTATAATAATGTATAGTGATCACAAATATACTCACATATCAACGTATTTCCAATTAATATTAAGGCAATTATATTATAAAATATTATTTTACAACATTTAATTAGTTTTTTTCCTCGTGTAAAGTCTGAGTTACTATGTTAAATAAAACTTGTATGAAATCCCAATGGTCATTATGTGTTCTTATCTATAATGGCTGCAGTTTAGTTTTTAATTTTTATGGAACTGAGTGATGAGACGAGCAAATCGTTCGCCTGATGGTAAGCGCCACGCTTGCACTTAACAATTGCAATGCCACCCAGATACAACAGATACTACCACATTACTGGTGGTAGGTTTCTCGTATGCGAGAGGCCGTCTGGGTGGGTACCACCGCTTTGCCAGTTATTCAGCCGCCAAGCAGTAGTGCGCAAGCATTCTTGTGTTCCGGCTTGAATGGCATTGTAGCCAGCGAAATTACCGGGCATTATGAGACTCAACAGCCAATTGCCTCAGGGTGACGAGCGCAGTACATCGCCGCACAGGATTTTGCAAAACATAGTTCTGGGTGGTGCTGTTATTGTTATGGGCTGGCGTATTGCTCACCATCAAGCAAACGACCAGCTCGTCTCGTCAGAAACTTACATAAAAAAAAACATATTTTTAATACTATAAAAACACTGAGTATCACTGCATTGCGCTCATCACCCCGAGACATCAGATATTAAGTCTCATATGCCCAGTAGTTTTCTGTGTTGACTATATTATACCATTGTTAGTTATTTTCTAAGTACCTACTGTATGTACCTACCATATAAGTTCAAATATGACTTGATTTAGTTTCATCATCATTATATCATTGCTTTTTCTTTATACCACCGCACATCTCGCCATCGTCAAAAAGCTCACCCCCACATCTTACAAAACTGGACTTCCCACACGACACGCTTCACTCGCACTTTCCTTCCTCGCACTTGTAAGATGTGGAACGGGGTTATTCCCAAAGTACTCCATTCTTTTGTTCCAAGAAGATAAGAATCCCATACATTAATTCTCAAATTACTCCAAAGAAATATTAGTATATTTTTTTAATTTTTTTTTAAGTTGCATTTTACTCCACGTGTAGCTGGTTTGATTCTCAAAATCCTCCAGTGATTTTTCTACCTAACTACTCCATCTGGATATTATAAAATTAACATTTCATTCTCAGTTTCATTCTACTCCATGAGACGTTGAAAAGGTACAGTCAGTCACAGTATTTATCAGCACTGTACCAAAATAATGCAAACAAAAGTTTTATTTTTATTGTGTTAGATTACATGTTTACGTCTGTAGTAATTGGAGTAAACCTCGTCACACCACATATTTTTATTGCATTATATATTACCTAATTATTAAAACGAGTGTGAAAGAGACAGTTCAAAAGTCAAGCTGGAAAGCATTTCTAGAATATTATTTTAAAATTAGGGCTAGAAAGAGACTTATTGTTTTTATTATTCAAGTTTGATGTGTTTTATTATTTTAGGTAAGTTCTTATATGTTTTTTAACTATCGTGTTAATTTAACTTTTAATCCAGATATACAATTATTTTTCAAAATACTGTGGTTGATTTATTCAAATCTGGATCTGGATTATATATATATATAATGTAATTTATATTAATAAATATAAACAATTACAAACCAGTTACTGTATTTTATACCAACTTTTCCTCGTGGTTAAATATATTTTAATAAACAGTTTTGCACCTGACTGTACGTCAACTATCCTTTGGAGTATGATGCAGCATAAAACAGTTTTTTTTTGAATGGTTGGAGTAGATTGAGAACGAATATACGGTTTATGAACTCATTATACTACAACTTATTACCTAAACAACCCTTTTGAAACTAGTAGTGTGGAGTACTTTGAGAACATTTTTATATTCTCATGGAGAAGAATGAAACTTAAATTATAAAATATATTTTTGATATTTTTTTCGTGGAGTAGTTTGAGAACATTTCTTGGAGTACTTTGGGAATAAGCCGTGGAACGACCTACCTTCGTCGGTATTTCCTTTGAGCTACAACAACATACAACAACATGGAGTCCTTTAAAAGGGGAATTAATAGAGTCCTTAAGGGTCGGCAACGCATCAGCAATGCCTCTGGTGCTGCAGATGTCCATAGGCGACGGTAACCGCTTACCATCAGGCGGGCCGTCTGCTTGTTTGCCGACATATTAAATAAAAAAAATAAAAAAAAAATACTATTCGGCTCTTTTTAACCGACTTCGAGAAAGGAGAAGGTTCTCTGTTCGATTCTATTGTTTTTTTTCTTTTTATGTTTGTTACCTCAGAACTCGGTCATTTATGAACCGATTTGGAAAATTCTTTGTATTGGGTTCAGTATAGCTACGAAGTGGTCCCATATAAATTTCATCGATATTTGACCTTGGACTTCGAAGATACATAATACACAACTTGGTTTTTTTGTTTGATAAAACGTATACTTTTTTAACGGTTATAAAAAAGGCGGAGGTTCACAGTTCCATTCTTTTTTATGTTTGTTACCTCAGAACTCAGAATAAACTGATTTGGAAAATTCATTGCATTGGGTTAGTATAGCTTCAAGGTGATCCCATATAAATTTCATCGATATTCGACCTTAGACTTCAAGAATAGGTAGGTACAGTCAGCGACAAAAGTAGCTGAACATTTGTGAATCTTAAATTGACTATGCTTTCGACGTTTGTAATTTTTCACTAAATTTTGCATTTACTAAGCCTTTATAATTATCCCCTGCGAACAGGGATATTGCAAAAAATTGCACGTATTTTTTTATATTTTCGATGTTGTCATCATTAGAAAGATTGTAAATGTTCTACCACTTTTGTCGTTGACTGTACATCAGAATTGAAGTCAATTTTTTTTTGTTTTAAATGTAGGTATACTTGTTTTAAATATAAACATGCTATTAATTGCTTTTTACAACAATATAAACATAAATTAAATTAAAATTAAACTAATTTAATCTAATAAACCACTACCAGTGGGCAACGTTCCCAAAATGCTGGCAGCATTGCCACGTTGAATGGCAATGCTTATCCTTTGGCCAAAATATAGGCCAGCATTTTAGTCACGCGTTGCTTCGACAAGAAGTTTTCCTGTATCTTTGAAAACTGTATGCGCCCCCGGTCCCCACGGTCCTAGCGTCTCGACCCCAAAAGGTTCAAATATGTAGCCACTATCTAGGCTACTATACTTGCGCCTTTTGAGGTTCTCCTCTATTAGATTAGATTAGTTTCATTTTAATTTATTTTTATATTGTTGTAAAATTTATGATAAATGGATAAATTGCTTTTTTAATTATTTTGTAGTAAAATTTATGCATTTAAAGAACAGTTCAGCTATAACTTATATATATTTTTATTAAATACCTACTTAGGAATAATAAATGTTAAAAGTCAATACCATTTCAAATTTAACTTTTGATGGGTATTATTCATGTTATTCCAAAATTTAAGATAGAAATAAGTCGTTTAAAAGTACAATCATCAATTAGCTTTGTATTATAATATTTTAATAATTTCTTTATAAACATTTATGAGGATTTATTGTGTAAATAAATTGTATAATATTAATATTAATTTTCATCTCAAGAATTTAAATATAAATGTTCGATGTTGTAATTAAGCACTTGTATATATTTATTATATAATCGTGTAAAATGTATAAATTAGGTGTAATTGAACCCAAAGAAATATGTGCAATCATTATGTCGTTATTACGAATTGTTATAAGCACCTCAGTAAATAAAACATGAACAATGTAATTGAAGAAGACTTTTATTTATTAATAGCTGACCCGGCAAACGTTGTTTTGCCATATAAATTAAAAAATATGTTAAGGGTGAACAACCCTTATCACTTAGGGGTATGAAAAATAGATAGTAGCCGATTCTCAGACCTACTGAATATGCATATAAAATTTGGTAAAAATCAGTAAAGCCGTTTCGGAGGAGTAAGGTAACTAACATTGTGACACGATAATTTTATATATAAGAAGTTCCTTCTGTCCTTAAAATTTACCTACATATTCGATGCCCTAATGACTAGAAAAAAGAAACTAATTATTGTCACGGGTACTTCAAGGGAGGGACTGAAATACCGGTAAAAAATTGGTATCGATACCACAACGGTTAGGTACGTTAAAAGTATCGGTAAAGAGAATTACCGGTACATAAGTAGACATCGTACTTTCTACGTAAAGAGGAACGGAATTAACTTTTGCTCTTAAGTCTCATAATGCCCAGTAATTTCGCTGGCTACAATGCCCTTCAAACCAGAACACAGTAACGGTTGCGCTCTACTGCTTGGCGGCTGAATAACTGCCAAAGAGGCTGTACCCACCCAGACGACCTCTCGTATACGAGAAACCTACCACCAGCTTACATATGATATAAAATACAATATCTAATCACTAGAGACATTCTAGAGAGGGGGAGGGGGTTGAATAAAATCTCACGACATCTCACCAGGGGGGAGGGAGGGACAGAAAATTTAAAAACAACTCACGTAATTTATGGACGCCCCCAAATCGCCTCATAATAATTGTATTGATTAATAATAATGTGACATTGTTATAAATCAGTAAAATTTTTGAATTTTGAATTTTTTGTGAACTTTTAATTATTTATCCAAAATTTACAATTATCACAAAAAAAGAAACCATTAAAAAGATACTAAACTATGTACAACTACAAATTTATATAAAAGTGGTGTCCATGCGACAAGGTGCCAAGAACGCTGGCTGCATTCCCGCGTTAAATGGCTAAAGCTATCAGATAATCAGATAATAAAATAATCAGATAATCAGATAATCAGATAATCAGATAATCAGATAATCAGATAATCAGATAATCAGATAATCAGATAATCAGATAATCCGATAATCAGATAATCAGATAATCAGATAATCAGATAATCAGATAATCAGATAATCAGATAATCAGATAATCAGATAATCAGATAATCAGATAATCAGATAATCAGATAATCAGATAATCAGATAATCAGATAATCAGATAATCAGATAATCAGATAATCAGATAATCAGATAATCAGATAATCAGATAATCAGATAATCAGATAATCAGATAATCAGATAATCAGATAATCAGATAATCAGATAATCAGATAATAAGATAATCAGATAATCAGATAATCAGATAATCAGATAATCATTTATTCGTACTAAAAATACACGTCAAACAATAATTTCGATAACAGGTAGGTACATAATTAGTTCGACTGTCGACAAAACATAGTAGGTATTAATAATATTCAAAAAAATATTATCTTTGAGTTAGGAATGAGCCAGCCCTTTTGTCACCTGCAGTTTCGACAAGACCTACTAATTAAATAGTAATTTTATAGTGACTATTGACTATGATGAAATTTAAATTTATGTAAGACGTGACATCCACCAACCCACACTAGGCCGGCAGCGTGGCGGATTATGGCCCATACTCTCTCTGTGAGAGAAAGCCCGTCCAGCAGTGGGAACGTGATGGGCTAATAATAATGATGATGAACCATTTATTGTGATAAAAAATTGCACGCCTGAATGACGACGGTAATAACATAGCGATCAATAATAATAAATAAAACCTATAATTATATATAATAACATTGTATTTTTAACCTATGTTAATATGTTAAAAATACTATACAATACAATAATGCTTTATTGAATACCAAACACACAGAAAAAACAATAGTTAACAAAGTTAATAAACAGTGCGTATAATACGCGCCACAAAAGATGAGACTTGACAAACCACGTGGTTTGACTTGCGCAGTAGACGATTTATAGGTCTCTTTAGCGGTATGAGGTCTGAGGCGGGAAGGGATCGTGGATCAACAGGGCAGCGGAAAGGGCACGGGAGGTGCAAGTACGACACTGCGCATGCGTGTCAGTCCTCCTCACCCCGTGGACGCACCGCTTGACTCCGCGGTACAATCGAGTGCAACTTGTGTTTATAAATTTCTACTTTGTTATAGTTGTGTTGTATACGAGTGTAACTTTGTGAAATCTTAATTATGCCTCTAGGTGAAACATTAAGAAGACAAAGTAGGAAGATGGTTTACGACGTTTACACTTACATCATATATTGACAGTGACAGTGACTAGGACAATCTGCCTTTTTTATCTTAAATTTTATTATTTAGTAATAAATGTATAACAGGTTTTAAAAAAAAATATAGTATTGCTACACACCTACCTAATTCTGAATGTTGTCAAAAATCCCTGAGTAGATATACAAATTATGGATAACTATTTCGTACACGACTGTACCTGCGCAGGCTCCCCACTACTGACGCTTGTCAAGTCTCATCTTTCGTGGCGCGTATTGTACAATGGGCGGCCTTGCGCTATGCGCAATTTCTTAAAGGCAACCTTTGGATGGACAGGATTTTTTAAAGAAATATTGCGGTCAGTGTGGTGTACATTAAAAAACTCCAACACACACAATATTAATACAATATAATAAGATTACAACATATAATGTTTTTTTATTACAATATTATTAAAGTATAATTTTATCGTATTGCAAATAAATGAATTTTGAAAATAATATTAATTTTATTTGTACATCAATCCAAATGACCACAATTGTAAGCAACACTCCCCAGTATCGATTACTCGAAATATTTCAAAGAGCTCGCCATCCGACATTCAAATTGGAATTATGCAAATGAATTCAGTAATGTAACGCCGATCTTTATTTAATTCGTCCATTATCGCCAAGGAGCCGGCGGTATACCGATTTAATATTTGCTGAGTGAGTTCTCCGGTTACAGGAATACTTACTACATCCGACGTTTGATTTTATTATTTTTAACTGACTTCAAAAAAGGAGATTCTCAACTCGATTGTATTTTTTATGTTTGTTACCTCAGAATTCCGTCATTTATAAACTGATTTAGAAAATTATTTTTGCGTTAGGCGCAGACAGTGCGGAGTGCGCTAACTGTAGGTCCGAAGCTAGAAGTACATAGCCGGACACCGACGGCGGGTCGCGCGTCGTTACACGTGGCTCGTCAGAAGAGATATGAGATAAGAGATAGAAAGAGAGGCGCTCTGTAGGTTAATATGACTGGTAGGTAATAGTAGGTATGCAGCGCTACGCGACCTGAATTGAATTTTATTGCGTCATAGCAAGAGTCGCTATTTGTTTAAATTTGCGAATAGATGCTTCTGTCTCTTAGTATTTTGTGGTTAGACTTAGTAAAGCTTCAAGGTGGTCCCATACAAAGTTCACCGATATTCGACTTTGGACTTTGAAGATACATCAGAATCGAAGTAGGTTTTTTTTTATTCGTGCACGCCGGGGTTGGCAATGTTTTTTTTTAGGATAAATAGTATCTCTATCTCCGCGAGGTCAATTTTCCGGAATAAAAGTACAATAACTAGTAGTTAGAATAGGGGAACCCTCCCCTATGACCGCTGACTGATATCTGTAATTATTGTGCTGATCACAAATTTTGACACTAAAGTTCTCTACTAAAGTTAGTCTATACACAGAAGACTTAATGTCTATACTAATCTTAGTAAAGATAAAAATAAATAATAGTACCTACCTACAAGGTAGAGACCGACATTATTTGTAATCAGGTCATTAAAAAGTGTTTTGGTTATATGCCTTGGAGGCGTCTATCATTCGAAAATCGATCAACAAACTGGAGATTTTTCGCACACGCTTTACTTATGTTCGTTTTATAAGTCTGCGTTAGCGTCTCTTTCACAAACCAGACAGACAACTTAGACTGAATAATATCTTTTATGACCTTTTTGGATGACGACGACGACCTGCTTTACAGACGTAGAGCAGGCCGGCTGACTATTTGACTTTGACATATGGACGAAACATATTGAGAAAAAATACTGCGGAGAACCATTGAGGTCTCATTCCTCAATGCGGAGAACGGCTGAAGACGGTGGAGCTGGCCAGGACCTGACTCGACTGACGGAGGCCTGCCTCTCTCTGTCTCTCTTTTTTCAATATCGGATCGGTCGCTGTAGGTATGTGGGCCAAGATATTAGGGTAAACAAAAACTGAAACTGGGTGTAAAATTATTTATTAAAAAGGTTATTTTCGAAGAAGACTGCGACATATCTGAAGTTGTGCGATCTAATCTGCTAAAGGACTTTTTTGTTCCAGCGCCTGCCAATAACTGCTGGCAATGCCACTGAGAAGTTTAACTCGTAAGTTCCTACGTGGCACTGCCATACGATCATTTACCCCGACGACCCCGAGAAACAAAGATAGAAGAAGAATACAAAGAGAATACGCAGATGGAACTCTAACTTTTGTATTGACCTATGGTAGATACCTAAAGGTGTAAAACTATGACATCGTGAAGCACGTCGGATTGCAATTAATGACGCTTGGACAGGACCGGAAAGAGTGGCGTGAACTAAAAGAGGCCTATACCCAGCAGTGGGTAGATACGGACTTATTAGATAGATAGATAGATAGATATAACTATCTAGGAGTCATAACACTACAATACATTGCCAAAGGTGAATAAACTGACGAATATCTACGTGCATTGATATAGAATTTTGTCACAAAATCAAAATTAGTATAATATTTGCATTTATACCGTTAAATTATGATATAATAAAGATATTTATACAAACATTATAAGATGATTAATTTATAAGTATGTAATTATTTATATTATGCATCATAATATTTATATATCAGTAATCAATATAGTGTGTTCAGTGACTTAAAAGTACGTCGAAATAGATTTTTATTTTTTCTCCCGAGTAGCCAAGTAATGATATAACGTTCCGTTTTACCCATTAGGTTAATGATCAATCGATCATAGCTCTGCAAACGTTGGAACACCGCAAACATTGCTTGTTTGTGAAGGGATGGAATCAGATACAATCGGTTAATTGGATTAATTTGGGGTTCCTTTTTCTACTACCATAAAGTTATAAAATAAACAGCATTTTTTTATGTTTTAAAGTTCCGCGGTTTTATAAAGTTTTATGACTTCTCACAGTCTTTGCATTCATTCAGTCAGCCAGTATCAAAATTTAATATTGTTTTAATTTTAAATAACTGTGTGCAAGGTCAATTATAATGGAAAAACCTACTTATCTCTCAGTTTCAAAAATAGAAGGCTTGTTAAGAAGTGACCAATTAAAATACACTTGGAGGAAGCATTTGTCCAGCAATCATCAATATAGAGTATTTATGCTCTCACATTTGGGATGGATCAGGTAAGTACCAGCTTGAGTTAATCGAGGCGAGTCAAGACAGTAGAAACTCATTGGCGACGACGCACTATTCGAGTCAAGATTCCACAGTTTTATTGGCAAATTGTGCGTCGGAATTGCACCAACTGATTCCCCCATCCCCGTTTCATCATCGGACTACTAGACGTACGGCAATGCGTCACCGTTATATGGTGGACATTCCTCCTGCGCGCACTAAGCACTTCGCTTTTATTTTCATTCTGCGCACCGCTAATGAGTGGAAGTCCCTGCCGTGCCGGGGTCAGTCCTTCTCGATGGTTACAATCTGGAAGATTTCAAGTCACGACTGAACAAGTACTATCTTGGCAAGCGTGCTACTTCGTCGACCACATCGTCGCTTACCATCAGCGAGATAGTGGTCAAAAGCAAGTCACTACAGAATTGAAAAAATAATTATTGACAAATTGTATTTATACACCTCAAACTAATACTGCTGCCATAGTTTTGTTAAGAAAACATCTTAGCCTAATTTATATTATTTCATAGGTTCAAGAAAGGTTCTAGATAAATAAAGAGAAAGATAAATATGTATACAATAGGAAAGTATAACAAGGGCTAATCTCAGAAGGGAAACATTGACATTAAAACGATGAAATCAATCGGTATAGTTATATTATTCAACTCAAGAAACATTCCATCAAAATAATCATAGTTTTACGAACCTTAATTGTTAGCTGGAGGCGTCTCGTTTAAGAATGCCGTTCGTCAGAATGGCCGACCAAAGTCAAGTTGTTTGACAATTCCAGTGACAGATACACTGACGTTTGACATAAGCGGCTAAATGACATTAACATGACAGTTGACATGAGTAGCGAACGAATGACTTGAATGATATTGTATCAAGTGAATTCTATTCTTGTTACAAAAGGTAGACAGATAATACGTATTACAGTTAGATTTACGTAAACCGGAGCGCAAGGCTCTCGGGAGCGAGTGGACGAGTGGACGCTAAACGCCTGTTAGCACGCAGTACAAGAACCAGTGGGGGAGGGTATTATTAAAGCAGGGGCGCACTTTAAGATAAGCCTTTTTCTTTTATTTTTAACATAGTAGATACTTTAACTATAAATTAAATGTAGTATAAACTTTGCTAAACGTAGTAATAAAAAGCTAAGAAAACTTAAAAGAACCAAACTTTTTTTTCTTTCTAATTGAGACCTTAACGTCTAGTAAGTCACTTACTTACGGCCTTTTCTTCTTTTTTCTAATATCAAATTAATAAACAGCTAAGAAAACTTACAAGAACCTAACTTTTTTTTCTTTTTAATAACCTTAACGTCTAGTAAGTAAGCCTCTTTTTTTAATATCGCATTAATAAATATCTAAGAAAACTTACAAGTACCAAACTTTTTTGCTTTCTTTTTTTTTGTGCTTTCTATTTCAGACCTTACCGTCTAGTAAGTACATTAGTAAGCCCATTTTTTCTATTTTTAAATATTTAATTAATAAATAGATAATAAAACTTAAATGTACCAAACTTGTTATTTTTTTGCTTTTTTATTCTTGTAATGCTTACTTAGTAAAAAGTGAACAAAATTTTTATTATTTAAAAAGGATATGCTTCGAAAATACTTAGTATGGGGCCCATGATCCGGATAGCTCCAGATAGCTCAAAAATTTAACGAAATCCAAAAACTAATCTCTCTCCTATAAGGAATTAAATAGTAATACCCAAAAAATAAAAAAACACCACATTTCTCTAAATCCGTGTTATTAGAACCTCTTTAAAAGTAACGTTTTTGATTAAGAATATCATTTCCCTTTAGCTTAAAAAAGCTTTGGCAGAAAACCACTTGCGTCGCCTTATTCATAAAAACCGCAAAACCTATATAAACTATAGATTTTTCTCAACTAAATAAAATCGCATAGGTACTTCATGAAATAAATAAGAGTCGAATTGAGTTATGTAGTTATAAATATATATTTTTTTATACTTATTATATATTTTTTTTATAACTTATATATTTTTTTGTTTTACAAAAATTCCCTAAATCCGTTCCCAGTCCGGTCAGAATCGCCAGGCATATATTATGCAACAACATCCACGTGCGTCTCGGACGCAATCAGTATTGTGAATAATTGATAGCTCCCGGCTCGCGATGATTGCGCGCCCCGCGATATTGCGAAGATTCCCCCATCTCCTCCTGCCTTTGGTGCGGCCCTGGATTTGCTCTGTCATTTTTTTGTAAAATGAAAAGAAGATAATTGTTTACGGAGATTATTGTTTCTTTTAGCGCAAATCCCGATTGTGTTCTGTTTATTATAGGTACCTAGTTTATTACATTTTAGGAGTTAGTCTGATTTGATTTTGTAGTAAGTTAATAAGTATAGGTAGCCGTAGGTAATAGTCCAATACCTATATTAGGTACCTACTGTCTATTATTATCTATTTAATTTTATGTTATTGAAATATAATTATTACTAATGTAGGTAGGTCTTTAGAAAAAACTACATACCGACCTACTTTTTAATAATTTATTTGCTAAGTAAGTAATAACTTCTTTCATTATGATAAACCAAACAACAAATGTTGTCTAAGATACTATATAGATAGGTAAGTAGGTAACAGTGTATTAAAATAATTAGCATAAACAATTCAATAGGTCAGTATCGTAAATCGGGGTCAATATTAACTTTTCTGCGTAGCATAGGAAATTATGCTTTATAATTACACAGTAAAGTATATAACAGCTTTCACCGTTAATGGTAAAGATGATACTATTCAACGATCCGATACGGAATAGTGAAAGGGTTCTAGGGTTTAATATGCCAATTTTGACGCATGAAACAGCGGTTCCATGGTGTAATGGTTAGCACTCTGGACTTTGAATCCAGCGATCCGAGTTCAAATCTCGGTGGAACCTTTTCCGTTTTGCTCAACTATGAAATGTTAATTTGATAAGAGATTGTTATCGAGTTGTATTGGCAACAATAAAATTATTAATAACGTCATTGCAATTATGATTATTACTTTTACACATATTTCCGTGTTTTTTCATTAAATTGTTACCAAAGATCACCATTCCAGCTAATAAAGCACTGGACCAGCTTGACAGGAATGCCAGGCCAGTCTTTATCAGAAATAGAAGAGTAATAATAGTTGTGTGATTGTTAGTTCCTACAGTACGCTACTTTCTTCACCGAGTTTTACTTCACCGTTTATTTATTTATTTGAGTAAACCAACGCCACGCCTGCCCAAACAATTGCAGTACCACCCAGAACTTTTAATACCTCGACATCATCCCGAGACATCAGATATCTCGCTGGCTGCAATGCCTTTCAAACTGGAACATAGTAATGTTTGCGCACTACTGCTTTACAGCTGGCAAAGCAAGGACATGTGGCATCCACCAACCCGCACTGGGCCAGCGTGGCGGATTATGGTCCATACTCTCTCTATGAGAGAAGGGCGTGTCCCAGCAGTGGGAACGTGATGGACTGATGATGATGGTGACTTGCAATTATTATGTCTCCAAGTATTTTATAGAGCGAGTGTTAAATCCCCTAACAGGATTGCAACTCCGGTGCTTTGTATCGAAGGGTTTAAAGTATATTTAATTTCCGTATCCTTTCACTTCACATGAAACCAAACACCCTTTTAGTATTTCGTCATTTATATATTTTTTTACATATTAAAAGATTCGAAAAAGACATCCCCGCAGAGTTTCTTAATGATAATATGACATTGGCGGAATTGTGGTATGGCAACTCCAAAAATGCCATTCAAACAAAATTGAAGTGATTTTCTCTAGCAGGTGTACTTCCTTAACACTGGTAGAGCCAGTTTTCGCATTTCTTTTCTGGGCCTGGACTTCAATTTGAGAAAAAAAGGAAATGCTCAGCTTTTTTTTCAAAGTAATTTATAACATATTTTTAATTATAGTATGAAAGTTTTCGTGAGTTTGATTCATTATAAATATTTAATAAAACGGCTAGGACACCGCCAGTGGTCGCCGCGATCTCGCAGCGTAAACTCGCCCCTGATGAAGAGCATCGGACATGCTCGAAACCTAGGTCGACTAATTCGACAAACTACGTGAGTCCTAGCCGTTTTATCAAATATTTATATTTTTAATTAGCTGCGCTCTGCGGTTTCACCCGCGGTTTACCGGGATAAAAAGTAACCTTTGTGTTACTCATGATCAGGAAATAAGCTATCTCTATACTAAATTTCATCCCAATCCGTTTAGCCGTTGCCGTTGCAGTGTGAAAGAGTAACAAACATCCATACATACAAACTCTCGCGTTTATAAATGAAATTCAATTAAATTTATTTGCTTTGATGGTCATTATAAGATGGCACAGTATAATTAATATGTCCCACACATCACCGTCACTGGCATGCAAATTTAATACTAAACCTTAAATAAAAAAATTTACATGATAAAATTGATACATAATACAATAAATGTTAAATATTATTAAGTTATTACATATTAAAATTAGAATGTCAGATGTTAATTCAATGTGAGTAGTGGGTACAAGTCAATATTATGTATCAGATAATATAGGCATTTACACAATCTAAACCTGAATAACTACACAATGTCAATGAAACCATAATTAAATAACTACACAGAATTGACACAATGTCAATGAAATTATAATTTTAGGAAGGATTTTTTTTTTTACCTTAATAGATCTATATTTGGCCACTATCTCACCTGATGTGAAGCGATGATGTGGCCTAAGATGGAGCACATAGATCTAGAGAGAGACGGCAGTTGAGCGGCTGCTCAGACCCGTCTCCCCGATGGTTCACCGAACATCATTCCGAAACACGACTAGGTCGCTTGACGGCATGGCTTTGTTCGGTGGGTGGTATTACAGCCACGGCCAGAGCCTACCACTCCAAAGCGCGTAAGCGGGTTTCATCACGATGTTTTCCTTCACCGTTTTAGAGCGAGCGTGCAAAATCTGCACTTAACTAAAATTTGTATTACCTATGTGTATAGACGTTTAAGGGTAGTATTTTTTGAGCCTATTTAATAAATATCTCTGACTTTTGACTTGTCAAAGAAACAAGAACCTCTTCATTCGTATACAGTCACCGACATAATACATTCCTCACATAGAAATAATACATTCAAGCCGCAAAGGCTTTATAATCCGCCGCCATCGCCAATTTCATCAGAGCGAGTATCAGTTTCCGATAGAGCCACCCTTCCGTAGACATCAAAATTCAAATTGTGCCGTGTCGCCATCGCAGCTGTAGAGTTGGTTAGCAGTATTTAAAGTCTAGCGGTTGAGCAAACCGAGGCGAGGTGAAACTGAGATATATGTCGAAACCATGTTTCTGATTTATTTTCAGACAAGCTGCGCCCTGCATTTCACACGCGGTTCCCCGGAATAAAAAGTAGCCTTATGTCCTTTGAGAAGTGCTAAAGTACCTACATACCAAATGTCATCAAAATCCATTCAGCGGTTTTTGCGTGATTAAATAACAAACATCCATCCATCCATCAATCCATCCTTACAAACTTTCCCATTTATAATATTAGTCGAAATTCGATATTTCGGCAAGTTCCATGATCACAAAAAACTGAGGATGTTGCAGTTGGGTAGTTTTTACTAAAAGACAAAGCGATCTACCCCCTTCCTTCCGGTTTTTTTAAATTCGTCTAACTGGGTTAAAGTCACGATACACAAAACTCACTGTATCTGCTCGCGAAATTACTGGGCATACATATGAGACTTAATATCTGATGTCTCGGGGTGATGAGCGCAATGCAGTGCTACGCAATGCTTTTTATATTATTTCAGTTCTGGGTGGCACTGCAATTTTTATGGGTAGGCGTGGCGCTTACCATTAGGCGAACGAATTGCTCGTCTCATAATACAATGAAAAAAATATTCGGCATTTCTACGATTTTCTTCGAATATTTGTTTTAATAAAAGCCAACATTTCCGGAGCCATTAATTCAAGCAGTATAAAGTTAAGACACTGTTTTATATTGTAGGTTGAATGTCTCACCTGCTTGCAGACAAAATACACAAAACTGAGCTTTATATGTAAGCAAATAGAGCTAAAAATAGAACGCTACAGGAAAACTCAATTCCGAACATTGCAATATATGGATGGAAATTCTTATTCCACTCAAAATAACATCCGTTTCTTCTTAGCAGTGGTTCACTTGCTTTCATCACGAACAAATAAAATAAACCTTATTTCAAAAGACGCAGTGTTGAAAATTTTAAAACAAGAAACGCAAGTGGAAATACATCAGCGAAGAGTTTTGAACCAAGTCGCTAAAAGCTAGGCGATCTTTTGTCAGCTTACCTACATGTTACTATAATAGACAACCGAACTACTACTATAATAGATATGGTAATAGACCTATAATAGTATGCGAGAGGCCGTCTGGGTGGTTCTTCGCGGTTGAATAACTGGCAAAGCGGTGGTGCTTTGCCAGTTATTCAACCGCCAAGCAGTAGTGCGCAAGCGTTACTATGTTCCGGTTTGAAGGGTCTTGTAGCCAGTGAAATAACTGGGCATTATGAGACTCAAAAGCTAATTATCTCAGGGTGATGACGAGCGCAGTGGAGCCCCGCACAGGATTTTGTAAAACAAAGTTCTGGGTGGTGTTGTTATTGTGATTGGCTGGCGTATTGCTTACTATCAGGCAAATGACCAGCTCGTCTCGTCATTCAGTTACATAAAAAAAATTGTCACCCTGTCACACGGTGTCACCCCGGGATGACAGCCGTCTCTGACAGGTTACCTTCCCCCGCGACAAGAAAACACGTACATATTGGCTCGCATTTTATCACACGCGAATTCTTTAGAACAATTCTATCAGCGGGGTGAGGATATTTGAATATCCTCCTGTAATTGATTCGTCGAGTGCCTTTTGAATTTCAAATAGGGATTAAATTGATCTAACTAGAGTAGGGTTGTTCTTCGGTAGATGGACTTGTCCCGGTGTTAGTGGCGTGTCCCGGTTTGAAGAGTTCAAGTCAGTGATGCCGATAATACAATCATCGCTATATAAAAATTGCTTGACTTGCTTGCTTGACTTGCTGTTATTCTAATTATATACGACTTGTATTGTAATTTATCATTATTAATATTGTCCACGTTTTAAGAGAGTTGAGAGACAAAGACGCTTTCCATATCCAACGAGCGGGCCAAGTGTGATGGATAACATACTGAAGTCTTTAACTGGGCACTACTTTTCAAGGCGCCTTTAAATTTTTCTTGAGACTTGAAATCCCGGTAGCGTTATTTTTCAGGCCGTTCGATCGCGTTACCGGGACATTTACCGGTAAGTGTTAAGACACTAGCAGCCCTAAACCAGAGAAGACCGTAGTCAGCTCGGGACGTGGACGGTTAGTCGTAAATCAAATCGAATAGGGTTTCAGAAGCGAAGACGTGGTGGAATTCAAAAGTTGATTAGGGTTTATAAAGCGATATAGGTAGCTACATCACGCCATATTGTATTGAGGTGCTTCGAAGGGCAGTGTTTTAGGATTCGTGGTACGCGCTTAGTCAATAAAACTCATAATTTTGTGATGTCAACTCGCACATGGGCCGTCGTTCTACACAGGCCAGCCTCCACCGGGAAAGCCCAAACTCTCTTTCATTGAGAGTAGGCTCAGCCCAGACAGCAGTGGGAATTTAATGAGCTGATAATGTGACGTTCGAGAAAAACTATCAAATCAATATACACTCGAGAGCAATGAATCCGGGTCACTTAAAGAATCCTAAAAATCTCGGAAACTAAAAATGCTAGGTTAATGCAATAAATTGTATTTAATAGACAATGTAATACTCCTTAAATGAAGGTATTAAAACTTCTTAGTTATTGTAAAGTTATATCATAAAAAAATCAAATTTGAAAAAGGGCCACTTTCGAAGATGGAACTACGAAATTACAGCATTTGGTTTTGCTTTTGTTTGTAATCTGTCATTTATGTGGGTACATAAACCATGTTTATAGTGCTCTATATTCATTATTCAAGCTGAAATTATGTCGCTTACGCCTGAAGAATGCACCAGAATACTTACAATGCTGGAAACCGGCCGGAGTCAGCGCGATACAGCCAGGACTGTCGGTGTGTCGCTGTCAACAGTACAAAGAGTTCTCCGACGTTACGAAGAAACTGGTTCTAACATACGCAGACCAGGAACGGGCAGAACCAGGTGTACCACAGCACGAGAAGACCGATACTTGGTGAACACCATGCTTCGAAATCGCTTTCTCACAGGAACTGAACTCACCAATCAGTTTCGACGCCTCGGAGGAAGTAACCCAAGTGCATGGACAGTAAGACGTCGGCTTGCTGAATCTAACTTAAAACCCCTTAGACCTGCAAACGGCCCTAAACTGGAGCGTGGGCATCGTATTTCGAGACTAAGATATGCCCAGAGCCACGTAAATTGGAGTATTGAAGATTGGTCAAAAGTTATGTTCTCCGACGAATCAAAATTTATGCTCTACAAGCACGATGGAAAACACAGAGTGTATCGAAGACCAGGGGAAAGATTCAAGCAAGCATGCATCGAAGAAAAAGTAGCCTACGGTGGTGGGTCTGTACTTGTGTGGGCCGGAATTTCTTCTGAAAGTCGCACAGAGCTGGTGATCATAGAAAACGGCTCTTTAACTAGCGTGAGATATGTGGAAGAAATCCTCAATGATCACGTTGGTCCATTTATGGTCAATTTAGGTGAGGATGCTATATTTATGCATGACAATGCCCGACCTCATACAGGTAGGATTGTGAATGACTACCTTCAAGAGATGAACATTACTCGTATGGAGTGGCCAGCGCGCAGCCCGGATATCAACTCGATCGAGCATGCTTGGGACGAGCTAGGCAGATGCGTAAAACAACGAAACCATACCCCAATCACGCTTCGTGAGCTCAAAATTGCTCTCACAGAGGAATGGGAGAATATTCCCCAAAATCGTATAAGGAACTTGGTGTACAGCATGCCAAACCGCGTAAACGCAGTAATGGAAGCACGAGGAGGCAATACGAAGTATTAAAATTCAAGAAAATCGTAATAAAGTTCAAAAATTTCATGTTTCCTATTTTTGTTTTAAGGAGAGATCAGCAGTTTTTTTCTTTATGTAATTTTGTGTTAATAAAATGTATGGTGACTCATATTTTTTTTACTTTCATTTAAGGAGTATTACATTGTCTATTAAATACAATTTATTGCATTAACCTATCATTTTTAGTTTCCGAGATTTTTAACATTCTTTAAGTGACCCGGATTCATTGCTCTCGAGTGTAGTATGTAATGGCGATGAAACAATTGAATAACCCCTCTGATACGATTGGACCGGTGCGCGGTGTAGGCGCGTAACTCAATACAACTTGGACCCCCCTGGAGGTAATAGAGATGGGATTGAATATTGAAATGATAAACGTAGTCGATGGAAATATTTGCACCTTGCTCAACATCCTCATTTTTATATGTTTATTACACAGTATAAACAGTATCTCATTCATTTCGAATGGAAATGAATCGTTCTGGTCAACATGTAGGAACGTGGAAAAGGTCTCTACGTATAGGTCGTGCATGGAGGCTCAGGAATCGTCGCAGAGTATATTATAAACTAGAATATATGGAGCCAGTCTGCCTATTTCCATGTATTTCCTCATGTTTACTGCGGGACTGAGTAAAAAAGTGCATTATTAATTGGCTGGTAAAGAGTACGAAACAGGTGCTTTTCTATAAAAGCACCTGTTGTACCTAGGCAGTGCTGCATTATTTTAGCATATAACATAATTTAATGTACCTAATTTCATTAGGTTACATCGGAAAACATACTTATGGGGGCCCAGTTAAAGGTGAAGTATTTTTTTCAAATTTTATTATACTCTATGTTATCGATAACTAAAACTTTGGAATGGCAAATTTTTCCCAGCCCTATTTGAGCTCCCGAAAACTTTAAACAGCTTCGTCGTCTCAACTAAGCGACAGTTTTAAAGTACCACCCTAACTCGATTCCGATACGACTGAAACTTATCTCTCACCATCTTTATGTAAATACCTCGACCATCTTACCTAGACCCCTGTCAAGGCAAGGAGCCAAGGATTTCCAGTACAAAGAAAGCGGCGAAGCTGACGATTAGCGCCAATCGCAGGGATTTCCTTAGGGTGGTTGGGGTCCCAAGACGGTTCACTTCATTGGTGTCGTGACGGTTTTTTTAAATGTAAGCAGGATCGCGTGTAAGTTGATTTGTTAAGGCGTTTCTTGTAGGGTGTTGCATGTGGGAGGTGCGAAGGAGATGGGAAAATGGCGCTAGAAAACGGAATAACAAATAGGTACGTGTGTTTTAAGCACACATACCTACCTAGACTCTTATCCGAGCAAGTGTAACCTAGAGGTAATAAATGATTATGCACCAGAGTTCGTATTCCAGCGCTCTAAAGAATGGGGAACAAGAAGCATTTTGAGGAAAACGGCACCTCCAAATAAATATGCTGGCGCAGCGACCCAAACTGTCTTGGCCTCCGATACCCATTTCTCTCAACCCAGTGTAGGTTCGCGCCTGACAACTTGTAGATTCTTAGCTTGTCACTTCTAAGAAACACTTAATTGAATAATATTTGAAGACTAGGCCCGCACAAATGTCTCTGAAAGACGTGTTTGTAGAAATAACAGCAACATTTAAAAGCATAGCAAATATTATTTTGGTGTCGCTTCAATTTTGCGATAGACGCCAGACTGTCGCATTTATGGTAATACAACATCAAATGTGATTACTCCGATACTCCGAAGAAGCTTCGATCGAATAAATTTTACTCGATACCGTAAATACGACAAAGTAAACCTTGGTGTAATTTACGACGCCAATACGACGCTAAGTGATAGGACGATAAAATTTATACAGCCTCATGTGCGTCATATCGAGATGTCATATTGATGTTCCAATCCAGTGCCAGTGTGGTACAAGAATAAAACTTAAGCTGTTGTGTTTTGGCAAAAGTATCCAATCACGGCGACGGACGGTCTGCTGAAACAGTGTTAACGTGCAAGTAGGTACCCGCGCTTATCCATTCCCGTATCTAATAATTTTCAATAGCCTTATTTTATAAATATTATCTACATACCTTCATTTATTAATACTAATTCTTAAATAAGTTGTTGTACAGACTAAAGTGTGGTTGTAGGACAACGTGATTCAGTTGGCCATTCATTTGCTTTCGTTGGACACCAACTCGAAAGGTTGTCTTGTGAATAAATATTTCTCACTACAGTGTTACATTGATAAGTGTTATATTAAAACCACCGAAAAATCACCGAAGTGAAATAGGGTAAAGTGTTGGAGCTTTGCATCTAAGCTAAGTAGACGCCAATCATAGAAATCAGATGTGTTACTGTCATCTGCCGCTGTAGATGTCATTTGCCGCCGTGGACGGATTCATGGTATAAAATTTGTCAAAATTCGCCTCCTCATACTTTCCAACTCTATCTTTAGTCACGTCAAAACAGTCTTATTAGGAGTCAGATAGGAAACCGTGACGTTTTTCACAATACATTAAATTTGCACATATTTTAAATTTTAGGCATTGATCAATATGCTATATATGATTATAGTATATATGATTATATATGAGTATATATGAGTATATATGATTTGCTGTTGTTCTGTATCTATTATTTAAGTTTATTTTATTGACATTGTTTATGTTTATGTTATTATTGTAGACCTTACATCCCCGTCTTTAAGATAATTCCTCTCCATCCAAAGGTTGCCTGGAAGAGATCGCTTTTAGCGATAAGGCCGCCCATTGTAACACTTTCTTTAATTGTTTTTATGTTATGTCTGTAATTTAATGTTTGCAATAAAGCGTTCATCTATCTATCTATCTATCTTCTATCAATATATTTTTTATTAATTATCTCGGGACAAACATCGACAGGACTTTTGAAACGACAAACCTTTGAAAATAACAGGCATACACCGGAACAAGATTGGCGAACAATGGAACAGTCGAGGGGAGGCTTCATCTCGGTGTTCAGTTCAAGCAGTGGGAACCCGCTGGGTAATTATACAATACAACTATGCTTAAGTATTTATTCCGTAGGTAGAAGAGAATGCGTAACTAACCTGCTCAACCATTACACTATAAAATGCTTCAATCAATCATCCCGCACTGAAAAAGATAGATTTCGAAACCGCACTAAAATGTTCATATCATTTCTATACGGCATACAAAATTCAGAGCCATCAAAAGACACTCAAGAGAATCAAGGGGGCAGAAAATTATGCAAGAAGCTTCAATGGTCATCCGAAACGCAGGAAAAGGGTTCTGTGCCGTCCGTATCGTCTTTAGGGTACCGTTTTACGACACGCACTGCCACCTAGATATTTTATGCGACACATCAGTTGAGCTATATAAAATCAATCATTCCGGACGGCAGGCCTACTTTATATTCCATACTGAGTTTTTTTAGAAGCTTTATATGCCGAAATGATTCGGATATCGGATGACGTTTTGGGTATTTTGGTGTTGTTTGGTTCATGTAGAGGCGGGTTGAGAGCGAGTGATCGAAATGAGCGAGTGAAGAGAAACATGCTAATATATGAAATAAGAGTGCGGGCAAGTGGTCACTAACGCGAAAGTTTGTGTGGTAGGATTCATGTTTGACCGCAAAAACAACTCAACGGATTTTTAGGAGCACCCTGCTGTTTCAACCGCATGGCCAATTTTCCGAGGATAAAAAATATGTATTCTATTCCAGGATCTAAAGTATTTTGGAGTAACAAACATCCATACATCCGTCCGTATCAATATACAACATCCTCCCAAATTTTCGCATTTATATATATTAGAGGATGTAGGATTATCTTTAATGGGTGGTGGATTTTTTTGCTGACAGACAAAATAGATTATCTGGTAATAGCGAAAAGAACGAAGTCTTTTCGCTATTACCAGATAATTCATTTTATAACAAAAAAAACCGACTCCGTTCTGATGCATCTTCGAAATTCAAAGTCGAATATCGATGTTTTTTTTTTCCTCAGACTGGGTCTGCCTTTGACCACAATCTCACCTGATGGGAAGTGACGCTGCGGACCACATTGTAGCTATACTGAACCCAACGCAAAATAATTTTTCAAATCGGTTTATAAATGACGAAGTTCAGAGGTAGCAAAAAAAATGTCGGTTAAAAAGACTTGTAGAGAACGATTTCAACGCCTTATTTTTTCTTCCCAGACATGAGCATTCCTATTAAAAACACTAAAACCAAACAATTATAAATTTTAATGAAATTACAGGCATGAGCACCTGGAAATTGAAACACATTGCCGACGTGGAGAAAGGTACAGTTAGCACGAGTAATATATGGCCTGCCCACCCCTTGGGAGTCAGTGCATGGGCGTTACGCATGCGATGCTTACAGGGAACGTTTGATTTCAATAACGTACAAAATGTTACTAAATTACGTCACAAGAACTAAAACAGTTGCTCTCGTATTCATAAAATGATAGATGCTGTAATAATCCCAACCAATGGTCCCCAATGATATAGAGAGATAAACACTGTATTGATAGAAATCAACTACAAGTCAAATGTTTACAATGGTGTAACAATGGGCGGTTTTATCGCTTAAAACGCTTCAATCTCTTCCAGACAACCTTTGGATGAAGAGGAATAACGAAACATAAACGGACGGCGGTGAAAGAAATTATAATAGATATATTAAGGGCTTACACTTGATATAAAATATAATATCTAATTACTTATACATATCACTGCATAAATAAAGTTATATGAGATAAAGTTATTTGCTTATGAGCCTATGCTTGCAACAGTGGCAGTGCCTCCTTGTACGATTTTTTCTTTTTGCCACCCAACGATCACATAATTATTCTACATAGATCCTAACCCCTAACAAGGATTGTCTGTCTGATGTTTAGGGAACCAGGATCTACGAGGACCATGGTCTCGCAACACCCAGACACAGTTTTTTCACACATAAGTATATTTTTTTGTGTGTTGTCTTCGAAAACTGTTTTTGTTTCTACATTTTTTAAGTTTGTGGTTATCAAATATGTAAATACATTTGATCCTTCTTTTACATATTATTTTAATACATATTTATGCAGAGTTATTTTACTAGACAACGTAGATTTTTGAGAAAATCTTGCGAAACGTACAGACCCTTAATTTAGTAGTGAAACTAATTTCTATCGCGTGATGAGAGCCATCTAGCGGAGTCTAACGAAGATGTATTAAGTACAGGTAGATTTGTTAAGTGCCCATTTCTTTTATTGATTTGTTACTTGGATAATAAAAATACTCTTTATTTCCAATTAAAATGTCGTTGTGTAAAAACGTAATGAGCAATTTAGATGAATAAATAATTATATTGAGACAGAGCGTTTTGGTAATGTTCCTTCTCATTTTCTATAGGGGTAATGTTCGTTCTAATTTTCTATATATCTTTACTAGATGCACCTACTATGACTTTTTGTGGGTAAAAGTTTTGTGGGAAAGTGAATTTAAAATTGAGAATGAAAAATTACAATACATTTAGTGTTCATTGATAAAGTCTGTGCGGAAGGAGAACCAAGAAGTGAATGGGGGCGCTGTGCAATGCAGTAGGAAACAGATGAATTTTGTACATATAAATAATTTTAGTTTTTTACCACCACGGTTTTTTTTACACCTTGTAGGCAAACATTTGACCGCTGTCTCACCTGATGGAAAGTGACGAAGCGGTCGACGATTGATCATGCTTGCCTAGAAAAGATACCGAATCGAATCGAATATCGAAAACACCGAGATTATAGGTATCGCGAAACAGAGACGCTGGTAAGATGTTCCATTCAGGCAGGTGTTACAATACTATGGCTAAAGAAATAGATGTTGATCTATTCAATATACTTCGGCGTGTAAACTGAAGCGACTTTTGAACGATCGTTTCTTTAATTCCTAAATTTATATGATATCGATTCATTTTTGTTTTTTTGTTGATTGTTAACGTTTTATTTTTACTTTCCACCAACACTGTACGCGCCCGTCAACTATGTACGTGTATACTTAGTTAGTATTTATAAGTGGAAACTTTTAATTAGCCATAAGAATTTAGTTAAATTACCAATGTTTTCTAACTAGCTGTTAGTTTCCCGAATAAAATAAAATAATTCCTTAGCTGTTCGCATTATGAAAGTTGAAGCGAAACGCTTTGTTCTGGCAGGAAGAATGTCAACCATAAACAGATGCCTAGTTTCCGTACGTCTTGTTGTCCGATGGTAGAAAGGAGATGGATCAATTAACTCATGTAATTCCATCGCACACTCACCGTTATGTATCCTGGACGGTTCTCTTTTTGTACAAGCTCTATGCGAGTATCTATTATTATCTGCATTCTGTGCTTATTTTCTGTAAAGTTTAGTTTAGTTAAGTATTTACGTAACGTACGTAAGTAGTTTGTATTGAGGTGTTGTAGTTGCCACTTGTAAATGCCCAGTGATGGGAATCGCTATCCATTGCAGATTGCTATTTTTTAATGGCATCGATATAAAAGCGAGGTAGACACTACGACTTCTAGTATCCTACTACATAAAAATCCTAAGCACCAGAAAACGCTACAGAAAAATGGTAAGAGGATTCGTATATTTTCGGTCAAAAACATACCTTTTTGAGCATTTAAAATCGCATAATTACGCATTTAAAGTTGCATTTTACTCGTGGTAGGTCTCTTGTATGCGGGAGGCAGTTTAGGTACCACAGCTTTGCCAGTTATTCTGCCGCAAAGCACTAGTGCGCAAGCATTACTGTATTACGGTTTGCACTGTAGCCAGTGAAATTACTGGGCATATGAGACTATATCTGATGTCTCGGGGTGATGAGCGCAATGCAGCTACGCAGTACTTTGTACGGTATTAATAGCTCTGGATGACACTGCAAATTTTATGGGCAGGCGTGGCGCTTACCATCAGGCGAACCACTTGCTCGTCTCATCACTCAGTTACATAAAAATATTACTAGCCGACTCTATTGCTACGCCGTTAACTGCAGGCGTTACGACTTATACTTCACGCAAATCGAAAGCAATACACATTATATATTCTAGCGAACGGCATCACGTTTAATGGCCGTCGCGGGGAATAAATAAAATTGTACGTCCATCGCGGTGGGTAGAAATATACAGGGTGACACAAAACGGTTGTTAGTAGGAAGTTATGTGTGTATTGTGTAGGTTAGGTATAATCATCATCAGCCCATTACGTTCCCAATGTTGGGACACGGGCCTTCTCTCATAGAGAGAGTATGGGCCATAATCCGCCAAGTTAGCCTAGTGCGTATTGGTGGATGTTACATTTCCTTGAATTTTTGTGGTGTATTCTTGGACATGCCGGTTTCCTCACGATGTTTTCTTTTACCGTTTTTTAGAGATCCGCACATAACATAAGAACAGTTTGAGTTAGTGTAATGTCTAGTGATAGTGAATTAGTGTAGTGTAGTACGAGTGCTACACATACAGAACACAAGAACAAAGTGTCTTCGCCTTAATAGAGACAATAAGAAAAGTGTTAATGGACACATTCTTAATATTAGTTTATCTATCAGTTTAAGTTAAATGTAAATTACTTATAATCAATTGGCTAGATTGTATTAAAAATGGGGATCATAATGGCTATGGCCCCACACTAAGGAAAAAAAATAAAAATAAATATCATAAGAAAGTTAATGGTGCGGGGCCAGCGAGATCCGAACTCGGGTGCGTCGGATCGCAGAAAAAGAAAAAGAACACAATGGGCGGCCTTATCGCTAAGCAGCGATCTCTTCCAGGCAACAGAAACGACTAAACCCAATGATCCCAATGAACCCGTATGATCTTACGTCCATACACTAAAGTGAGACACATTACATTGTGTTGTTTTGTAATTTATACATTATTGTTTAGTGTTATATTTATAGACATTTCAAAAGATTTAAAAAATAGAGACATCACCGCAGAGTTTCTTGGTGCTCTTTTCTAGCGGGCGTATTTCCGAAGCACTAGTAGAGTCAGTTTTCGCATTTCTTTTCCGGACCCGGATTTCAATTTGAGTATGGGAAAGAAATGTGTGCAACGGTAATGCTTACTTATTTTTTCTTTCAAAGTCATGATATTTTAAGTTATTTTTAACGTATTTTAATAGATTTGTATTATGTGAATATATGACGTTTTATCATCATCATCATCAGCCCATTACGTTCCCACTGCTGGGACTCGAGCCTCCCCTCGTAGAGAGAGTATGGGCCATAATCCACCACGCTGGCCCAGTGCGGGTTGGTGGATGTCACATATCCTTGAATTTTAGTGATAAATTCTTGGACATGCCGGTTTCCTCACGATGTTTTCCTTCACCGTTTTTAGAGCGAATGTTAAATCTGTATATAACTTCAAAGTCGGGGCCAGCGGGATTCGAACTCAGGTGCGTCTGATCAAAAGTCGCACGTGCATCCACTGAGCCACACTCGCTCTATATATGACTATATCTCTATATGACGTTTAAATACGTAGTAATATTTAGTTTTCTTTGGTTTAAAAGTGATTTTTGTGCCTATTTAATAAATATCTTTGAATTTTGATTTCTGACTTTTACTACAGAATACTAAGGGACTTTTACATAGGTAACACCCCTAAGAGTTATCGTGAGTCAAGTTAGAGTCGAAGTCGAGTTGATGTCGAAGTCGTATCGTCGACTGCGCCCGCGGGTGTCGTCAAATGTGGCATTGCCGATAATTATCGAACTGTTACTGTCGGTAGGCCGCTTTACAGGGACGATGCGATCGCGTCTGATTTATTTAAATATATAATTTTGTTTGAAACATATTTATTCTAAGATTTATCAAAAATGGAGTATACTTTCACATTGTAATATCATCAGAACTACGCATTTACGCATTCATCATCAGCCCATTGCGTTCCCACTGCTAGGACACGGGCTAGTGTGGGCCGTAATCCACCACGCGGGCCCATTGCGGTTCGGTGAATGTCACATGTCCTTGAAATTTTGTAAATAATTCTTCTGTTTTTGAATTTACGCATTGTAATGCCCAATCGTATAAGCAAAAGTGAGTTAAACTTCAGTATACTGAAACGGAAAGATAACATGTATATACCTAGTACCTACGTAGGTATCTTAAGTATGTTGCATGTTCAATAAAAGCTTCTAAAAAGTATCGAATATTAAAGAGGAGCTAGGCTTCCAAGAAGCTATAGGCCGATCGTCGTAAACGTTCACGTTTACGTTATGACCCATAAGGTTTAGTGGTTGTTTGCATAATATTCAGTGAACGTTCATTGCATTCGACTGCAAGTTTACTGGCTTTATGGGATATCTATATGCCTAAGCTTATGTAAGTACTTAGGTGCACAATGCATAGGACAATATTTTTTTACGCCCTACGATCACATACATATCTCTAACTAAGATTCCCTGTATCTAGGGAACACAAACATTTGTCCTTTCGCAGGAATCGAACCCGGAACCTTGGTGATGATGAGATTTGAGCCAACATGCCCAACTACTACACCACAGAGGCTGTGTGTGAATTAAAAATACTAGCAGGTATTTAAAAAAAAATATTATTATTATTATCAGGTATTTAAATACTTAATATACTAGTAGATGTTACTTGAGAATATTCTGCAAAAAAGAAATTACTTTACACATTTTCCCGCATCCCTAGAGTTATTTATGAACAGTCACTGTGCTATGTAATAATCCCGAGCGGGATTTAATTTGTCTGATTTCCACACTACGGTGCGAGAGAGACAACAACCTAAGTAAGAAGAGCATAGATAGATCGTTAGTGGTTTCAGTAGACGAGTTGAATTGCAAATCGGAAAAAGGTTTTGTTTAAAATACGAATTCGGATTTGGTCGGTAGCGGTCTAAACGTAGATTTGCGCGTTAAGGTTTGTTCATTTGTTTCCTCAGATAAAGTGGCTGTCTACTCGAAGTTTGTTTCTAATGAGGGGACAGGTTTAGGTTGCATTTGTTTGGTTTCGAGTGAAACTCAGATATGAAGACTCCTCTAAAAAAGTGTGATTTAAATATTAAAAGAAAAAAATATGCATCATCTCTCATCTTTGCTTGCAAGTCTTTTAGGCATTGGTACTAGGTGTGCCATTGGCCACATCTTCATCATCTTTGCCTGCAAGTCTTTCCGGCCTTCGTATTAGCTACAATTGAACTTTGATTCCAATCCCAAAAGATAGTATGATTTTAAATAACATTCAAAATAACTACGTATATGAATCTGGAACTAATAACAAACAAAAAGCTAACAAAAACGGGACTGATACGGCAGATTGACACTTCATAAGATCAACACTTATTTAACAAAGTAAAAAACACCTAGATAATTACAAAGTTTAAAATTAGAATGAGACGTGTTTCTAGTAGACAAACCATTTAAAGCACAATGCTCATCGTTAACTAAAGCCGTCGTTACACTAACATCATTACATTACCACTGATCCCTTTAAAGCAGGTACAATACCTTTTAAGCCCATTGTCGCTACCCGTCAAGGGCGATTTAGGCTGATTAATTGTTGTAGAACAATATATAACAGACCAATATAAACAGAGCTCCTACCCTCCCCTGTGCCAACGAAAACATCGACCGTTGTAGGCAAGTCGAAGACTTGCGCGGGTCAGTTGACATTGGCGATGATTTTGTTAGACCAGCAAATCTTGAGCTTCCATCCTCCCCGAGAGCAGCGGAAATAGCGAGGATTTCAGGGAAATGATAAAGTTTAACAGGTCAGCGTGTTTTGGTGATATTTCGGTAGGTGAGTAAACAATTAAGACTGTTAATGGATCTGGAAACTCTTGAAGATAGTTAGTGATTAAGTGGTATCGTTGTTTACAACTTGAGTAGTTTTACGGGAGTTTTGATTAGTCGCCTTCTGTACCCTATGCCACGCAAACGCCGATCGTACCTAAATCGTGTTAAGCGTAATCGTGTTAAGATAAATTCCTATTTTTGTTCAAAACATAGATCCGAAGTTAGTACTTCAGATATCTATGATTCAAACTAATACCACAGAATACTAAGGGACAGAAGCATCACTCCGCAAAGAAATTTAAACAAATAGCGACTCTTGCTATGACGCAATAAAATTCAATTCAGCTCGCGTAGCGCTGCATACCTACCAGTCATATTAACCTACAGAGCGCCTCTCTTTCTATCGCATAGCTCTTATCTCTTCTGACGCGGCACGTGTAACGACGCGCGACCCGCCGTCGGTGTCCGGCTATGTACTTGTAGCTTCGTACCCACAGTGCGGAGTGCGCTAGGCCTGCTAATACTTCTAAAATAATTCATGCAGGTAAGTACATTGTTATTTGCTCTTGATTGTTACTTATTTGTCAACGGCCAGCTAAACAAACAGACTGGCCACAAAGAAAACAACAAAACACAATTTGTAATTCGAATACCGCTATTTAGTGACGCGCAACACTTGTTCGCCGTTCGTTAGCCCGCGACCATTTGTTTGCCGCAATTCGACCTAATACCGGGATTCTACTAGGATAATCCCGGGATCACGAATCATGACACTATTGTTGTAAGTGTGAAACCGACACAAATAGGCCTACGGCTTTTCGCGCCCCATCCCTATTTTGCTGAACAGAGAAAAGTATTTCTTAAGATTCAACAAATAAGGCTGAATTCCATTTGTAAATGTTTTTAGTTTTGGTGATTCTACATTACGAATTCATTTATCAAATGTCGATTACAAAAACAACCAATTTTAATCTTTATATCGAAAAAGATAAAGTCGATTAACTAAAGACACAGTTTGCAACTTATAACATTTTTGGGAAGAATTATTCCTTTATTCAATGCGCAGACCTTTTTGAGTGAATTTTTATTTGTAATAGCTTATTGCGAGTTTATAAAGAGACGATAATTGTGCTGGCTTTCGGGGTAGTTTGATCAAATATTGGTTTTTGCTTGTCAAATGGTACGTAAAGTTAGCTTTGGCGAACATTTGTTTATTGTTGGTTCAACTGATTGTTAACAATACTTGATAATTATTTATTTTTTACTGTAATAGTAAATCAACTCTATTATAGGCATTATATATTTATTTATTTTATTTTATTTTTACACTATTAATAATGTTATACACTTTTATAGAACTTTACATATTGAGTATTTTATAGCGCTGTAACTGTATGTCCAATTATTTATTTATTTTCGTAACATAACAAGTTCGTGCGTCACCAAGGGCCTGTGCTGAAAACCAGCGTTGTGGATTCTTCACAACATTATGCTGAGCACAGACCCTTTTTAGACTGCACTGTACACGGCAGCGATCTCCATACACACGCTGTGACTGTTTGTTTTTTTTTCTGTCCTGCTGCACATGTGTATGTGCATTGTTTGTTGTGTGCAGTTTTGTCAAAAATAAATTGTTTCTTTCTTTCTTTCTTTTCTTTCTTTCTATTTATTTGTTTATGGTTTATTTTACTGGTGGTAGGTTTCTCGTATGCGAGAGGCCGTCTAGGTAGGTACCACCGCTTTGCCAGTTATTAAGCCGCCAAGCAGTAGTGTGTTCCGGTTTGAAGGGCATTGTAGCCAGCGAAATTACTGGGCATTATGAGACTCAACAGTCTTAGGGTGACGAGCGCAGTGCAGCGCCGCGCAGGATTTTGCAACCCAAAGTTCTGGGTGGTGCTATTATTGTTATGGACTGGCGTATTGCTTACCATCAGGCAAACGACCAGCTCGCCTCGTCACTCAGTTACATAAAACAAAAATTAACGATAGTAAAGCTAAGATCATTTTGATCAGGGGTGACGTGATGCCTGACTGTAGATTAAATTTTTTTGGTGACAAGACAATAGTCCCTAACAGGTTAATTTGATGTAAACCAGATAAAATGTAAACTGTATTTCTACCCAAGCATAAGTATATCTAAAATAACAAGAATTTGTGTACATAATGAATTGTTTAGGAGTTAAAATTTGCATCTTGATTGAGACATCCGATTATCAATATTGGAATAATAAAACAATAAAGACCCCGATTCATATATTGCTTTCATTTTCACCAGCTATTTTATTTGTTCATATACTTAAAAAAATAAAAAAAATTTTTTTTCGTATTATTTAAATATTAATTTATACTATTATAAAAATAGTATTAAGACAATGTTGTACGTCTTCTATCCATCTATCTATCTATTACTTATCTATTATAAAAATGAAACTGAGCCAATTCGGTACATTGAAGATATTTTTAAAAACAAACTGGGATCGACTGTTCAACGTGGTAATGAACACAAATCAACGGTTTTAAGAATTTTTGTCTGTTTGTTTGTTTTGTGTTGACTAGGAAACGGTTGAACGGATTTTAATGTGGTTTTCAGGGTTTGGTACCATTAGTCCCAATGTAAATTATAAGGGTATGTTACATCAAAATCGGTTGGGTGACTACGAAGATACAGCTTGAACTCTTTCTAATACGCGCTCTGATATACTGGGGAGATCTTGCTAAGATGGTCTTGAAATAAATAAGAATATGGGATTTCTCTGTCGATGTCGTTCACGCGGAAAAGCCGCGGGAATAAGCTAGTTTTTAAAACACATAGTATTTTTTGGCTGGATACTTTATCTAAGGTTTTTTGTTACAACTAAACAAGCCTCCACAGCTGACAACACTTGTAAACATTAAAGCCATCATCGACCGAGGAAAGCTAATAAAAAACTAACATTGAGATCCCAACTTGATTTAACGACTGGCCAGTCAGCAGTTCCAAATTCAAATTCAGCACCGTCCCATGCCCCACTGGATCCGGGCGCATTCCTGAGCGACGCGACGTCTGCTCCCGGTTTATATTATGTCTGTGATTTATAGCATCGAATTCTCTTCGGTAATTAGTGCGTGCCAACCCTGGCAACCCGGTCGAGGGCTAGTGCTACAATTTGTACGATTTCGTACGCTTGGTTAGGCTACAAATTAATGTACAAGTTAACAGATGGTGTTTTAGTGGTTTCTCTGCTTGTGATGATTTGATTTTGAAATTGATACAACATGAAAAGCTTCGTTGCTATGCAACAGCATATCAGGTTAGTGCAGGTAGTAGTTATCTAAGCGATTTCAGTATATAATAGTACATTATTGCAAAGGCCGTGAAATAGGCAATTGCAGGTCGAGTATAATACGAGACAGCTAGGCAATTGCCATTTCCGCCGAGGCATATAGTGCTTTTCACCAAAGAATGCAGGGAAATTATACATACATTTAATTTAATTTATTGAGTATATGTAAATAACAAATCAAAACGAATTTTCAACTTTGCCGCCAATTTACTATTTATCATCTGTGCCGAAAGGCAAACGCATTTATGGCTATACAGCCACGTGAACGCAATTTGTACTAAGCAAAGAGACTTACTTTGGTATGCCAATAATGATAAAAGAGATCCAATCAAAGAGTAGGTACCTATTTAATAACGCGCGCCGTTTCATACAACATTGCTGGAGCGTTGTAATGTTCCAAATTCAAAAAAACGCTCTTGCAATGGATTTGATTTTCTTTGTCCGTATATTTCCATGCATGTTTGAGAAGAAATACATTTTGTCTCGGGTAAGTATCACGATACAAGCATTACATTTAACATTACATTATCATCGCGTCGCAGCATATCAAAGTTAGCAAGGAAAATAAGTGGCTATACAAGAGTTGTGAAATTGAAACAGAGTAGGTACTTATGCTATATTTGTTATATTGTGTATGCTGCATTTGTTTGTTTTTTTTATTTTAATGTAATATCTATATCTTCGTCTGATTGTTCGTGATGACATGGACATGGTTCCGACTGAAAATCAGTGCTAAGGTACTTAAAAATACTTTAGTGTATATATGCTGAGTCGAAACCTTTTCCTGATATCGCGCAACATTTCACTATGATGTATTTATTGTTTTGTTTTTATTTAAGTATGTTCAGTGTAAAGTTGTGTGATGTCCTGACTAAATGTACATCTTTTCTTTCTTTCTTCATTATTTCTTTTATATGTAGCCAACCCATTTTTTCATCGCCCCTTACCAATAAATGCAGTCTAAACAGTGTCTCTCTACGAAATATTACGGTATCATTATTTCTGACTTTATTATCGTTGTCTTCCTTGGATGGAACCATTGCAATAGTCTTTGGTTCTCCTAAATTCATCTACCTACATTATCTCTTTGGTGCAACCGGCCTCGCGACTCGGATTACCAGAGATTGGGTTTAATCGGCCGCGCAGCTCCCATTTATAACGCACGTTGTTAATTGAACTCCGTAGGACCGTATTTCAAACAACTCCCAGTACTCTAGTGCGCACTCGATTGGATTCCAATGTCCCAGTATACTGTGAAGCTAGGTGCAAGTATAGCTTCAGTGCCGATCTACCGCGACCAGCCCCCTTACCCATGTCTCTCAAGCTTATATCGTGTTGAAATTAAGGTATAGCTTCACTGCGACTAGCTGCGATATGAGATGCGGTCTAATTATTGTCGATTTAGGGAAGTATTCGAATTAATCTCATTAATTTACATCAAAATACGGTGACTACAAGTTGAGATAAACTTTCATGGGACAATATATATGGCATCATAAATCTACACCTTAATCTGAGCTCAACACGATATACGATTGGCGCTTTAGGGGCATATGGGTACGGGGGCAGGCAAAGTGGGAAAATTTCGACCAATACCAATCGTTGATTCGCTTTTGTTTTTAGAAAATAAAGGGTTTTTTTTTGATGACCTAAATACGTTGTGCACGCGGTTGTACCTAATAGGTACCTAATACCTAGCAACGAAAAAAGCAATGCCGTCAAGCGACCTATTTGTGTTTCAAGGTAACGTTCTGTGAACCACTCATTCACTCGCGGTTGGTCTTTCAATTGCGGGAGGCCGTCTGGGTAGGTACCCTAGCTTTGCCAGTTATTCTGACGCCAAGCAGTAGTGCCCAAGCATTACTGTGTTGCGGTTTGAAGAGCATTTTAGCCAGCGAAATTACTGGGCATATGAGACTTAATATCTGATGTCTTGGGGCGATGAGCGCAATGCAGCGTTACGCAGCACTTTTTATTGTATAAAAAATTCTCGGTGGCACTGCAATTGGTATGGGCAGGCGTGGCGCTTACCATCAGGCGAACGACTTGCTCGTCTCACCACTCAGTACCATAAAAAGACCATCAGGGAAGATGGTTCGGAGCAGTTTCTAAATGGCGATCTTCTTTTATATCTATGTGCTCCATAAATAAATAACCGATAAAAAAAAGATCCTTCTTGCTGGTTTCATTAGCACAGAATAATTAATAGACGCTATTGGTCAAATGGAATACTAGAATAGTCTCACAGTCGATAGTAACGGCAAAGAATAACTATTACCACGGGACAGAAGCATCACTCCGCAAAGGAATTTAAACAAATAGCGACTCTTGCTATGACGCAATAAAATTCAATTCAGCTCGCGTAGCGCTGCATACCTACCAGTCATATTAACCTATAGAGCGCCTTTCTTTCTATCGCATAGCTCTTATCTCTTCTGACGCGGCACGTGTAACGACGCGCGACCCGCTGACGGTGTCCGGCTATGTACTTATAGCTTCGGACCTACAGTGCGGAGTGCGCTAGGCCTGCTATTACATACGTAAACGGTATTCCGAAGGCGCGGTTTCGAAAGTCACTCGAAATCATATGTATTTGATTCATTCTGAATAGTAAAAATGTTAAGTCCTTCTTGGTTTACAATGTCAGGAGACACCGCGAGGCTTGTCTTACCAAGACAATGTACTAATCGGCTTAGTTTGTCACAGATTAATCGAGGATTACTTGTTGTGGTGGAAACGGCCTTAATCGGAGAATTGATGATGATTACTGATTTACGATGAACTGTACTCAGTTAATTGAATTGGAACTGATTAATTGGTAAGTATTGACGTTCACATTGACGACGATTAATTACAAAATAGATACTGTTTTGTGGATTAATCATAACTATTACTGACGTCACATCAACAATAGTCATTATAAATCCACAAAACAGTATCAGTCATCTCTCAAAGCTCAAATCCGAACGTCAGTCAGATCCATTTCAATTCGCTTAACTTTTTTTATGGATCTTAGTGATGAGACGAACAGGTCGTTCGCCTGATGTTAAGCGCCACGCCTGCCCATAACAATTGCAGTGACACCCAGAACATTTAATACCGTATATACATAATTTTAATATACATATAATAGCTGGTAAAGCTGTGGTAATTACCCAGACGGCCTCCCACATACGAGAGACCTACCACGAGTAAAAGCGCGCACTTAACGCGCATTGTTTCTTCGAACTTCTGTATACGATCCCACCTGAAGAAAGAAAGAAAATACATTTATTCAAGACAGATACACCATAATACTATACTACACATAACAAATAATACGATACTATACATATAACAGAAAAAGGTATCTAGCACATATAATAAATACATAATCAGTGGCGTACCTAGGTAACCAAAGGCCCTGGGGCAAAAAATAAACTAGGGCCCCAACTAACCTATTTAAAATCATTTGTTTTGTATTCGTCGCGTTCCGAACTATATTTAATTTATATTCCGAATGTGGGAGAAATTTTCACTAGTTCAATTTATAGTTTGTAAGTCAGAAACCGAGGGGCCCCCGGGACTTGAGGGCCCCGGAGCACTGCCCCGTCTAGCCCTTCGGTAGCTACGCCACTGTACATAATATAATTATAGTATAATGAAACGTTGCGCGATGTCAGGATACCTGAACTTGAATGTAACTATAGGAATATATAGGATTTTTTCTACATCCATGATCCCACCTGATCCCAACTTTTAAAGCGTGTCAAATGTCAAACTTTCGTACCTCTTTACTTTGCTGTCTAAACTTTGCACAACATCACTTCTCAAACTAAAATCCGACACGCCCTCTAGGGACCTAACCTCTCTACCTCTAGTTGTGATACGCAAGCTTTGTCTGTACCCTGTAAATATTTTATTAAATACAAGCTTCCACCGCCATCAGTCTTGGGGAACAATATCGCTGGTAGCGTGGACAAATCGTTCCGGTAAGCAGCGCGGTGGCTGGTTGGTTGAGTGAAGTAGGAGATAGGTGCGGGTACGATTCTGGAGGTTAATGGAAAGTGGGCCTCGGATGCAGTTTTCTTCGGTTGAGTTTCCTGCAAGGTTGAACTGAGCTATTTTAATGATCTTTAATGTATCTAAGAAACTGCTTTTGTGATAAATTTTTCAGGTGTTATAATGATGTAAACATGGCCTATAAGCAGGCCTAGCGCACTCCGCGCTGTGGGTACGGAGCTACAAGTACATAGCCGGACACCGACGACGGGTCGCACGTCGTTACACGTGCCGCGTCAGAAGAGATAAGAGCTATGCGATAGAAAGAGAGGCGCTCTGTAGGTTAATATCATCATCATCATCATCAGCCCATCACGTTCCCACTGCTGGGACACGGGCCTTCTCTCGTAGAGAGAGGATGGGCCATAATCCACCACGCTGGCCCAGTGCGGGTTGGTGGATGTCACATGTCCTTGACTTTTTGTGAAAAATTCTTGGACATGCCGGTTTCCTCACGATGTTTTCCTTCACCGTTTCTAGAGCGAGTGTTATATCCGCACATAACTTAAGAAAGTCAGTGGTGCGGGGCCAGCGGGATTCAAACTCGGGTGCGTCGGATCGAAAGTCGCACGTGCTCCCACTGAGCCACACTCGCTCCCTGAGCCACACTCGCTCCCTGAGCCACACTCGCTCCGCTAAGGTAATATGACTGGTAGGTATGCAGCGCTACGCGAGCAGAATTGAATTTTATTGCGTCATACCAAGAGGCGCTATTTGTTTAAATTTCTTTGCGGAGTGATGCTTCTGTCCCTTAGTATTCTGTGCTATTACATACAAATTATTTATTGTTTTACGTTACATGGTATATGACAAGGCATGCAGAAGATCGAATGTCATGGAAACAATTGGGAGAATTCTATGTCATGTTTTTATATTGTACTGAGTGATGAGACGAGCAAGTCGTTTGCCTGATGATAAGCGCCACGCCTGCTCATAACAATTACAGTGCCACCCAGAACTTTTAATACCATAAAAAGCACTGCGCAGCACTGGATTGCGCCCATCACACCGAGACATCAGATATTAAGTCTCATATGCCCAGTAATTTTGCTGGCTACAATGTCCTTCAAACCGGAACACAGTAATGGTTGCGCACTACTGCTTGGCGGCAGAATAACTGGTAAAGCTGTGGTACCTACCCAAACCGCATCTCGCCTACCTAAGACCTACCTCGAGTATATGGACTAATAAAGGCTGAAGAAGAAGAGAAGGTACCTACTTGATAAATGGAAACTCCACCCTGTGCGTTGCCTGTCTTTCTCAACTTAAACACAAATTAACATTAGAACTTAGACGAAATTATGCTTACCTATCTGTCGCTTATATATATTTTTACAGAAAAAACTCTCCCTTTAGATAAAAGTGAAGCTACCGACAAAAAATATGAAAGAAACGAAATGAAGCGAAGAAAACAGTCATGTCCGAAGCTCGTTTGTCCCCGCCTTAGATTACGTTGAAATGAAAAACGCGGGTAGTTGGAGAAAACTTTTTTCATTCCCCACGTTTCGTTGTAAATAATTGTCGTTGGAGCGGCTCCTGCGATGTCAACCCTTGACTTGACTGATTTGCATCGCTGATAAATGATTCGGGAGAATTTTTATAGGTTTGTTTTTTAAATGGAAGATTTTAAAAGTTTCACAAGTAGATATCAATTACCAACCTACCTGCTATTTACCATTACAGTAATATGACTCCTATAATTTTGTCATTACATTCACCTATTTTGAATTTGGTTCCACAAAATGGAGGAATAAGGGAAGTACCTAAATGAGGAAGGAAAGGACAGTCAAAATACAAGGAGGGATACCTATATTATAATGGGAAACCCAATGAACTAAGCTCTATTTAACTTATAATTTTCTCCTAAATCACATGGACTGTGTTTTATTACCAATATGTAACTTAGTAACTTAAAAATCCTCGAGATAAAAGTGAGCTGGAGGTAATGTGATTGCGCTCAGGTGCTCGCTGAGTGTATTGCTGGCGTGCTAGGGCGCTAAAATTGCGCCAGCTACCTAAAGCGAAACAAATTTCAGAAGTCAGGTAAATATGCAATAAATATATCATATCATTATATTGTTTCGGGATGATGTTCGGTGAACCATTGGGGGAGATGGGCCTGAGCAGCCACTCAACTGCCGTCTCTCTCTAGATTTATGTGCTCCATCTTAGGCCACATCATCGCTTCACATCAGGGGAGATAGTGGCAAAATATATAAGCGTAAAAAAATAACATATAATAAGGTAAATAAAATGCAGGCAAGCATTTGACCGCAGTCTCACCTGTTAATAACGGTGCGGTTGACGATTTATCATGCTTGCTTTAAACTGAAAGATTACTTCAGAATAACTGATTCACTCTAGCCTTGAAGACACACCCAGACTATAAGAATCGGTAAAAAATCTCTGGTAAGGTGTTTCATTTCTTCTTTTCCTCGCACATAATTGGTGGCGTTAAGCTTCCGTATCTTTTCCCAACAATTCACTCATGAATACAAATAAAAACAAAATTCAAAATTAAAAAAAATTAAATACAATAAATATTATGCTTAGTTTTTGACCCAAAAGATTGGTTGTGTTTGAATTTAGAACGGATAAATTGACCATGACTACCCGCGACTGATCGGTTTATAGTTGTTTCTCAGGGAATTGTTCATTTTCCCGGGATGAAAGTACTCTAAGTCGTACCTGTTCCAGGATCTAATGCCAAATTTATTAAAACTAACCCACTGTTTACGCGCTTTGGAGAGGTAGGCTCTGGCCGTGGTTGTAATACCACCCACCGAACAAAGCCAAGCCGTCAGGCGACCTAGTCGTGTTTCGAAATGATTTCGGTGAACCATCGGGGAGACGGATCTGAGCAGCCGCTCAACTGCCGTCTCTCTCTCTAGGTCTATGTACTCCATCTTAGGCCACATCATCGCTTCACATCAGGCGAGATAGTGGTCAAACATAGATCTATTAAGAGTAAAAAAAACACCATGCGCCATTTTACTTCCCCGATCGCCGTATCTCCAGTACATAAATCATTTTGCTGTCGCCCCGTATTGGATTAAGATTTCCCTTCCCTCCCTTACCCCTACCTATATGGACGACTCCAGGCTTCATCAGCAGAGTGACGGGATGATGCATATTGATATGGAATTTCCCTGGAGATGAGTAAAGAGTTGAGTTTTCATATTGTTTGCGTTGTTCAATATTGGATGATTTGGAATTGAATGTTTTGTTCGTTTCTTTTTTTAGGTCTCAATCTCTTGATCAAAAATGTAATACGGGAGAGAAGATCCCATTGTAAACAGATGAAGACTTTGATTAGCGCATTCCACGATACAAGTTCTAGCAGGTACATCAATATAAAACAAAAGTTTATATGCGGATTTAAATTTCATAGCATACTCTTTCTCTACGTTAATTTAAAACTATACAAAAAACTGCTGATTAAGCAAAAGACCAGGTTCCACCGAGATTTGAACTCGGATCGCTGGATTCAGAGTCCAGAGTGCTAACCATTACACCATGGAACCTACTGTCAAGATGACCGAAAGACACAGTCTATTATGTGATACCAAAAATAACTTTCTCTTTGTATTTCGAATTGGCGCTAATGAGTTTCTTGGTATAATTTGGCAGCAGCAATGAATGGGCAGAAGCTAGCTACATTAAATTAGATACATTTAGCGATAGAAGATATTTGAAGTGAAAGTTGGGATATGGGTGCTGATGTTATTGTTAGCCATTAATATTTACTACAGTTGTATTTTTAACAAAATCAATCAAAACTATTTTTTATTATAATTTTCTTTTTAAATTAATTTATAATTTATTATCAAAATGTTGGAGAAGAGAGAGATATAACATACTAAAATTATTGAAACTGCTCCAAATCTCTAAAGAAATAAAACTCTACCCGCATTGCCGAAAAAAATAATGTCAGAATTTCAAAAAGCGAACGATAAACTATTCTAAAGTGGCGAACGGTCCCGGGACACTGGCCGTTTATCCCTCATTGTAACTCTATAAGATATTTATTGGCGGGAAACATTCGGAAATGGAACGACTCCTCGACGTCACCTTAACGCGCGCACGTCCGACGCCATTTTACATTTTTATTTTGTCAATATTTAATGTGATCCCGAAAGGGTATACGTGTGGTGGAAGTTCGAAAGATAATTTTAATAAAAACATTTTGCTACCCAATTACCCGATGCCAAGCATAAAATGTCATTAAAATTTGTATCGTCTGTCTGTTTGTTTATAAGCGTCTTCAGCTAAATTGTTAATATGCTGTATTGTCAATACATATTTATGTATGAACACATAGGAGTTCTTTCAGTTCCTTTTAATAATCCTCTCAAATTATGGAAAAAATATTGATTCACAAATAACTACCTAAGATATAACGGGTCCTATTTAAAATTAAACTGCATGTACCTATTTATTTTAAATCAAAAATCCTAAGACATTTCGTAGGATCATCCTCTCGATATAGTTCCCGTGTACAGCAGAGAGGCACCGTCCACGAATACATTAGCGCATTCCACGATACAAGTTCTAGCAGGTACATCAATATAAAACAAAAGTTTATATGCGGATTTAAATTTCATAGCATACTCTTTCTCTACGTTAATTTAAAACTATACAAAAAACTGCTGATTAAGCAAAAGACCAGGTTCCACCGAGATTTGAACTCGGATCGCTGGATTCAGAGTCCAGAGTGCTAACCATTACACCATGGAACCTACTGTCAAGATGACCGAAAGACACAGTCTATTATGTGATACCAAAAATAACTTTCTCTTTGTATTTCGAATTGGCGCTAATGAGTTTCTTGGTATAATTTGGCAGCAGCAATGAATGGGCAGAAGCTAGCTACATTAAATTAGATACATTTAGCGATAGAAGATATTTGAAGTGAAAGTTGGGATATGGGTGCTGATGTTATTGTTAGCCATTAATATTTACTACAGTTGTATTTTTAACAAAATCAATCAAAACTATTTTTTATTATAATTTTCTTTTTAAATTAATTTATAATTTATTATCAAAATGTTGGAGAAGAGAGAGATATAACATACTAAAATTATTGAAACTGCTCCAAATCTCTAAAGAAATAAAACTCTACCCGCATTGCCGAAAAAAATAATGTCAGAATTTCAAAAAGCGAACGATAAACTATTCTAAAGTGGCGAACGGTCCCGGGACACTGGCCGTTTATCCCTCATTGTAACTCTATAAGATATTTATTGGCGGGAAACATTCGGAAATGGAACGACTCCTCGACGTCACCTTAACGCGCGCACGTCCGACGCCATTTTACATTTTTATTTTGTCAATATTTAATGTGATCCCGAAAGGGTATACGTGTGGTGGAAGTTCGAAAGATAATTTTAATAAAAACATTTTGCTACCCAATTACCCGATGCCAAGCATAAAATGTCATTAAAATTTGTATCGTCTGTCTGTTTGTTTATAAGCGTCTTCAGCTAAATTGTTAATATGCTGTATTGTCAATACATATTTATGTATGAACACATAGGAGTTCTTTCAGTTCCTTTTAATAATCCTCTCAAATTATGGAAAAAATATTGATTCACAAATAACTACCTAAGATATAACGGGTCCTATTTAAAATTAAACTGCATGTACCTATTTATTTTAAATCAAAAATCCTAAGACATTTCGTAGGATCATCCTCTCGATATAGTTCCCGTGTACAGCAGAGAGGCACCGTCCACGAATACATTTTCGCGTAAAATATTGTTTTTTACCTATATCTGAACGGGCATGGTTACATTCCGAATAGACCAGGATCTACCTTTCAATATTCTTTACAAGCTAAGTATGTACAGTTTTCCTAAATCTTCTTCTTGGTGTCGAATGTCGTTAAAATTAAAATTATGCAATAGTTTTATTTAATTACCAGCGACCCGCCCCGGCTTCGCACGGTTATTATACATATAAACCTTCCTCTTCAATCACTCTATCTATTAAAAAAACTGCATCAAAATCCGTTGCGTAGTTTTAAAGATTTAAGCATACATAGGGATATAGGGACAGAGAAAGCAACTTTGTTTTATAGTATGTAGTGATAGTGATAATTCCCTAGCGATGTTTTCCAATTTACCCCGGATAGAAAGCCGACAAGTACCCACACTTTTCTCTTTCGCTGCGTATACTCAGCCTTACATAAACCATAGATAATCTTTCCCAAACAGAATAGCTGAGTTGATACGAATAGAAGAAAAAAGAGTGATAATTATACTGTGTCGATCAAATTTTGACAAAACATTTTGATCCCATTTTGCAATTAAATTATCAATTGTAAATAATTAAATCTTTCAATTGTATTTTTTGCAGTTAATGAAACCCAAATTCTTGCTCTTAGTCTACTTCGGGAGCAGTCAGGTGGCAATATGAAATATGAATAGACACCATCGCATCTCGAGCCGAGGTCCGAAAGCCACATATTGATTCCTTGAGCTCGTGTAGGGAATTAGGGATGTGACAGAACATGTACGTAAATACTTACCGATTTTTGTATCCTTAAAAAGTTGACAAGTAAAATAATGATTAATTTTATAACAAAAGAAAAACGATTTCAATTCTGATGTATCTTCGAAGTCCAAAGGACCAATGTAGTCCCATATAAATTTCACCGATATTCGAATATCGGTGAAATTTATATGGGACCACATTGAAGCTATACTGAAACCAACGCAAAAAGAATTTTCTAAATCGGTTTATAAATGACATAGACATTTTTTGGAAACCTTTTTTTTAATTCCGTTAAAAAAGTAATGCAAGAATGTGAAACCATGGGCCAAATGTATATTTGGTCCATGGTGAAACTTATTGTTTGTGGATTGATTGATTTAATTTAGGGGAGATATAATAAAAATCTTGTATTTCGAAATGATCTCTTAGATTGGTACCTTATCTTTTTTTTTACTTTACTTCGAGAAACTGTCGTTTTCCGGGATGAAAAATATCCTATTCTGTATCCTAGTGTATGTCTCATTACAGTACCTAAGTACCTCTACATACTTAATTTCATCGAAATTCGTTCAGTCGTTATGAAGCTTAAAGTTAACACACGCACACACCCTCAAACACTTTATCATTTATAATATTTGTAGAAGTAATGAATTACACCGACAAATCAAGTTTTGCTTTGACCTAAGAGCGAAAATAGAGACATTTCGATATATCATAGAGATAATTTCTACTGAGCGAGATTTGCCTATCGAATCGTATTGAATTATAAAATTCGGTAAGTATTTTCTCATAAGGATCTGATGTAGTTATGTAGACGTAGGTACTTACTTTCATTCTATTTTTCACATCCTTATGCTTTGAGATAATGTTTTGTTTTTCCTTGACATATTGATTGATGCTGTGAATAATACAGGTTCTAACTCTTTTTCAATTTATTTTGTACATTTTGGTAAAAGAATTTGTGAATGTTTGACGTCATTGATGTTAACAATCTTTGACGTATTTTGTCAAGTGCAAAAGTTCTTTATTCAATTTTGGAATTACAGACGTTTTTATGAACGTCAATTATTACAATGACTACCAATTTTATTCTACCAGCACTGTATCGGAAAAAGAACATTATTTTTTTATTTTTGTTTAAATATCTTGATTCTTAACTATGTTATGATGTTTCTTATGTGCCAGCTGGCTTTTTGGTAGAAGCAGAATGTCCCAGGTATCTTAGTCTACTTAACTATACATAGAGTTGCTTACAGAATAGGTACTTAGTATGCTTTTTTCATGACAATAGTTTTCATCACGCAATTTACTTTCTGTGGTCTGAAAGAAAAAGAGACCAACCAACTAGTTGTTATTGTAAATAAATAAAAAATGCATATTAAGTATATAAATAACGAAAAGATAGAAGAATAACCAGAAGATAACCAAATGATGTACTAGGAATAAACTAACTCCACTCTAAAACTTGTGCAGCGCCCTCGCAGTATATGAATATTTATTAAATATATTTAACAAATCGATTAAAAAATTCACCCTTTCTTTGCCCATTATAAACATTATGTTAAAGGATGTACTGATACTTTTAACATGAGCAATACATCGACAAAAAGAACGATAAAACCAAACGAGCAGCGGTGAAGTCAGCGCCGCTCCTTAATGAATTAACTGATTAGTTTAATTAAAAAAATGTCAACTCTTTCACAACCCGCAGAGGGAATAGAGGGCGTGCTTGTACAAGGATTAAAAATCTAGGCTTGGGGGGCCGGTGACAACGACGTTGGTTAGACAGGTGACAATATAGTTCGGTTAAAATTAAAATTAAATACAGGTATGAAATGAGCTCTCATAGCTAGAGAGTGCAACAATCAAATGACAGAGACAGACGGACGATAAAATAGGGATGGACAATAAAGTAAAGCAACGTTCGCAGTGGTCACAACTTGGATGGGTGACCGTTTTTGTGGTATTTACATCTGAGCGCTACCGTGCTTCGAAGGGCACGTTAAGCTGTCGGTCCCGGTTGTTGTCTTAAGACAATAGTCGTTAGGACATGTTGGAGGCCTTCGGACGGTCTAAAAACTCCCGTCTCCAGGGTTGGCCACAGTGGGTTTGTGGCCAACCTTGGAGACGGAGTTTTTTAGGACGGAAAGTTGACGAGAGAAGAATAACATAGTGATTATTTTCGCACTTCCCAGGATAAGACTTAAAATAATTGAAAATTATTTCCGGAAATTTTTGGTTACTATAAATGACCTATAGGATCCCACATCTAGGCAAATAAGGTCTCTTTTCTTGGATATATTTCCATTGGAAACTCAAGTTAGTAAATCTTTCTTCAGAATGATTACTATGCTAATTCTGAAAGATGATTAACAATTTTTCTAGTTATTGCTTTACTTACGCTACTTTACTTACTGTTTTACCTACCTTCCCTTTCCTTAAATGATCAGCAACATATCGGCACGAACTCTTTGGTCTAAACGTCATAATGCGACTGTGATCGTTTTCCATAGGACGGACCCACTTGTCTGTCTCTTACATCAAAAGTGTATCCTTAAACGAAATATGTTTCAATGATTTAATCAGTCGTTAACCAGTTGTGGCTACGGCCGTAACCCTTCAGTGGGCGATGCGATGGTTATCGCAAACAGAAGTCACGCGCGCCTGGACATTACCTTTGAATTATTATTTCTGATTAATAAATTGTACATCCCTCGAGACATCGGTGAAATACTGTCTCGATATTGCAAAAACAGTAAGGGCTTATACACCTAGGAATTGCTTTATTTGGAAAAGAGTCAAACGGGCACACATGAATAATGATAAAGCTATCAGTTCTTCTGTCGCCAAGCAGTAGTGCGCAAGCATTAGTCATATTCGTATTTATTCCAAATCCATTTTAGCAGGACCTCCCCGGTATATGAGAGCGCGTACTACGAATAGTTCAAGCTGTATATTCGTAGTCACTGTACCGATTTTGATGTAACATATACTATAATCTAAGTTCGGACTTATGCTTTCAAACCCTGAAAACGAAATTAAAATCCTTTCTACACTTTTTGAGTCTTTAAGGAACAAACATTCAAAGTTACAATTTTATAATAGTAAAGAATAAAGAAAGAAAAGAAAATTAAGATATCAAATTTTAACTTAGTAGAGTTACACAATTGGCGGCCTTATTGCTTGAAGCAGTCTCTTATAAATACATAAACTAATATTTAATTCAATTCAATTCAATTCAATCATTTATTGATAAAAAAAATTACAAGTCAATAAATTATTAGAAATTGTATTATAAACATTTTTAAATTGTTAAATACAATGTTATAAAACTAAAAATACTTTATAGCTAAGTTTTGTCATAAATATGTTGTCATAGGTAGGTATTACATAAATATGAAAAAAATGTGTGTCAATGAGTAGCTTTTAATCTTCAAAGAACTCATCTACACTATAATATGCTTTGGCGAGCAGCAGCAAAATGAGTTTTGTGAGGAACGAGCTCGCGCACGGCGCGCCGGTAATGCTCTTGGGAAGCGCATTGTACACCTTAGCGCCCACGAACTTCATTTGCTCTATTGAGTTAATTTATTATCAGACACGAAATTGCCCATACTGTTTATAACTTCTGTGAAATACGGTGACAGAGCCAGGGTTGTCACTGTCCTATCAATTATGGAATTTGATGCTTTTTCATTAAATTCGACGACGCCCGCGGGCGTCGCGACAGCGACGGCCCACTGGGTCACTGGGCGTTGCTTTCTGAGTGAAATATTATGGCTTTGGTAGGGCAAGTCAATTTAGGGTTGATTGAATTATAAATAGGAAGGTTTTAGTCGCCTTGGGAATTGAGAGTCAGAGGAGAAAATACACGTTTCGACAATTATTGAGTTTATACGATTTTGATAAACTGTTTCTGGTGTTGAAGACGAGACCTCAATTTTTTTATGCCTACGTCAGTTCAGTACTTTTACACGTAACGATGTCTATGATTTTCTGTAGAAGTCGATTGACTTATATTGAAGATCCAGTTGAACAGGAAAATTTGGAGGAAGTTTCATTTTATCACGAATTTTAATAATTTTTCAACGATAATGAGAATTTGTTAAGATTGTTATTTATATAAAATATACATCTTACTTTTTTTAACGAGTGAATGCCTTTTTTTACTTAAAACAAACTACACTAATATTTTTGTTTTTGTGTGTATTAGAATGTAAATATTAGCATGTATGTATGATTATGTAGGTATTTAGTTGTAATTAACAAATTTTGTTGTACACCGCCGTCTACTTCTTCTTCCGATACTGTCCACCCAAAGGTTGTCTTGAAGAAATCGCTTCAAGCGATAAGACCACCCATTGTTAGTACAATGGGCGGGCCATAGTTAAGGACTGTGTTATTGTCTATTTCTTTAATTTGGTATACAATAAAGAGTTTTTCTATTCTATTCTATATTTATATTCTCTAGATTTGAACTCGGATCGCTGGATTTAAAGTCCAGAGTGCTAACCATTACACGATGGAACCAAGTTTACACGTTGACTAGACAAGCGAAAACTACCACCAGAACATCTTTTCACCAATTAGCAATCGTGCACAGTATGAACCAGCAAATCGATTATAAGATTGATTAGGTTCAGCCTACAAGCGCGATTAACTGTGTTACCTTGTCGTAATTATCCGATTTATTCCGAACCTGATCCGAAAACCTAAACCGGGACCGGGTTAGGTTAGGAACAGCAAAAAATGATTGAATCCATTCCGAACCCTCTTCTTAACTTGACCCGAAATGATGTTCCTAACCTAACCCTAATCTAAAAACCTACCTATTTCTTCAGCTTTTTGTGCAACGGATGGAAGATCGGTCATAATAATAGTCAATATAAGTCATATGTATAATACAATATTTTACAACATCATCCCTGATGTGATCAAAAATATCCGATCATGTCAAAAATTTACGTCCGAACCGTTTTAAGTTTAAAAAAATATGCTGGCATTACCTTAACTGCGAAAAATATTAATTGGGACCGGATTTTAGGTATGCGCTGGGAGCTACCCAAATATAAAAACACTGATCCATTACGTCGACCCACCACTGACAGTGAAAAAAAAACATTTCCCCTTAAAGCGCCTACAATAGTGCCATTGTTAGGTAAGTAGATACTTACAATATACAATATTTTATTATTCATCTATTTCTCGGAACAGCTGACTCGATATGTAAAGTACTCATACAATACCTACTTACATACAATTCGTATGGAATTCCATACACCACTTTTTGCCTCCTCTATGACATCATCTTTAATCAAAACATTGTATTTATTTACACACAAAGTGCTATTAACCAGTAATTTCACATACGTATATAAAACAAAGTCGCTATCCGCGTCCTCATGTCTGTTTCTCCGCTTACTTCTTCTAAACCACGTGATGGATTTTGATACGGTGTTCACTGTCATTTAGAGTTTTTTTTCGTAAGGTTAATATGTACAATAAATGAAACAATGTAACAAGAGAAAAACTTGCAAGCTTGGTGAAGCAAATGTCACTTCAGAAAGCTTACTCTACCCAGGACTTTATTAATGACTAGCGGCCCGCCCCGGCTTCGCACGGGTATTTAACAAACATTTCAAAATTAAAAAATATAATACACACACATCTCCCCTCCCGCACGGCCCGTACCGCAGAGACACCTACATTGCATAAGGTGCCACTTTTTTCTAATACTTACATTTTTAAACTCGTGATATCTTTCGAATGGAATCTCCGAATTGAATAATTCAAAAAGTTATATAAAGGTATTGAAGCAGTCTTGAATATGAAGATAATTCATTTTGATAAGGATTAATACCAAGACAAAAATAAAGAGCCTTTCCTAGCGGCGGCATTTCAATTAAATTTTTAAAATAAATAAACACTTATTGTGGCGTAACTATAATAGTTAGACATATGCTGTCGCGACACTTTGTGTAAATAATGATGTGTTCTGCGAAGTTGTAGTACATTATTTTATTCTATCATCAATAGTTTTCGCAGCGCACGCGATGTAAAGAATATTTTAGGTAATTTTTTTACACTTTGGGTTACATTATTGGAGTTTTCGTAAGGATCTCTATTTTTTTAAAAAATATAATATGTCCTATGTCACCCAGGGATAGTGTAGCTTCCCAACAGTGAAAGAATTTTTCAAATCGGTTCAGTAGTTTCGGAGCCTATTCAATGCAAACAAACAATCAAATCTTTTCTCGTTATAATATTACTTTTGACAAGGAGGCATGGCAAAATATTGAGATCCCAATTTTATAAGTATCTGAATGTGTTAATCGTATAGTTCAACTTATGTACAAGTGTACGTTTGATTTGCTAACGGTAGTAATAATTGAAAAACCTTGACATTTTAATTTAATTTGTAATATTTTTTGACTTTTTTAAATTATAATTGTTATTATTATTAGTAGACCAAAAAAAACCTTTCTTAATGCTTTATAATATTTTGTTGAATTATGCATTTTATTGTTACCTGACGTTCAAAAGTGTACGGATGTACCAAATTGAATTAAATTATTTGAATTGAATTGAATTCTAATTAATTTTTGTATAGTTAAGAAAATTCAATGTATTGTAATTAATTAAGGTTTTGAAACTATCGTCGAAATATTTATTAAAATGAAGTGGTACAAAATATACCACATTAGTAATTTGCATCCGTACGAAGCCGGGACGGGTTGCTAGTAGTATAATAGATACAGTTGAATAAATAATTGTGTTACGTGTTTCAAATAAATCTGTGCGTCACAGAGTACGTAGATTGTTCAAATTCCTACTTTAAATCTACAAAATATAAGTTTTAGAAAAAAACAAGAACCGACTTCTAGACTAAACTTACATTTTTTGTTTTTGTTAAATTTTTCAATTTTGATAAAATTTATTTGGGAGTGGGACCACTTCTGAAGTAAGACCTACCAAACAAAAAAAGAATCATCAAAATCAATTCATAATTGGCGGAGTAATCGCGTAACAAACATACAAAAAAACATACCGTCGAATTGAGAACCTCCTCCTTTTGCGAAGTCGGCTAAAAATACACTACAACTCACAAGAAGTAGTTGATAAGTAACCGACTCGACATGCGCGGGTTTATATGGTGACTTTCCCCACACCGGAGTACTAAGCTACCTACTGAGCACTTGATAACGTGTTACCTTATAAATATCTAACTGTACCTATATTTCTTTCTAGCTTCTCAAACTGCAGCACCCGCAACTGATTCTTTGTAATTATGTAACTGAATTATGAGACGAGCAGGTCGTTTGCCTGTTGCTAAGCAATACGCCTGCCTATAACAGTTGCAGCACCACCCAGAACTTTGTTTTGAAACACCTTGCGGGGCACTGCGCTTGTCATCCTGAGACAATTAGCTCTTAAGTCTCATAATGCCCAGTAATCACTGGCTAAAATACCCTCATACGAAATTCTTCCCATTCGTCTTTTATAAGAAAATCTTTTAATATCTTCGCCTCCACGTACAAAGCTCGCGTGGTGACTCCAATTTCAAAATGTTCTATAATCGCGGATAAATCATTGTGTATGGAGAAAAAAAAATATCTTATTTTATTATTTTGGAATCCGGAATATTTTGCAACACTCAAAAAGAAATTAAGGTTTGGAAATTATCGTAAGTCGAAATATTCAATGTATTTATTAGTCTGCGCCGCGAATCCAAAGCGTAAACTCCCAGAAAAAGATCATCTTAATTGTCCAAAACCTGGTCGGAATTATTTCGACACAATTATAACGTGAGTGTAGCCGTTAAATTGTTTTAATCACGTATTTTACTTCTTAAATATCCAATATAGAGTATGTAGAGGTCAGTGCTACATAATGTTTCGAAGTTTCAAGTTTCAAAAACGTACGGTTCTTTGACCTAGTTCCTTCAACAGCTAGCGAAAGTAGAAGCTTTAATCTAGCGGTTCCATGGTGTAACGGTTAGCACTCTGGACTCTGAATCCAGCGATCCGAGTTCAAATCTCGGTGGAACCTGTCATTTTGCTCTCCTAAGAATTTTATAAAGCAAACAAAATACTGGCAATACGCCAATATGTTCCGCCAATTCGTTATTATTGACATGTCGGCTGTCGGCGTCGTCACATACAAATCAGAGCAGAACATGCTCGTCCAATAATGCTTCTACATAGAATTTGTTTATATTATTGACCCTATAGTTTTATAGAATATCATCATTATCATCATCAACCCATCACGTTCCCACTGCTGGGACACGGGCCTTCTCTCATAGAGAGAGAATATAATATAATTATAGAAAATAATTAAGAATAATTAATAAATAATTGAGAATATAATTATAGAATATAATAACTGTTTATTAGTTTTAATTGCTTTGCCAGTTATTGTACCGCCAAGCAGTAGTGCGCAAGCATTCCTGTTTTCCGTTTTAAATGGCATTGTAGCCAGCGAAATTACTGGGCATTTGAGACTTGATATCTGATGTGTCGGGGTGACGTGCGCAAAGCGGTTCTAAGCAGTACTTTGTATGGTATTCAAAGTTATAGGAGACACTGCAATTGTTATGGGCAGGCGTGGCGCTTAACTTCAGGCGAATGACACGCTCGTATCATCAATCAGTTCCATTAAAAAAATGTTTTCGTATTTAGCACAATACAAAAACAATTAAAACTAAAATTACAATTAATTTCAGTGTCACAATGGGCGGTTTTACCGCTCAAAGCGGTTTCTTTCAGACAACCAAGAAGTGAAACAATATAGACAAAAATATAATTGGACGGTGTTATTATCATTAGGTAGGTGGGGCACATTTTTTTTACCCTTAATAGATCTATGATTGGCCACTATCACGTCTGATGTGAAGCGATGATGTGGCCTAAGATGGAGCACATAGATCTAGAAAGAGACGGCAGTTGAGCGGCTGCTCAGGCCCGTCTCCCTGATTGTTCACCGAACATCATCCCGAAACACGACTAGGTCGCTTGACAGCATGGCTTTGTTCGGTGGGTGGGTATTTACAGATAAATAAAATAATTTATTTTTTTGTAATATTTTGGTATAAATTGTTTATGTTTACAGTCCACTCATATTTGAGTAAGTTTTTGAACAATCCCCTTTAACAATGGCATTACCATATCCGCCGTAAAATCACGTGCCGCGCTTTTTGAAATCGATTGGAATAGGGGATCGGACAACTTTTCAGAAAGTGTTTTAAATTAACTACAATGAATATATATAGCCATGAAATATACTACTTTAATTAAATAACGCTCTAAAAGTACCTAAAACTATGTTTAAATATTATGTTTCAAATATTGCCGTTCAAAAGGTCACCTCAAAACTTGTAACGTCATATGTTGGTAGAAAACGACAAACTCTACGAAATAAAACTTGCAAAGAGATTTTAATACGTTTTGTGAAGTTTGGGGACTATATTGTAGTAATGGAACGAAAAAATTAGCAAAAATACATTTTATGAAAAGCAAAAAGTAAAATAAACACAAGCTTGACTCACGGCATTTGCCTACATATGACGTCATGCGCTGTGATTGTTGTTTCGTTTGAGAAGAAGAACAGATTAAATATGTCAGAATTATTTATTGATAATTATTCGATTGCGATAGGTTTGCGTCTGGGCACCTCGACAACAGAACCGCACAACTGTCACTGCGGCGGCGAAGTAGACAAATTGGGCCACCATGGTCTTTCTTGCCGCCGCAGTGCAGGTCGACTCTCACGCCATGCCGCCCTTAATGACGTCATTCGTCGGGCACTTGCTACCGTTCACGTGCCGGCTGTTTTAGAGCCGAATGGTATTTCTCGTGACGATGGCAAGAGGCCCGACGGCATGACGTTAATTCCTTGGTGCCGTGGAAGACCGTTGGTGCGGGACGCCACTTGTGCCGATACACTAGCACCGTCCCACCTCAACGGTACTTCAAGGGTGGCAGGAGCGGCGGCAGAAGCAGCAGAGAGCCTCAAGCGGAGGAAATATGCATCACTCGGTGAGGGATACATATTTCTTCCGTTTGGGGTTGAAACTATGGGGCCTTGGGGGGCGAACGCGCGGCTTCTGTTTAAAGAGCTGGCCAGACGCCTCATAGAAAAAACTGGTGACAAAAGAGCTGGCGCTTACCTCGGCCAACGAATTAGTCTGGCCATTCAACGAGGTAACGTTGCCAGCTTTTTGGGCACCCTGCCCGCAGACGGTGACCTAAATTCTGTGTTTTATATTTAATTTCATTTTTTTAATTTTGTTGTAGGTTAGTTTAGTTTTTATCATTCTATATGTTTGTACATAATTGTTAATTGGTTCTGTTAATCTAAATCTTATTAAATTCTTTAATATTTAAAAAAAATAGATTGCATTGATATTTTTATTGATTTAAAAATATAAATCATTATTATTTCACAAAAATACTGATTGACCGATCTTTCTGGTTTGACGAACATTCGTTCTAACTACATTTTAGATTTTTTTCTCGATTGCTGTCCGATCCCCTATTACAATAAGTTTTTGTTGAAAAATATTTTTTTCAAGACATCTTTTAACAAATTCCTAATCGAAACCGCAATCAGATTAAAATGAGCCCAAACACTAGTAGTTCACGATTATGTGTCAAGGAGTTCAATTGCCCACCTTCCGTCGTCATCATCAGATCAGCTGTCACCATAATATTGCAATGTCATCGGACTTTGACAAGTATGCAAAATTTCAACTCCGTAGGATCGGTTTATTTTATAGCATCTTGGCTGCCCCTTTGTCCAGGGAAGCCAAGAGGTTATACAAATTTGTCAAATTAGGTATTAAGCGTAGATAAGGTTTATGTAAAAGCCCCTATGAGGGTGACATGGTCTTACTGTAGTACGTAGGTACTATTTTAATTAGGATCGTATTTAACTGTACCTCAATTTTTTTCCCGATTTTTCGCCAAATATGCACCAATATTATGTTCATTAAAATATTTCATATAGAGCACCTATTTTATGAATATTACATAATGTTTACGGCGTTGGGGTGGCCCAAGGGCTACCCCCGCCGCACCCTTACCTAACGAGGGCTACCCCTTATACCGTTGGGGTGGCCCAAGGGCTAAGGGCTGCCCCTAATACGTTTGAGTGCTAAAAACAGACCAAAATTGTTGCACAATCAGTATTTTTGGTGAACGGTTAAAAATTATCCGTTTAATTATTACCTTTGCATACCATATCGTATCAAAACGGTATCATGATCAATAGATTGGATGACTGCTTTCCATCATGACATTAAATACAACGTAGGTTACCTACCTACGTCCAAGCGCGACCTTTTTACCTAATAACGTAATAACTGCCTTAACAAGTGTGGTAGGGTGCCCAATCTAATCCTACAAAGTTTTTTTGTCTCGAGTTTTTTTTTCTTTTTTTACTTTGATAAAAATACCACAGAAAAATAAGTAAATAATAATGTACTTTTTTATTTAGGTACTTACTTATTTATCGTCGAACCTTATTTGGCTAATAGGAACGTAAAAAAAATTAGAGCATTATTTTACAATATACCTTCCTATGTACCTATAACAGAGAAGATTTAATATTAACAAGGAAATAGCTATAATTTACCTAGAGTAGTTATTGAATATTTCATATAAGCATCTTATTTCATGAGGATATGTTCTTGTTTTCATCAAAATGACCTCATGGCAAAAACTTCCAGGAAATTCGAGGAATTTGCAGCTATATTCAATCGGTACGGAGCGGTTTAAAGCGGAGCTATGGGGTTGGGGTTTCACCTTTAATCTTTTTTACTCCTTTTCTTCCGACACTGTCCATGCAAAGGTTGTCTGTAAAAGATCGCTCTTAGCGTCGAAACCGCCCATTGTACTACCCTAGTTAACGTTTATCTGTAATAGTTTCTTTTTATGTTATTCGTATACAATAAAGAGTTTTGTATTATAACAACATACAAATAAATAGCGACTCTTAATATGACGCAATAAAATTCAATTCAGCTCGCGTAGCGCTGCATACCTACCAGTCATATCAACCTACAGAGCGCCTCTCTTTCTATCGCATAGCTTTTATGTCTTCTGACGCGGCACGTGTAAAGACGCGCGACCCGCCGTCGGTGTCCAGCTATCTACTTGTAGCTTCGTACCTACAGTGCAGAGTGCGCTAGGCCTGGTATCTCTCTATGAGAGAAGGCTCGAATCGGCCAACGAATTAGTCTGGCCATTCAACGAGGTAAAGTCGCCAGCTTTTTGGGCATCTTGCCCGCAAACGGTAACCTAAATTCTGGGTTGAATCTTTAAATTAATTTTTAATTTTGTTGTAGGTTAGTTTAGTCATTATCACTGACGTATTTGTAAATAATTGTTACTACGTTATTAAAATTAAATAAATACCAGTATCTATCTCATATCATTAAACCCACAAAGATAAGAGTTATCTACTGCAAAACCAACAAAATTCGGGAAATCTTGAATGAACTGTGACGAACCAAAAGAGTTACACACGATAATACCTTAGAAGGCAATTATGATTCAGAAAATATTATGACGGAGGAGAAAACGGCTTATTTGATAACCTAACCTTGTATTCCTACGTCTTTGGCATAGTTTGTTAAGGTAGATAACAACCGGAAAGTCGAATAACGGCCTTTACATAGAACGCGCGACTCGGTTATAGGTTTTGTCGCGTAGTCCGAGATCTACTGCATGATTTCTACGTTCTTCTGTTATTTGATCAAAATGCAATTTTTATTAATAATCAATAATAGAGAAATACTATTCAATATTCTTTGAGTGACTCCGCCATTAAATGGCATCCTAGTTTGTTCAGACTACTTACGCATCAATTATTAGTTAAATATTATTATTTAATAATTGTACTATTCTGCGCCTGGTAGTGTTTATTTTTGTGATTGTCCAGTAAAATACACAAAACATAGTGCCTCTACACCCGTCGTTAGGTTTTCAGTAATTACTGTGAATGTGTTAACCAGGAGGGTTAAATTGTTGTTTGTCACGTGATGTCTTAATCCTGGAGAGTACAATGATATAACGATAAAGGTTTTTTTACTAACAAAAGGGGCAGATTAATCAAGGCTCTACCTACTTCTACATGGCTCTAGCTATCTGTTTTGTGACTCTACCGTGTATCTATGAATATTATTATATAAATTGGGCAAATAAAACTAAAAGTAGAGAAAGCTCAAACACTACATAGAAGAAGAAGATACACATTTATACATACTTTTTTTTTATGGAACTTGGTGATGAGACTAGCATGACATTCGCTTGTTGGTAAGCGCCACGCCTACATACTCGTGTATAGAGTTATTGTCTTGGGATGACGAGCGCAGTGCAGTGCCGCGGAGGATTTTGCATTCAGGGTGGTGCTGTAACTGTTATGGGCAGGCGTGTTGCTTACCATCAGTTTAACAACCTGATCATCTCATCACATAAAAATACATCAATATGAAGTTACACCAGAGAAATATGGCAGTAGAGCGACTGCTCAGATCCATCTCTCTGATGGTTTACCGAACATCATTCCGAAACACGACTAGGTCGCTTGACGGCTTTGTTTGGTTGGTGGTAATCCAAAAACTCGATGATTTTCTTTCGACATAAAGTCGTAAATAGAGTTCCAAATTTAAATAAAATACCTATAGTTTTTTCTATGATAACGTCATCGAAAAATCGTGTTTTGAAGTTGAAAACATTCGTTATTTCTAATTTTAGAGTTTCAAATTTGTATTCAAATAAATAAATTAAAACGAATGAAAACATGTTTTTGTTTTCGACAAAATTCTATATTTTAGATTTTATGTTTTTTTTAATGGGACTGAGTGATGAGACAAGCAAGTCGTTCGCCTGATGGTAAGCGCCACGCGTGCCCATAACAATAGCAGTGCAACCCAGAACTTTTAATACCACATAAACACAACCACAAAGAATATATATAACGAAGAAAAACACAACCATTTCGACGATTTTTCCTAAATTATCATGGTCACTAACAAAATAACTAGCAATGATGCTTAAATATCGATTACTCTCTCAAAATATATCAGAAGATGATAAAAACCCCGTTCCCAAAGTTAATTAGAGTTACATGGGAGATGTTATAAAAAGAATTGGATGTTAAAACAAGTTTCTTTTTTGCAACGATATCTCTAACTGTCGGCCTCTACCTACGTCACTTCAGGGGAAAAACATAGAGACTTTGATTAATGCGTAACTAAATCTATTAAGTCGATTGATATCTTTAATTATATTTAATTGTGAAAGCATAATTTATTTTGTGATAATGGTCTTATTAAAACTAATGATTAAGATTGAGCTGTTCAAATTCAAATATAGACACTAAACATAAGTTAACAAAGATACAGACGGGCGAAAAAAATATCTTTCAGAAACTATCAGCTGTTTATAAGTTTGAGTGTGTATCTTTTAAAAACAAATATTTGCTACAGATAAATTAAAAGAAACATTATTATCTCAAGCGTTTATTTATTGCCACGAAAACTACAATCATTGCTACCTTATCAAAGGTGCATTACTCTTATCACGGGGGGCGACTCGACGCATCTCCTTTCGGAAAATCACTGGTAATTTTCACTGTACAAAACGAAAATCCATGTTCACTTTAATCGTAGTCACCGCATCACGAATGAGAAGATAGACTCGATGACGTCATCCAAATCCTTGCTGAAAGGTGACAGCTGCGCTTCGTATGACTGGGAACTCTTCTTTCCTGCTACAGTCAAGTAGCAGGTTGGTCCTATCATCTGCACTTCGTCCCCTTTCCTTCGCCTGTCGATCGCCACCTGTCCATTGCCGCCGACTAGGTTGACGGTTCCGTAGTTGTCAGTGACCTCGATACGGCAATCGTTGCCGACCACTTCGATGTCGCCGTGGTTCACAGCCACGCGGACGATACAGTTGTTTCCGACCACCTTTAGCCGCGTCGAGTTCACTTCCATCGTCACTTTCTTCTTGTTTCCGACTACTGAGTACTTCTTCATGGTGATGTTTTTAAAATGGAAGATATTTAACAAAAATGTTGAACTTTGAATTCAATTTGAATTTAGAATTAGGAGTTATTTTTGACGTAGTGTTCAGCTGTGAAGTCTGAATGCGAATGATCATCAAACGCCTCGGCGGCTTTATATAATCCGGCGACGCACGCGCCTCCGCCGCAGTTTATGCAGCTGCTAGTATAGCCACCGGCCGCTATCGGGAGTCCCCTCAATAGTAACTGTGTATTATTCTTCACATATGCGTCATCTCATTGATGAAACGTGAAGCGTGTAACGTGATTTTGAACTTGTCGCTCCGGTAATTATTTCAAAGCCATAGTTATTCCCCTCAATAGGTATAAGGTAACGGTTTGTAGCTTACGGAAACTTACCACACCCACATGTGGTTTCTGCTATCTCCGATTGGTTGTTACGATAAGCAGTAAAATGTCTGCGTCAGTAAAATCCTTTAAGGAAAATGGTAAGTACAATAATATTCAGGTTCAAGGATTTTTGGATTATTAGCATAGTTGTTATTGTTTACATTTGTGTTTTGATCTTGTGAGACTTATGTTGTTATTATATACCTGTTTTATTTCACCTGTTCTTTTATTATAGAGTTAATAGTGTTGAAGTTTTAATATGCCATAAAAGTTAATAACTTCTAAGGCTCTACCTGGCCTCTAGAGTCAGTATCCAGTTGTATTTGGAAGAAAATAATGTCTTTTTAAAACAAATTATTAGTAATATACAAAATTATTTAAAATTATAGTGTTTAATAGGCAAAAAAATGTACAATAAACTATGTATACATACACAACACAATAAACTCTTTCTAAAACCAGATTCAGCCGCATATTTGCCTAAGTAATAAAGAAACTCCTATAATTACATGACCATGAACCCCAAATATTAACTCCGTAATTTAATAGTACTTCCTCTACTTGGCATCACCTGATGCCAACACCTTTCAAATGTGAATCTATTAATACTATCTCACGAAACGAACTGTGAACTGACCCAATCACTCCCATTTCGAGCTAGCAAATACTTAACACCAACGGTCTAAGTACCTACTACGTTGTAGTTCAATGACCTACACATTGTATCCAATATTAATATTTGAACGACTCTGCGAATTAATCCTTTTTTAACCGACTTCTAAAAAGGAAAATGTTCTCTATTCGATTGTTTTTTTATTATGTTTGTTACCTCAGGACTCCGTTATTCCTGAACCGATTTAGAAAATTTTGAATAGGGGATCGGACAGTAATCGAAAAAAAATCTAAAATGTAGTTAGAACGAATGTTTGTCGAACCAGAAAGATCATTCAATCAATATATTTGTAAAATAATAATGATTTATATTTTTAAATCAATAAATAATTCTGACATTTTTAATCCGTTCTTCATCTCAAACGAAATAACAATCACAGCGCATGACGTCATTTGTAGGCAAATGCCGTGAGTCAAGCTTGTGTTTATTTTACGTTTTTGCTTTTCATAAAATGTATTTTTGCTAATTTTTTCATTTTATTACTACAATATAGTCCCCAAACTAATAATAATGTAATAGAATCACTTTGCAAATTTTATTTCGAAGACTTCGTCGTATTCTACCTACATATGACATCACAAGTTTTGAGGTGACCTTTTGCGCGGTAATATTTGAAACATAATATTTAAACATAGTTTTAGGTACTTTTAGATCGTTATTTAATCAAAATAGTATTTTTCATGACATATTCATTGTAGTTAATTTAAAACACTTTCTGAAAAGTTGTCCGATCCCCTATTGTGTTCAGTATGGCTACGAACTGGTCCCATATAAATTTCATCGATATTTACCCTGGACTTCGAAGATACATTGAAGTCTGTTTTTCTGATAAAACGTATTGTTTTCTGCTTTAGTTAATTAAACCACGTGCTCTGTCTAGTATCGGAAAGGTGATAATACATGAATACCTGTTATCTAAACTATCTAAACTAATATTATAAAGAGGAAAGATTTGATTGTTTGTTTGCATTGAATAGGCTCCAAAACTATTGAACCGATTTGAAAAATTCTTTCACTGTTGGGAAGCTACACTATCCCCGGGTGACATAGGCTATATTATATTTTCAACAAAATTAGGGATCCTTACTAAAACTCCAATAATGTAACCCAAAGTGTAAAAAATGACCTAAAATATTATTTACATCGCGTGCGCTGCGAAAACTATTGATGATAGAATAAAATAATGTACTACGACTTTGCAGAACACATCATTATTTGGGTCGTTCTTCTTTTTAACCTACAAAAAGGTGTCTCCACCAGTCAGCGAAAAAAAATACAAGGAAATAACCATTATTTTTTCTTTATTGAATTTCAACACGCACTGTACTATACACATAATGGCTGTGCACGATTAAATAACGTATGTATTGAATAATTTAATTGTAAAAAGTAAGTTACACAGTTGTAATTCTGCGTGACAGAAGTGTATTTCATACAAATCACATGTGTCTCCCGCTACCTCGGCTTGCGTATAATTCAGAATATTACGAAAAAATTATATGATGACACAAAAAGTAAAAATACCATATAACTTCTAAATATATTACCTATCATGTAATAGCAACCATTATTTTTTATCACTTTTAATAAAATATTTAAAAAATCTCAAGTTCTTGTCTCCTACTACCTGATTTTTTATTTTGTAAATTTTGTCACGTGAGTTGTCCTTCGAAACACGCGTTAGTGCGGCTTGTCTTTGTGGCCTGCGATTGGAGGTTTAGAGCCCCTTTCCCCCTTCGTACGATTTCCCCTCTGAGATCAAGAGACAGCGCGTCAGTCACCCGAAAGCTGTGATAGGACGTGCGTGTGTTTATTCGGCTACCGCTTCGTAACGTAAGTAATTGATTCAAAATATAATTATTATTGTTACTTTTCGTTGTCTACTCTTACGTAATAAGAAATATGTTATTGCCAACGCGTAAATTATATATTCTATGTAAACTTTTAAGTGTTATCGGCTTTGCAACAAATTTTTACCCCTCCGTCACATGACAACTTCGTCACATGTTTGTTGTGACGGAGTGGTAAAGTACGTGACGAAGAGGTAAAATAAACGATATTCATGTTCTATTTATGCTGTATCCGAGAAATACTGTAATAGATACACTAGTTACACACTAGTTATTATGGTAATTATTCCTACGGAAAGTGTAACAAATATTTTTCTATCTTCTCGTATGTTTAGGTACTTATTACTTATTTCCTATTTCCAGATACCATCATGGCGAAAAAAAAGGTATTACACCAGCAGAAAGACAGCGGCGTTGTCGGGAGAAACGAAAAAATGACCCTGAGAAGGTAGCTGAAATAAAGCGCAAGAATTTAGAACGATACCATGCTCGAAAGAAGCTTGTGGCTGACAAGAGCATGCGAGAACATCGAGTCAAAAAGCGAATATGGAAGAAGGAAATAAAAAAAGAAGGGAGAAGAAAAAGATGCTTAAGAGGTACTTTTGAACACGCCGGCTCCATCACCAATACCAGAAACCCCAAGAATGACCCATCGGCAACACCGACTCCCGCTAAAGTATATACTCATAGTTCAAGGGGAAGAAAGAAAGTGAAAAGAGATAGAACTAAGTTATACAGAGATAATATTAAGTTTCATGAAAAAATAGACCAGTTAGAGAAGAAAGTTCAAAAATATAAGAAGAGATTGTATAGAAAATAAAAAAAAGACAGCAGCAGCAACAAAGATGAAAGCAATAGTCAGAATACAAAGAAGTACAGCGTTCTTTGTAATGCCATTAAAGAACGATACTAAAATTTTAAAAGTTGAGAAGCAAAACGCCTCCTCCAATCGGTACTTCAAACCGATACAGACCGAATTGGTAACAGACACATTAGGTGTAGACCGACCTTTAACATACAAGAGCTACCAAAACATACTGATCTTGTACGGAAGATTCGTCAGTTCTTCTTGCGGGAAGATGTAACGAGAGCTACTGCGGGTAAGAAAGACACTGTCACGCACAAAAAAAAGAAAGTACAGAAAAGATTTTTATTGGACTTCATGAAAAACCTGTACAAGGCCTTCTTGAAATGAAATAGTGGCCTCAAATGCCACTACAGCTACTTCACTAAACATAGGCCATTTTATGTGAAGCCGCCTACTGTAGATGGAAGAGATACTTGCTTATGTAAGTTACATGCAAATATTACCTATGTGGTTAATACATTACATAAGAATAAAGTAATTGTGCAGAAAGACACACATGCAGTCTTAGAATCACTAATTTGTTCTGTTGATTCGGTATCCTGTATGAACGGAGTTTGTTCGGAGTGCCAGAACCGGTGCATAGATTATGATAAAAGTAACCAAACAGAGATTGTAGACTTACGACAGTGGATAAGGAAAAGTGAAGTTGTAGAAAAGGCAGAGAAAAAGGTAAAGATTACAAAAATGTACCAGTTACTGAAAAGCTCACACTTGAAGAAGTGATCTATAAATTCGAATCGAAATTGAAATATTGCTTGGTAGATTGTGCTATTGTTAATGATGATTATTTTATTTTTTTGGGAATTTTAATTTGTTGTCAAGTTAGACTAGATTTTTTATTTACGTAAAACGAGTGAGTAGTCATTTGATTTAAAAAAAAACGAATCTCTTATTATATTGTGATTTCATTAATTATCTAAGTTCGATCTCATGTTATGTTGAAGACTGATAAAGGTTCATAACAAAATAAATGATTCTAGAAAAATAAACCTGATTTATTCCGAAACGCAGCCCGGTATTCCCTAGAATAACCACTCTGTCACATAAGTTACTACTCTGTCACGATGTTGTCTCCTCGTAGGAAAATTGTTTTGGTCGTTTATATATTTTGTTATGACTAGTGCTACATTGGAAAATTTATATTTATAATAGTTGATGATATTGCCTTCTGTGATATTTGTATTTTTTTGTAAATGATAGTAAAAATTGATTTATAGCAAAAACATACTTTATATTAGCAGAAAATGTGACAGAGTGGTATAAGATCATGAATAAAACATATTTTATAAATAAAAATTAATTATTTTAATATGTTTTCTATAAGTTCCTTTAGCTAATTAATGTATTACAAAAGTACAAGTTATTTGACGAAGAGTATTCGATAGAATAAAATAAAAGATTTCGTGACGGAAGTGTAACATTTTTTGTCGCATCCATCTTTCAGGTCTTGAAAATCGTACAAAAATCTGTAAACTTCGCGGCCAACAACTTTTTCCGATAGAATAGAAATTCAACTATCAGAATATATGTATATACTGACGAGGAAGCTTTATAATTATTTTTTCGAAATTGCGCTAATGTGCTTTCAAATTGTAGGTTAAAAAGAAGAACGACCCATTTACAAAAAGTGTCGCGACAGCATATGTCTAACTATTATAGTTATGCCACAATAAGTGTTCATTTATTTTAAAAAATTAATTGAAATGCCGCCGCTAGGAAAGGCTCTTTATTTTTATCTTGGTATTAATTCTTATCAAAATAAATTATCTTCATATTCAAGACTGCTTCAATAACTTTATATAACTTTTTGAATTATTAAATTCGGAGATTCCATTCGAAAAATATCACGAGTTTTAAAATGTAAGTATTAGAAAAAAGTGGCACCTTATGCAATGTTGGTGTCACTGGGGTACGGGCAGTGCGGGAGGGGAGATGTGTGTGTATTATATTTTTGAAATTTTTGTTAAATACCCGTGCGAAGCCGGGGCGGGCCGCTAGTTTAGATATAAGATAACATAAAGGTCGATATATTTTATCTAGATAGAAGATTTATTTACACGGGGCATTACCGCAAAAATGATTACAAAAAGATATCATCTAATCATTTAATAGGTACATTACCTATCTGCACCTAATTACAAAAACTAAATTACATGTGAAAACAACGCGTCAATTAAGACAGGTATCTAATAATATAACAGTTACCTACAATATTTTAGACATCTATGTGTAATCAATATTATTTATGTAATGTATGTGCTTTAGAGCGAGTGTGGCTCAGTAGGCGCACGTGCGACTTTCGATCCGACGCACCCGAGTTCGAATCCCGCTGGCCTCGCACCACTGACTTTCTTGAGTTATGTGCGGATTTAACACTCGCTCTAAAACTGTGAAGGAAAACATCGTGAGGAAACCGACATGTCCAAGAATTAATACAAAAATTCAAGGGCATGTGACATCCACCAACCCGCACTGGGCCAGCGTGTAGGATTATGGCCCGTACTCTCTCTACGAGGGAACGTGATGGGCTGATGGAGATAGGGAAGACATAAGAATGTATATGTCATTGACCCTTCAACATCAGCTTTACCAGCTACATCAAGCTATTTAAAACCGGAAGTAGATAGGAGCTGACCGGAAGGTCGCGCGACGCTCCGCCATTTTAATTGTCTACTTAAAACGTGGGTAAAAATAATTTACGTTGTTTACGTAATATGACACACTTTCCGGTGATTCCCGCAGCCAACCTGAAGGTCAACACGAAGTCGAATTTTGGTAAAATTCTTACCTAAATTAGGTAAGCATGTCATTTTTGTATCCTCAAGTGGTTGAGCAACCAGCAACCGGATCTCGGATTTTATCTTAAACTGTTATGGTCTAGTTTTTTATCTCTTCTTCTCTTATCTCATTGACAAAGTTAACACTATATTATAAGAATTGGCGCTTGAGGGGTAAATGTATTCATTTTAGAAGTTAATTATTTATTCGTTATCGTTTTCGTTATTATTTTTATTCTACAAATAACAATGTCATATGATTATTATAAAGTTATATTTTTGTGTAATTAGGCTTTTATATTATTATTAATGTAAAACGTTGTTGTGGCTTATTGTACGCCTTGGCGTCGCTGTAAGTACAGCAAGCATTGAAATATGAAATAAATACATGGGTACGGGAGCAGATTAGTCTAAATGGTAAAATGTTTCTTTTATGCTTTCCGTTGTATTTAGGAGTACAAACAACATCTCACCAAACTCAAACTAAAGCTAAGCCCTTAAACTTGGTCACTGACATAAAAAAAAAGAAACACGATAAAAAGGCAAAGACCAAAACAATTTAAGATAAAATCCGAGATTCGGTTGTTGCTACCATTTGAGGGACCAGTGGGTACGGGGGCAGGACTTATATTCGAAAATATTCAATCCAAAAAATATTATCCAAAAAATAAAAATAAAAGTAAACATTCATATAATTTTCCGATCGTAATAAATAAATTATTTCTCTAAAACCAACGTTATCCTCAAATTAAAAGTGTAGTTGCCAAGACTTTCCATTTCATAATAAAACTTTCTCGGAAATAAATCCAATTGAGAGTAGACCAACTTCGGGAATGCCCATACGTTCTTAAAAGCTAAATATACCACGAACCGAATTTCTATACCACGAATATATAGGACGTGAATCGTCCCCGCTATTCGTCCCGACCTTTGGAACTGGGGATTTTTTTTTTATTACTGGGATGAAAAGTTAAAACGTGTAGATACTGATATTATAAATGCAAAAGTTTGTGAGAATGGATACATAGATAGATGGATGTTTGATACTAAATCACGCAAACACTACTAAACAGATTTTGATAAAATTTGGTATATATATATATATATATATATATATATATATATATATATATAGGTAATTAGGTACATTGTTTAGATCCTGGAAAAGGACATAACAAACAGGACTTTCATTTCGAAGAAATCGCAGGGGCCCAGCTAGTACAAGAATAATTTAGAATTTGGCCTGCTTTGTTTTTGTAACCAAAAAATTAGCACTAACCTAGAATTTCGTTTGAATTAAAGCAGGTACCTTGCAATACCTACATACCTAAGTACACATTTGGCTAGATTCGAACCAACATTCATTGATATACCATTCCGTCTCTACGTCCTCCGAAATCCAAATCATGTGCCCTAGAAAGCGTTATCATAAAATTGTATATAAACATACACATCTACATACCTTTACATGCACACACACATGGTACACGTACATACCTACACACACACATTCTCTTTAAACATACTTGAAAGGTTCGCTCGAGAGTTCACTAGAGAGCAAAGCACTAAGGACAAACTTGTAATAATTAGGAAGATCTGTCATTGGCCTATATTATGATAATTTATATTTCTGTGGGCTAATAAGCTACAGATCATCTATTAAAATAAAATATGATTTTCAATATAAACCAATAGTTTTAACCCACATTAGGTATTTATTATAAATTATATTCACACATTTTCCTTCCTCCTTCCTTCCTATTATTAACTACCTACTATGATATCCACAGTTACTGAAAACTGAATTGAAATTTCGCTGAAATGGTACGATATCTAGTCAGATAATCTTAACGTAATGATTACTAATAAATTTAATCATATTACGGTTTTTATACGTTACACGCATAGCGATAAAAGTGAGTCATAGAGACTAATTCTAAATAATATTATGTCATGATTATGACTATCTGTTATATTTTTGTGTCAATCTATTATGTATGTACCTACCAACTTGTCGGACTTTACCAACATAATAAATTTCTGGTCTTTGGAATCACAACAAAAAATAGTATCTATATAAACGTTTTTCATTCAAAACTCAACCATTATTACCTTGTTCACTGAATGTAGTAGAAATGCCTAAATTTATGCGTGGTGAACTATTTACGGGTGTTTATTTATTTATTTACGCAAAATTAATAAAATGGTGCAATTTATATCAGAAACCTGATATATGCAATTTATATCAGGTTTCTGATATAAATTGTACCATAAATGGTAGAAATTAAATTGTACCAAAAGAAGGTAGAATTCATAAAATTTTATTAATTTTGCGTAAATAACCACCCGTAAATAGTTCACTACGCATAAATTTAGGCATTTATACTATTCAGTGTACAAGTTAATAATGGTTGACTTATTTATCAAAAACTTACCGTAACGTACCAACTTAACAATCAAAGGTACTTTTACTATTGAATATATCTAATATTTTGAACATGTTCAAAGCGTTGTTCATGATATCCTCCAGTTTTCGACCTCTGTAGAGGACACTACAAAGAAGTTTCCCGGATGTACTCTTAAAACTCTTTTCAAACAACTTATAACGTTCCCAATTAATTCTCTAGAGAGATAAAAAAAGAATGCTCTAATACTGGCAAACTACTACTTGTTTATTCGTTAACAAATTAGTTGATTTCTTTGCTTGAATAACGATATGAGTCAGCGGCGGAGTCTTACCACACGAGTCGAAAGGCACGCGTCCGTTTACCAAATTGATGTAATGTGAGTCTGCGCGTGAGTCATATGTTAGGTAAGTCTGAAGTCTAAACCTCAATCGCCACAATAGTTTAAAATAGACTAAATGGATACTTATGTAAGTAATTTTTTTTATGTAACGTAGCAATTTTTCAATGGTGCAACAATGTCCAATATTACGGAAAAATATTAACGACGTAACGTACACTAACGTCCAAAATATTTTTTATAAAATATCTATACACTAGGTATACAGTAAAAATAAAAAATGCAACATAAGTGTACTACCCTAAATATACACTAAATAGGTGAAAATAAAAATTGATAAACGAAAACGAAATATTATGTTGTCATAAAAATATCATTCCTGATTATCTGCTATATTAAGTATGTTCAAAATGTAATTCCTTCCTAAGTGCAATAAAGTGTTTTCTATTCTATATTATTTTCAGAAAGGTTTAAAATTATTATAGGCCGTATTTTCGTTTGAAAACTAAATACGTACCTACCTACTATTTTGTCATAATAGCAAAGAATATGTACTAACTATTACCACGGAATACTAAAGGAATATTATTATTACTTAAGATAATAGCATCATTTCGGATTATCTGCAACGATATTATTTACAATAAATCTAATGTACAAAATTATTTTTGTACATTAGAAAATTTTATTACAAAATTGTTTAAAAATTTTATTACAATTTTTTTTGTTGGTAGGTAGGTATAGGTATTTACCTTCTTTTACAAAACTTATGTTAAAGACCCTTAATACCTTTTGTCGTCGAATAACTAATAATATCTACATACGTTCGTAAAAAATAAACTGATTAAACCTCCGTTTTGCTTGATGCATGACTCATGTATCTAGACTGTAGTCACAACAAGTCGATCTGAGAACCTGTCGCGTGGTAACGGGATGAAGTATGTGGGAACGGGCAGGCAGCCCGAGGGCCCAAGGGACGGAATAACTCATGGGTGACTCACGCTAAACATACAAGCTACGACATTAATTTAATATTTCGGCTTCAACGGAAGACTAGCGCTGATCGTACGACCAGCACAACGCTGTGTTGAGGCCGTTTTGCAACAAATTAAATTATTATTATTTAATTTATGTAACTATTTTTATATTACTTACACCTTATATAATTTGTATGCAAATAAATAAATGTCTTAAAAGTTTTTAATTAAAACCACTTGTTCAGGATCTGTTTTATTATAAAGTACCTAGATATGTTTAGCTGCATCCCGTGTTTTCACCCACGTGGTCAATTTTCTGGGAAAAGTAGTACCTAGTAGTAGCACAGAATACTAAGGAACAGAAGCATCACTCCGCAAGGAAATTTAAACAAATAGCGACTCTTGCTGTGACGCAATATAATTCAATTCAGCTCGCGTAGCGCTGCATACCTACCAGCCATATTAACCTCCCGAACGCCTTTCTTTTTATCGCATAGCTCTTATGGTTCTGACGCGACACGTGTAGCGACGCGCGACCCGCCGTCGGTGTCCGGCTATGTACTTGTAGCTTCGTACCTACAGTGCGGAGTGCGCTAGGCCTGGTAGTAGATAGGTGTAGTAGGTGTAGAAAAGTAGTAGTAGTAACCTAATTACAACATTTTATCTAAATATGTGTAGTACGTTTTGCGTGATTGAGTAACAAACATCCATCCATCCATCCATTCTCACAGACTTGCTCATTTATTATATTAGTTTAGGTATAGAATAAGAAAATCGGATCTATCTTACAGACTTTTTTTACAAAATTGTTGTGTATATTCTGCAATGTTTGCGTTTTTTAATATATACCCCTACCTATATATATCTATAGTATTCCTATACATATGATATACCTAAGTGGCGAGACGAGCAGGCCGTTCAATTGATAGTTCAGATATTGTAAAACTGTGCCACGTGTGGTAATACCTACTAGACACGTGATTTAATGGCATGCCATCATAATTATCAATAACTTAACTTGTGGTAGGTCTTTCGAATACGGGAGGCCGCGGCCGTCTGGGTAGGTACCACGGCTTTGCCAGTTATTCTGCCGCTAAGCAGTAGTGCGCACGCATTACTGTGTTCTGGTTTGAAGGGCATTGTAGCCAGCGAAATTACTGGGCATATGAGACTTAATATCTGATGTCTCGGGGTGATGAGCACAATGCAGTGTTACGCAGTGCTTTTATGGTATTAAAAGTTCTGGGTAGCACTGCAATTGTTAAGGGCAGGCGTAGAGCTCACCGTCAGGCAAACGACTTGCTCGTCTACTCACTCAATTCCATAAAAAAACAATCTCATTGATATAATCAACAATTTTTTTTTTACATCTGACTAGGTCAGCCCTTGACCACGATCTCACCTGATGGGAAGCGACGATGTGGTCGAAGATGTAACACGCTTACCCAGTAAGTACTTGTTCACTCTTGATGTACCTACCTATCTAGTATTTAACTCTGAATAAATTAATGTAATGAGATAGTGTAACAAAGCAATCATAGTAAATGCAAAATAAACAGACAAAACTATTAGTCTGGTTGGTGAGGACACATGTTTTGCAACTTATTATCAGACTGCTCATTTCATGGCTAGCACGTAAGTTTTGCCTGATTTGAATGACAAAAATGAATGGACTTTTAACGCAGACGTTTCGGCGTCTTACCACAGAATGAATAGCTTCTACCGTTCCGTACCCAAAGGGTAAAACAGGACCCTATTACCAAAGAAAATTAAATATTACTACCTATTACTAAGACTCCGCTGTCCGTCCGTCTGTTTGTAGCTATGTCTGTCCGTCTGTCACCAGGCTGTAACTCATGAACCGTGATAGTTAGACAGTTGAAATTTTCACAGATGATGTATTTCTGTTGCCGCTATAACAATAAATACTAAAAAACAGAATAAAATAGATATTGAAGGGGGCTCTCACACAACAAACGTGATTTTTTGCCGTTTTATAGATAATGGTACGGAACCCTTCGTGCGCGAGTCTGACTCGCACCTGGCCGGGTTTTCATGTCTTTACATGTCTACAAAAGAACTCAAAAATATTTAAGACATGTTCTATTGTTAATTTAGAGATGATGACGACTGACAAGGCATTTTGCAGTCAATAACCCGGTTTTTAAATCTCTTGGCTTTAAGCTAGCAGATTCAACTCAACATAGCCTAGTAAAAAAACTGTCAATGACAACGCGGGTTTAAACCCGGGGAAATATCTTATTCTGCATCTCCACTGATGTATAGAAAGAAAGAAAAAAAGAAAGAAAGAAACATTTGCAACAAATAAACACATGACTTAAAACATTAAAAGTGTAACAGTATAAATAAATAAAAAATTAGGAAATTTTTGCAAACCGGCCTCAACTCTATAGGTAGGTAGGTAGGTACATAAATTTATATGTATATAACAGCTGTAGTTATGTAGTAAGGTAACGCATTATTCTTAGATTCCAAGGCATTGATGCTTATCAGCTGGTACTTTATGATATTCCTATAATAAGTATCATAATTTACATTATTAATTAAAATGGTTTATTTTCCTCCAGTTGCTATAGTAGGTACGAGTATAATAGGTAAAGTACCTTACGTTTTCAAGGTCAGGCCATTAGAACGCTCTACGAAAAGTATAAGAGATTATAAAAAACCGGCCAAGTGCGAGTCGGACTCGCGCACAAAGGGTTCCATACCATTATTAGCCCATTATGAGCCCCCTTAAATATAAATTTTATTCTGTTTTTTTAGTATTTGTTTTTATAGCGGCAACAGAAATAAATCCTCTATAAAATTTCAACTGTCTAACTATCACGGTGCATGAGATACAGCCTGGGAACAGACGGACAGCGGAGTCTTAGTAATAGGGTCCCATTTTACCCTTGGATACGGAACCCTAAAAATAAAAACTTAAAAAAAGACATCTTTCAGACGGACTAGAATACATTACAATAATACTTTATTCAACACCAAAACAGGAAACAATTTTACAGTTATTATACATCTGTCCAATTAATAAAACAATTACGAATTCACATTCAGACAAAATATAAAAATACCGTTAAGGAGGAAATCGACTCTTTGGAAAAGTTTTGCTTAGTTACGCAACTTCCGCGAATGGACGAGCATTGCCAGCGTAGAACACATTTTTCCTCAGAAAAAACTCAAACGTAGATTTATCATAACTAAAAAAATACTCATAAATCAGAAAAGTTGGCTTAGCGGATCAACCTCCAGTAGGAGAGAGGCACCAGAAGAAGATAAACAACACGTGTACCCACTTATAACCAACTTGTTGATTACATTGAATTTTCTCAACTATATAATAACTTAATTAAAATGTATATCTACATATTAATCTTCCGTAAAAAATCTCTCAATGACAGTGAAAACAGTATCAAAATCCGTTGCGTGCTTTTGAAGTAGGTAAGAAGAGAAACAGAAATGTGGACGTGGATAGCGACTTTGATTTATACCTACTAGGTACTTAGAGAAGAGAAGATATGATTTTAAAGACGATTTACGAAACCAAAAGCAGCTAAAGGATCTGTATCAAATTTAATCAATCAGGTTTAAGACCATGCAATCATAGATCAACAATAGCGGCCTACCAAGTCACAAAAATCAACAGAGTAGCTCGTAATTAGCTCTAATCAATAAAATTGTATAGTCTTTGCTGTTATCAAAACAAATTCCCACGAAGGGCGCGGGCGGCGCCGCCGCGCCGGCGATTCCGTTACAGTCATAATAACTACATACTACCTAAACTATTATCAAATCGAGTCATATATGCATTATAACCATAACATACTGTGCCATAACTTGTGCATTCTACATGAATGAACCACTCAGTAACTCTGACACATGCTGTGTCATTGCGAAGACTGCAAGATTGAGTCACCGTAATATTAGTAACTATTACACAAGCTAGGTAACAACAGATTCCAAGATCGAATCACGTAGTAACTGTGACAAAAACTGTGTGCTAAGAAGGAAGCCCTGTGAATCATACGTAGACGCATAGTGAAGGACCACCCAACTTTTTTAATACGAGAAATGAGTGTCATTGCCCGTAGAATTGATTTCTTGGGAGCTGACGGGTGGGTGACGGTCGTTTAGATTTTCCTTGAGTTTTCGGAAAGATTAGATGATATTAACGTGAAAATTTTCGTAGAAAAAAAGTTACTAGGTATTACAGTTTTATAAACTAGTTGGCAACGTTCCAGTTTGAAAGAATTTAGTGTTTCAAATTTATAGATAGGTACACTCATCGGGAGATGAGTTTATACACGAAAATATAAGCTGTTGATCTGTAGTATCAGTCCCATTTATTATATTAATATTGAGATTGCGAGAGATGAGATTAAGAACTAATTAAGGACATTAAAGCGAGCGTGGCTCAGTAGGAGCACGTGCGACTTTCAATCCGACGCACCCGCGTTCGAATCCCACTGGCCCCGCACCACTGGCTTTCTTTGGTTATGTGCGGATTTAACACTCGCTCTAAAAATGGTGAAAATATCGTGAGGAAACCAGCATCTCCAAGAATTTATCACAAAAATTCAAGGAAATGTGACATCCACCAATCCGCACTGAGCCAGCGTGGTGGACTATAGTTCATACTCTCTCTACGAGGAAGGCCCGAGTCCCAGCTGTGGGAAAGTGGGAACGTACTAGGCTGTTGATGAAGGACATTAAATGCCAAAAATAGTTTTAGCCTATTTAGATAATACTTACCTAGTTACCTGTTTTAGGTGTAGGGGATTTTTATTAGGTTTATCATTTGACGTATTAGTGAAGTTGATAGATAACGGGCCATTTTAGTTATCCGATACCCGTTGACGATAATAGCACATACTATTGTTGAAGTGGGATCATTATTATTTAAAGCTCGGGGAGTTTTCGCAATTTATCTTCCGGTATTGTTTATGATAGTGTTAGTAATAAATACTTATAAATCTATTAGTGTTCCTGCTAGCTTTACTTACTAACAATAATTGTCTATCAGTATCCTTGTCTTATTTCCCCATTGTATGCCACATTTAACTATCCTAAAAGAATGCAGACGTTAGGCCAGAAAGTGTGGATAAGTGTCACTCACACGCGTGGTGAAAAGCTATAATTATAGTGTGATTTTTTGAACAAGGATGGCAAAATGGCAACTATCCCAACCGTTAGGGATATAAAGTTTTTCAAACCTATTAAAACAGATTACTATGATGTTTGAAAAATATATACTTACAAAGTTTTTTCGGTCCTTTATTATTTTTAGCCGTTAGTGTCCCACTGCTGGGCAAAGGCCTATATCGATATGAATCTAATAAAATCAATATCGCAAAAACGGGTTCTGCTTCTCTTAACGAACTACTACATATGGATACTATAAAGTTAGTAATTACATAGAAGACAAAGATGCATGGAACATTCCGCTTCTGCCAAGTAGCCAACTGGCACATGGAAAAATAATATTGTCAAAAACAAACATAAAATATTGTAACAAAAGTTCTAAAAAAATATGCCCCTCAGTTTCTTGCCGTGTCTTCTGAGTAGTGGTTCTTTTTCCGATACGGTGGTAGAGTCATTGTAATAATTGACGTTCATAAGTGCGTCTGTGACGACAAAATTGAATAAAGAACTTTTGATTGATTGATTGATTGAACAAAAAATTGAATAGGCAAAATTTGCTAGTTGCTACAACTTGATGAAATATGCGTATCTACATTACATTACGGTAATTACCTAAAACATATATTTTGCATTTGTTTTTGCTACATATGTACCTACAACTTATACTGCTAGTCTTTACACATCATCAATTTAAACATCTTGTAAGCACGAGTTATGATAGGTACCTACTAAATACGGTACGGTAAGTATAAGGTTGTCTGGAAGATATCGCATGAGATCTCCCATTGTTACACCATTATAAATATTTAGTTTGTACATACTCAATTGAATAATAAAGTGTTTTCTATCTACCTATGAGTTGGCATAACTCAGGTACAAAAGACGGCAGGCAGAAAATATTTTGGGAATTTACGTCATTCAACTAGGGGATTTAATTATTATATCAACCTATTGTGTCCCACTGCTGGGCAAAGGTCTCCCCCATCTCCCTCCAAACATCTCTGTCCATAGCCACTTCCATCCATCTGGGTCGGTAGGTTTCGAGATCGTCACGCCACCTTTTCCGAGGCCGGCCACGTCGTCTCCGCGCGTCTTGAGGCTCCCATTGAGTGACGATGTTTGGCCACCTCTCCGGATGCATGCAAACCACGTGTGCCGCCCAGTCCCACTTAGTTTTGCACTTTTAAAGCCTGCGTCACGTTGTCGTATGCGGGCTATGCTTGGAGTCTCTCTGAAGGATCATATCCGGAACGAGGTTATCCGACAGAGAACCAAAGTCATTGACATAGCCCACAGAATTACTCAGCTGAAGTGGCAGTGGGCCGGACATATTAGCCGCAGAACCGATAACCGCTGGGGTAGACGTGTTCTAGAGTGGAGACCGCGAATTGGCAAACGTAGTGTAGGACGCCTTCAGGCAAGGTGGAGCGACGATCTTCGCAAGGTGGCTGGCAGCAGCTGGATGAGAGTAGCCGGGGATCGTACTCAGTGGCGTGCAATTGGAGAGGCCTATGTCCAGCAGTGGACTGCAATAGGCTGATGATGATGATGATGATGAAAGCCTGCGTCAGCAATGCCTGTCTTCGAACGCAGCGTTGTATCGGATCTTATTGGTCCTTTTCGCCCCTAGTATGCTGCGCTCCATTTAATTATCACCACATAATAAATATTTGTTTTAACCTATTTGATCCCACTGCTGGGCAAAAAGGTCTATCTCAGGCCATCACTTCGGAAAGCGTTCAAATCATCCCGTCAACGTTTTCTGGGCTTGACTATCTACCAACTTTTTCTGGGCGTCCGCGTCGTCCAAAAAAATATTAATAGACGTAAATATCACAATTATCAGTAATCACGCAAATTTTTTCTCCGAACAAACACACCCAAATACTAAAAACGATAAGAAGAGAAAATATTTGGATTCCCAAAAGGCGTTCATAGTAGGCGGAAATGATAAGGCCTGATACCGATAAGTGGTAGCTAGAAAACAGTGACTCATTTGTTGAGTAATTTTTGTTTTTAAAGCGAAATTTTTAGATCAACTGATTAAAGTATTTGACCAGACACTGCGTGTAAATAAGCTAGTAGGTATTACTCCTTAATTCTATTTATGTAGGTACTTGACGTTATATCAGTTTTACAATTCGGTAATATACAATTTAATTGAACGACTGGCTTGAGTTTCGCTTTAGAATAATAATCAAAACTTTTACTATTAACACAGAATACTAAGGGACAGAATCACTCCGCAAAGAAATTTAAGCAAATAGCGACTCTTGCTATGACGCAATAAAATTCAATTCAGCTCGCGTAGCGCTGCATACCACCAGGCAATACCAGGCATATTAAACTACAGAGCGCCTCTCTTTCTATTGCGTAGCTCTTATCTCTTCTGACGCGGCACGTGTAACGACGCGCGACCCGCCGACGGTGTCCGGCTATGTACTTGTAGCTTCGTACCTACAGTGTGGAGTGCGCTAGGCCTGCTATTAACGCCTGATAATAGGTACAGTAGGTTCCTGCGACTCCTGGAGTCCTGGCGCATGATAGCTATGGTATAACAGTACATTATGGTACTAGTGTGTAATGTTGGTGATTACCGCTGAGGCGCCATTGAGACCCGAGCCGTTAGGTGAAGGTCTTAAGAGAGCCGAGGACGGTAATCATCAATACAAACGTGTATCATACGACGTTTATCAACACACTTGTGAATAAAATAACAATAAAAACTCATTTTCAGCAGTGAAAACGAGTTGTGAAAAATGATTCGCTATGGCGGGAAAATATAATCAGTATTCCTATGCGCGCGCATTGCGATCAGCCACAGACTAAAGGATGAGGTTATTTTTTATTTTCCGCGCATAGGGTATGCGCATATTCTGCCACGTACAAAATGGGGAATTTAAAGTTTTTTTTATTACAGAGAAAACAAAATGTATAACTCACTAGTGAGTTATAGCAATGAAAAAGTCACAGTTTGATTATGGGTGTCATTCTGTGCCTAATTGCGGTGACCATAGAACCACTTTATGAGCAAGTGTGTTGAAAACATATTACAACGAGAGGGGCCTCTTTAGCATCCGATACAATCGTTCAAATCCTTGCACCAAATACTTATTATTATACATATAGGTACATACTCGTATATCATCATCTTGACAGCCTCTGTGGTGTAGTGGTTAGGCAGGTTGACTCAAATCTCATATTCCACTGAGGTTGCGGGTTCGATTCTCATTGATTGAGTATGATCAGAAGAAAAAAAGCGCCAAACATTTGTTTCGTGCCTGGGTGTTGTGGGACCATGGTCCTCATAGATAAGATTGCACTACAATATGACAATACGGTTAAATACTAAATAGTAACTAATCGTCTATCAATATCCTTTCCGTTCACAGGAAGAGATCGTTTTAAGCGGTAAGATCGCCCATTATTATATACCTCTCCCGATTTGACCGGAGCACGTCGGGAGACGATGTCGTTCGGTATATCAAGGAGAGGTGCGGCGGACGGATCCAGGAGCTAAACCAGTTGTCGCTGTCGAGGTTGGAGTCAACGAGGACGACGAGTTTCAAGTCCTTCGTGCTCCGTACAGCGAAGTATAAGGAGACTTTCCTAGCTCCTGAGTTTTGGATTTTGTTTCCCGAAGGCATAGTATTCCGGCGCTACAGAGAGGCGAAGCCGAAGTTAATTTCCTAATCGTAGCGTGTTTATAAATTATATATATGCTAGTCTGTAAGGTATATATTTTATGGGCCTCTGGTACTTTTAATTTGTTAACTGTATTATTGCCTGAAATAAATTAATTTATTATTATTATTATTATTATTACACCATTGCAAACATTGAACTCGTACTTATTTTATTTATAAGGTGAATATTTTTATTTTATTTACCAAACATGTAGCATTACAGATTTTACTCCACATCGATACACATTTCAAAAAGAATAAAACTTATAAAAAGTATACGTTTCATCATGGACTAATTAGTCCATGGTTTCATCAAACAAAAAACCGACTTCAATGTATCTAATTTAGATGTCTTATTTAGTTAGTCATTCAAATAAAGCTATAAAAATTGTATTTGAGTTGGACGTGACTAGGTTTTACAGTCATGCTCACTCAAATGTCTTTGCTTGCGGCGGCTTTGTGTCGGATCACTCCCTTCCCTCCAATATGGTTGAGGGGGGTGATGGCTGGTCCACAAGTCATACTCGTGAACGGGTGCTGCTTGCGGGGACTGGTCTGTTCTAGTCACTCCTACTGCTACTGTCATACCTACTTATATTTTATTTACACTTTTCTGTTACTGATACTATGACTATGGGACATCTCACTCGCATTTCTTGTTTTACATTCTGTTAATTCTAATTTATACGTAATTGTGCTGAAAAAAAGACATCCCCGCAGAGTTTCTTGGTGCTATCTTCTCTAGCGGGCGTATTTCCGAAGCACTGGTAGAGTCAGTTTTCGCATTTCTTTTCAGCACTCAGACTTCAATTTGAGTATAGGAAAGAAATGGGTAAACATACTTACCTTTTTTCAAAGTCATGTTAACATAAGTTACAATGTTTAACATATTTTTATTTGTATCATGTGTTTATGACCTTTAAAAGTGCACTTTTGTGCCTATTTAATAAATGATATTTGACTTTGACTTTCTTCGAAGTGAAAGGTCAAATATCGATGAAATTTATATGGGACCACATCGTAGATATACTAAACCCAATGCAAAAATAATTTTCCAAATCGGTTCATGAATGACGGAGTTCTGAGGAAACAAAAATTAAAAAAAATACAATCCAATAGAGAACCTTCTCCTTTTTGAAGTCGGTTAAAAACAATATAAATACATAATAAAGTATATACATTGGTAATTATTACTTCTAATCATTGTTCGTATGTTCCTATGAAATAATACACAAAAAATGTTTTATAAAAGTATAATGAAAAACTAGACTAAATTACCTACTACAATAATAGCAGATGATTAAATTTGAACTTACACAGATCTAGAAGTTGTTTATTTCGATTATTACAGGTGATCATAGTACAGGCTCAAATTATGTATAAATTCTAAATACAAAGAGGTGTTTATCAATGGCAGAATAATTAATACTTGTACTATATATTCTGTGTTAATTGGGTAAATGGTGAGAGCCTCTCCAAGCATTGTTTTTTGGATTTGTGGTATTTTGTTTTAATCTATGATATTATCATAAACCACGTCCTATAAGCGTTTTAGAGTTTTTTTTTAATTTACACAAGTGATAAATAGTTTATTGTTAGGTCGGTGAAACAGACCTTTAACGTATAATTTGGAAACTTCTGAAGAGGCATTCATACACACATAAATTTAAAAAATTAATAATAATATCTGAAACATCTGAAAAATACATTCCCTTATATCGGTACTTATTTGACACAAGGTTGACACAATCTCTTAAGTAGATACATCATTTATTTATAAAACTACGATATTTAACATACAAATTACTGAGTGAGCTTTTAAATTATTAATTAAATATCACTTTTTATTACTGAACCATTTATGCAATAATATTTAAAAGTAGAATCTAGGCCTAGGTCATTATTAGCGTTAAAAGTTAGTATCTATCTAAAAGCATCTGCTGATATTGTAAAATGCTAATTTGAAACTTAAAATAATTTAATCATTAAAATGTTGTATATAAAATTCCCTTGAAATAAACCAAGCAATTCTTGTTTTGAGATTGTAGGTATAAATTTATGTCCAAATATAATGATATATAATAATAAATATATATTTTTTCCTTTCCCAATTAAATGATTTATAGTTTTTCTTATACATACTATACGCATTTTATCAAAGCTTTAAACTCGTCATCAAACCCATATCTGATACAATCTTAAATATATATTTATTAGAATTATTGCTTCATAGCAATAATTCTAATTAACTTCTTAATGAAATACTTATTTTAATTAATAAATAAATTTGCTACTAATATATAAAATGAAAACCCATATAAAACTAAGTAAATTATTCAATAAAATAGTAAAATTAATAGTTTGAAAAACGTTAGTTTTAAAGGTTTCACAGGCTTTTTTAAAACTATAAAAATCACATGATATGTCTTTTATAAAAACGTTAGATAATACTTATTTTCTAAAATATGAGAGTTCAAATATTATATTTAAAAAAATCTGAATAGGGGATCGGACAACTTTTCAGAAAGTGTTTTAAATTAACTACAATGAATATATATAGCCATGAAAAATTCTATTTTAATTAAATAACGCTCTAAAAGTACCTAAAACTATGTTTAAATATTATTTTTCAAATATTGCCGCGCAATAGGTCACCTCAAAACTTGTGATGTCATATGTAGGTAGAAAACGACAAACTCTTCGAAATAAAACTTGCAAAGAGATTCTAATACGTTTTGTGAAGTTTGGGGACTATATTGTAGTAATGGAACGAAAAAAATAGCAAAAATACATTTTATCAAAAGCATAAATGTAAAATAAACACAAGCTTGACTCACGGCATTTGCCTACAAATGACGTTATGCGCTGTGTTTCGTTTGAGATGAAGAACAGATTAAAAATGTCAGAATTATTTATTGATTTAAAAATATAAATCATTATTATTTCACAAAAATATTGATTGACTGGTCTTTCTGGTTCGTAGATATTTTCTCGATTACTGTCCGATCCCCTATTGTACCAAAGAGTCAGATCAATAATTAAGTATCATATTATTATAAAGTATCATAACTTTTTATAATATTTCCCATGAGATTTCTATCATACTGAGTGATGAGACGAACAGATCGTATTCCTGATGGTAAGCGTCGCCTGCCCATAACAATTGCAGTGCCACCCAAAACTTTTAATACCACCAAAAGCACTGCGTAGCACTGAATTGCGCTCATCCCGAGACATCAGATACTAAGTCTCAGTAATTTTGCTGGCTTCAATAAAATATTTGTTTTTAGAATCATATTTTTGGCTTATAGCAAGAAGCAATGTCATTACGCGGTCCGACAAAATAAGACTGCCCACCTAGGTCAGAAAATCACCGATATTTTTGTTGTTGAGATGAAACCGTACGTTTCAGTTTCGTATTGCAACATTTGCAACGCACTCCACGTCCGACAAAAAGTCGGTTCTACAAGAAATCGACGCGCCCCGTCCGACCCGATTGTGACGTCACAGTCTCCGGCATACAAGATGCAAGCTACGTTCAAAGATATTTTGCTAGAAAGGGACGGAGCATCACCTTTATCATTAAATACTACAGACCTTCACCATTAAATATCTTTGGTGTTAGTTGAGATTTCGAAAAACTAATTTCAGATACATTTTTAGCATGTTCATGCGAGTTGATGGATACAATAAAAAATGTTTATCAAATACATATAATAGGGTATCTGTAATGTGTATCACGCTTAATCACGCTTAACATATACATACCCAACAGTACTACGATGTTATACTGTTGACCGGGCAGGGGGCGGTCTGGGCCAGGTTAGGTTCAGTCCGGGGCCAGACCGAGCAGGGGCGGACCGGACTACGTCAGACAGTACATACAGAGATAGCCCCGGCCAGGGCTTGTGTGTATAATCAATTTACATCAATATAAACGCGCCATTTGCGTGTGACATCAAAATGTGAGGACTGCGTGTGTCAATAATTTAGCAAAAAAAACTACGCAATTAATAATAATAATTATAGCACTAATAAATGTTTACAGGATTAATCTTTCAAAAAGTAATTTCCAGATTTTTTGACAACACATGCACATTCCCTATTAAAATACAGCTCAAAACCCCGCGTCCGGCCGGCACCCCCCTCGATTGCTTTTAACGACCGGGCTCCGGCCCGGACCGCGCCCGCCCTGCCTTCTGTATGACGTATTTCATACAAATACAATACATCAGAGCCAGGAACGCCGTAGGCCCGCTTTCTGTGTGACTCGGGCATATCGGGAATAGGGTATAGTGTTTTATAATTTGTATATATTTTTTACACTTATTAGATCTATATTTGGCCACTATCTCGCCTGATGTGAAGCAATGATGTGGCCTAAGGTGGAGCACATAGATCTACAGAGAGACGGCAGTTGGGCGGCTGCTCAGACCCGTCTCACCATATATGCTATTCTGTAAGGTAAATATTATCACTCTTATTACACTGCTTTCTAAGGCTATCATAAAATTGTGTTTATACTTATTATGAATATACATTAGTTTATAGTTATATTATTATTCATTTATTAGGATTTATATTTATATAAGTATCTAATGGTATAATAGTATTATTTATTTATGAATTATTGTACACCACCGTCTACTTCTTTTCTTCCGATACTGTCCATCCAAAGGTTGTCTGGAAGAGATCGCTCTAAGCGATAAGACCGCCCATTGTACTACCCTAGTTATAAGGTTTATCTGTAATCATTTTTTTTTTTTATGTTACTGGTATACAATAAAGAGTATTTGTATTTGTATTTGTATTTGTATTATCTGGTACTTTTATTTTTAACATTATTATTGCTTAAAATAAATGAATTTACTATTATTATTAGTCTAAATAAGGCAGCAGATAATCGTCAACAATGCTAACATTCATATGCCAGCTGAAGTGATTGACTCCCGGTACGGTTAACACGTGAAGTCGACCGCTCTCGTCCAGAGATCGCAGCCCGATGCGATCGGACACGTATATGTCTTGGGATTTCATCTCGATTACTGTCTCGTTGTCGTCATCGTAGTAGCCGAATTGGCTGGGAAATAGATAAAATATAATTATATAGGGATGAGTTTTGAACATCAGGGCGATCATGTATCTATTATTTCAATTAATTTCAATAAGAAACCAGTTTCGATTATGGTTTTGCGATCACGTAACCCGTTCGTTGCAATCAAACGTCAACTCCATTGAAATAAAAATAAGTTTTGACAAACAAAGTTTATATCGATTTATTGTTTTCGCTGAAATGAATTCTAATGCTGATGAAGAACAAAAATTCTATGCGCAATATTTTTAAATAAAATATTGTATAATTTTCATACCGATCTGCCTAAAAACGATAGAAAATAAATAAAGTATTATAGCGAAAATAGAAAAAATAAATAAATAGGATCTGATTAAAAAATGTACAGGCAATTTTGGCATGTGCTGTTATTTTGCAGCCTCAAAATTGAGAGGAACTTCGTACAAAATACATTCAAAACAAATTATTAATACATAGACAGTTAAAAAAAATACAGTGCGTCTGGTGTTTTGCTAGAAAACTATCAAACATCTCGTTTGATTAATCTATTAGCAAACTGAGTCTAATGGAATCAGGCGTGACGTTGCAGAAATTCATCTCAAACTTAAAACGCAATAAAAATATCTAGTGTAATTCCGCTGATTTTGTATACTGCTTGCGTTTGACCACTATGTCACCTGATGGTAAGCGACGATGCGGTCGACGATCTAGCACGCTTGCCAAGTACTTGTTCACTCGAGATTTGAAGATTTTTAGATTGCAGCTATCGGGAAAGATTGATTCTGGCAGGAAGTTCCACTAGTTAGCAGTGCGCATAATAAAATTGGAAGCGAAGCGCTTCGTGCGCGCTTGAGGAATATCCACCATGAACCGGTGGCGTGTTGCCGTACGTCTTGTAGTAATGAAACGGGATGGGGGAATTAGTTGGTGCAATTCCGACGCACACTCTCCGAAATGTTTTTTTCGTTTATGTAACTGAATGACGACACGAGCGGTTCGATTGCCTGATGGTAAGCAATACGCCAGCCCATGATGATGATGTATTCCCGGCCGGATTTCGGCCACGGCGACTGCATTCATCTCCTTATTGATTACGTTCGTGTGCTCGCATGTGACTTACATAGCCAATCTTCTTTGTAAAGATCCTCGAGCATTGCAGGCATGTGCACACCGTTAACATATGCATAATTAATTGCCGCAGGTGGTCGGGCTTTTAGTGTATCACGCTTAATATCCAGGTCATAGCGTCTCTGAGTTTCAAATTCATAGACTCTGGCTTTAACCAGAGCCTTCCACTCCGTCCGCCAGCCCATAACAATAGCAGCACCATCCAGAACTTTGTTTTGCAAAATCCTGCGCGACGCTGTGCTGCGCTCGTCACCCTGAGACATTTAGCTGTTGAGTCTCATAGTGCCCAGTAATTTCGCTGGCTACAATGCCCTTCAAGCTGGAACACAGTAATGCTCGCGCACTACTGCTTGGCGGCTGAATAACTGGCAAAGCGGTGGTACCCACCCAGACAGCCTCTCGCATACGAGAAACCTACCACTAGTGCAAATGAAAATGTATCCGATGAAAGACCGATAGACTGGCAACTCTGCGTCGATGTATAATATTATTTTATTTTATTCAGCTGAATTACACTAGAAATTTTATTGCGTTTCAGGTATATCAAACTGCATTCCATCTCACCTGCTCTGCCAAGGAGTTATGACGTTATCATCGGGACCACCAATCAGGACCAGCCTCTTTAATCTGAGTAAATTATTCTTGAAGTCCGCCGATTTCGCTGACCTGAAAGTAAAAAAAAGATACGAATTAGAACTACCTTTACCAGATAAATATTATTTTAATTTTTACTAAATTAATGTGAAGTCTTAAATAAAAATTTAAAATGTCTTATAAACTACCTAATCAAATAACCCACCCCAAACTGTACCCGGTGCAAAAGTGCCCATAACACTGGCGGTATTTGCGCGCTGGATAGCTATGGCTAACCACTAGGTACGATGTGTTCCGGCTTGAAGGGCATTGTAGCCAGCGAAATTACTGGGCATTATGAGACTCAACAGCTAACTGTGTCAGGGTGACGAGCGCGGTGCAGCGCCGCGCAGGGTTTTGCAAAACAAAGTTCTGGGTGGTGCTGCTATTGTTATGGGCTGGCGTATTGCTTACCATCAGGCAAACGACCAGCTCGTCTCGTCATTCAGTTACATAAAAAAAAAAAGTTACGAGCAGGAGCGGGGGTTGCCAGTTTTCTCCCTAATTCTACGCCCTATCTAACTCACCAAACTCTTGGCGTCATCGTCAGTGCCTTAACAGCCCATGGTCTCCAAATATTTTAATTAGAAAAAAATATTGTGTTCCATTGTATATTGGAACAGCGTCATTGTCAGGGGTTTATTTTATTGGAACTAATCGATGAGACGAGCAAGACGTTCGCCTGATGGTAAACGCCACGCATAAAAAATTTTAATTATAAAAAAATATTTTACGCAGAGTAGTAGATTTAAAATATTACATTAGGCCAGGGTTTCCCAAACTTTTTTTTACAGTGACGCCCTTGGGAATTTGCCATATTTTGCGACCCTTTGATCAAAAACTACCTACCGTACCAGTTGTAGTTCTAGCCTAGCAACAAGTTATCAGAAAATCTCCAAATAACTCTTATATTTTTTATTAGAAAATAAGAACAAAAACAAAACAAGAATGAAATTTAAGACATATCTATTTTACTTTGTTGAATGAAGAAGGATATGCTTGCATATTATTCTCAAAACGGGGCTCGAGTTTGGAAATTGCCACTCTCATCTCTTTCTCTACATTTATTTTCCATCTGTACTTGTTCTTTATTACTGCAACTGCAGAAAAGCCTGTTTCGCACAAGTACGATGACGCAAATGGTTGCAGAACCCTCAATGCTGCAGTGCTGCTGGCACGATATTCGTGAGAATCCATGTGGATCCATGAATGAAGGCCAGTCCATGTGGATCGCCTCACGACGCCCTTGGGATAATGTCGCACAGTTAGGGAAGCTCTGCATTAGGCAATGATTGTAATTGGATAAAGTAAATTTCATCATCATCATCACCATCAGCCCATCACGTTCCCACTGCTGGGACTCGGGCCTTCCCTCGTAGAGAGAGTATGGGCCATAATCCACCACGCTGGCCCACTGCGGGTTGGTGGATGTCACATGTCCTTGAATTTTTGTGATTAATTCTTGAACATGTCGGTTTCCTCACGATGTTTTCCTTCACCGTTTTTAGAGCGAGTGCTAATTCCGCACATAACTTAAGAAAGTCAGTGGTGCGGGGCCAGCGGGGTTCGAACTCAGGTGCGTCTGATCGAAAGTCGCACGTGCTCCCACTGAGTCACACTCGCTCCTCATAACTTAACTTAAGAAAGTAAATTTAATTTTATTCATTTCATTAACATTTGCGAAATTACTGGGCATATGTATGTGAGATTTAATACCTGATGTCTCGGGGTAAAGAGCGCAATGCAGTGTTACATAGTACTTTTTATGGTATTAAAAGTTCTGGGTGACACTGCAATTGTAATGGGCAGACGTGGCCCTTACCATCAGGCGAACGACTTGCTCGTATCATCACTCAGTTCAAAAAAAAACTTATTTGTTTCTAATACGTAATAACCTAGAGGTTATCTTGTCTTTAATCTCCTTGACAAATAAAATCTATGACGTCCAACACATTTTTATCGTAACTGACCTTCCGCGTTACGTTAGAAATAATACAAGTAGGTGAATGCCAATTTAGTTTTAGCGCGGTTTTTTGTCGACATGATTAGCTTAGAATTGTGTCATTAATTTTGATGAATTTTGATGATTTATACATCGAATTTTAGCTGACTAAACTAGGATAAAGTACTGAATTTCTGATTACAATTATTTCGTGTTTTAAACTTAGTCATTATTTTTTCTATTGTTTTTGTCACTAAAATTTAATTTATATTTAATATAAAAGCATTTCCGAGCTTAAAGAATTATTTTACAAAATTTGCGAGTGCAAAAAGATCAGGTTCCACCGAGATTTGAACTCGGATCGCTGGATTCAGAGTCCAGAGTGCTAACCATTACACCATGGAACCGACTGATGGAAGCTCCGAATTTGTCGCACAGTATCCAAATCAGTATTTGAGAATAGGACAATGCCTTATCAACATTTAATAATGAATAACAAGAAATACAATAATTATGAAATAAAATATAAGATCGATGTTTTGATCCAATTATAATAGGCCTTGAAGTGGGACATGTGCAACAAAATAATATTTTAAATTAATAATAATGAAATAATAACATTAATAACTTACTGTATCTTATTATTAATGTATGGCAGGAAGACACTGTAAGTCTCAAACAGTGTCTGATGATATGGATCATTCCAGTAATTGCCCACTGATGTATGTTGCCCAACGTTGGAATAGAACAGCTCCCAAACGGTATCTTTGACTAGGCTTGGAAATACCAGGTGAAGGAAGCCGGCTGGAAAATACCATTTAATAAAGTAAATTAAATTTATTAAACTGTTTTATTCACATATTTATTACTATTGTAGTGAAAGAGAGTAGAAGCAAAATCGAGTTTGAACTCCTTTGACAACTTTTTCTGTAATTCTAAAACTGCTTTCAGAAAGGTTACCATCTTATTGCGAGTGTCAGCTTCTATACATCATATATCTTTATAAGTAGACAGACAACTCATAATTTCACCTTGTATCTTGCCAATTTCCGACACGAATCCTAACGATAACGCATATGACGGCGCTGGCGGTGTCAATGGGTTAAATTATTGCCATGATATATGGTTTTGATTTAGAAAGAAGTCATATAAATAAAATAATTTACCTCCATATTGACCAGCCTGCGGAGAGCTCAAAGATATGAATGTGCTAACAGACACATTTGGAAAGGTCTGCACTATCCCACGCGCTACAAGGCCTCCTTGGGAGTATCCTGAAATGAAAATATAACAATCATCATTATCATAGCTGCTAGCGGTCGTTGCATAGCTGCCCTAGAATTTCATAACAGATATTTATGGTAAGTTAAGTAACAGTGTCAATAGGTTTTTTTTTTTACGCCTTATAGATCTATGTTTGGCCACTATCTCGCCTGATGTGAAGCGATGATGTGGCCTAAGATGGAGCACACAGATCTAGACAGAGACGGCAGTTGAGCGGCTGCTCAGACCCGTCTCCCCGATGGTTCACACGACTAGGTCGCTTGACGGCATGGCTTTGTTCGGTAGGTGGTATTACAACCACGGCCAGAACCTACCACTCCAAAGCGCGTAAGCGGGTTTCATCACGATGTTTTCCTTCACCGTTTTAGAGTGAGCATGCAAAATCTGCACTTAACTATAAGTCATTGGTGCAGGGCCGAGTCGGGATTCGAACCCAAGTGCGTCGGATCGAAAGGCGCACGAGTTCCCGCTGAGCCACACTCGCTCTAATTCACTGCAATATGTATTGTATTTATAGTCTTTATTTTAGTATGTTCAGTGTAATGTGTGATGTCCTGAATAAATGTATTTTATTTCTTCTTTCTTTCAATAATACTGTTAGTAATGTGTTCAAATCAAGGCTTTGGGTGGCTTGACATTTGCTCTCAAGTTAATGGCTACCGCAGTCTCCACTGTAAACACAGATAGGACTCTTTGGTTTGAGCGTACCTTTACATCTGAGTGTTGGTTAGCTCATTGCATGTCTCATATTTTATAACAATAGCTGTTTACAGTCTGGTGGCCGATGTGATGCAAGAGTGGGTTTGAAATAGTTATTATTTGAACTAATATGATTTTTCTGCAAGACCATCAATGGCTTCTTGAACGCTGCTTTTATAGCATAGATGAATACCTACATTTTAGAATTGATAATAATTGACATTGTAGTTTTAATATATTGTAATAATAATTGACATTGTAATAACATTTTAATTTTTAAACGATTGTATATGGATTTGATTTTTTTAATGATGTTGAATTTCATTATTTTATTAATTTTTAATTTTATTTGTAATTATTTGCTTATTCAATTTTAATATGTTGATGAAATTAATTTTATGTCTGTAAAAATTTGTACGCCTGCAAAGGCAGAATAAGAGATCTTTTTTTTGACACTAACTCCTGTACCATACCTTATTTTATGCAAATAAATGATTATGATTATGATTATGACCCTGCCTCGGGAAGTACCACATATTCAACCGGCAATTAGTGTGCTTGAAGAGCACTGTTTCAAGCGAAATTACTGGGTGTTATAAGACTTAAGAGCCTAAGTCTCAGGGTAACAAACATAGACCAGGATCTATGTATAATAATTGTTAGGTATTATTATAATAATTATTATTGGTTTTGTGAAACTTGTTATCATTTGGTAATGACTATTACATCAACAAAATGAGGGATATTTGATTGTCAATAATTAAAATTAGGTACCAATGAGGTTTATTCCCTCAGGGTGCTGCGAGGATATGTTGGCGACGTCCATACCAATTTCCAGGACCTGGTGCCACATGGTTTCCAGGCTGGACCAGCTCTCAAACCTGTCCACGTTGTACACGGTTGTGTTGGGATGTTTCTGAAATATATTATAACATATTTGTTTGAGTGACCAATGGACCAATTCTGGTCACTCTGATAGTAGTGAAGATAGCGATTAATGACATTATAAATATTGCTGACATTCATATTATTGTATATACTATTGACATTTTTATTATATTAATTCAATTTTGTAATTGCGTGTATTAATTTTTTTGTGTGATAAATATAATTGGTTTTAAATTGTTTTTGTCACAATAAATAAATAAATAAATAAATATTATTTTCTTATGTTTCGTCTTAACAACTTGAAAGATTGATTTAAATTGTCTGATTGTGTTTGTATAATTTATTGAATTTATATACTACTAGTATTTCCTGGACAACAAAAAAAATATAAAAGTATATTAATTTTTTTCCAAGACCATTTTAGCAAGATCTCCCCAGTATATGAGAGTGCATATTATGAAGAGGTCAAGCTGTATCTTCGTAGTCACCCAATAGATGTTGATATAACATACCCTATAATCTATGCTGGGACTAATGCTACCAAACCCTGAGAACCACATTAAAATCTGTTGAGCAGTTTTCGAGTCTGTAGATAACAAACATGCAGACAAAAATTCTAAAAACCCTGGATTCGTGTTCAGTACCCTCTAAATAATAGAACCCAGTTGATTTTTCAAAACTATCTTCAATGTACAAAATTGACTGTACCATTTTTACAATAGTATAGATATGATATAGATTACAAACAATGTCCTTGTTATGCTATTGTTTACTCATTCACAAAAGAAAATAAAAGTCACCTGTTACATTTACCCAAAGACCTTCGTGTGGCATTGACCCTGAACAATCAAACATAAACATTAAAAAAACATACCTCTTCAATCCTATGCTTTATCATTTCCATACTGTTACTCCCAGTCATGATTCCATGAATTAAAACCACAGGCTTATACGTTAAACTAGATCTTATCAATAAAGTTAATGCAAATACTAACAGCAGAGTCATTTTTCCTACTTCAGAACAAAGAATAATGCGCGACAAAATTCATACACGAGCAAGAGTCAACCAAAATTTTGTATTCACTGAACTGTAATCAATTTAATCTTTTAGCAGCTATTGACGTAATGATTTGCGCAATTTAGAATAAACAAGTACGCCACAAAAACAACAAGAACTCTATTTACAATAATATGACTAAAAATAATGAATGAATGAATAAATGTATTCCACAGACGACTCAGACGAGTTGGTTCCTCCTTGGTTGTGAAATGTCAAATGATAAATGAAATGCTAACCTAATGCCAAACTGTGCTTGTGCCTGACTGTTGTGTTCATTGTGTTGTGTCACAGGTTGTGTTGACTTTTGAGTTGAGTTGAGGTGTGACACTGTTACACTAACATGGCACAGACACACACTGACAGACCGACACTGCAGTGCAGGCAGTTGATAGATGTCTGCACAAAGTACACTTTTATACCGGAAAGATGACTGCTGCATTGCATGCATCGTTATCAAAACATGGAATTAGGAAAAATTACAACTCCACTTACGTAGGTATGATGCCTTTATTACTGAAAACAACTCTACACTCTACTTACTAAAACTAAACTAACTAGGTACTTGCAAGGAGAAGCAATTGAACAACCCATAGACCATTAAAGGTCTATAGATAGCTCCATTGCTCCAACGTAGGTATTAGTAGTTACTACTAGGTTACTAGGTATTTAAGCCAGAATCAAAAAACCTATGTTTGAAACGTATGAAAGCCATTATCAGATGATGAAAAAGAAAATTTGCGCCATCACCAGCCACTGTTGAAATAATTGAAATAAGTATTTCCTGGGCGACTCACGTACTCACTTCATTAAGATGGCGGGCATTAACACACTGTGTTACACAGGTGTAAATGGCTGTAACATATGTGTAGCAGCTACCAAGGTAAAGTAAACGTTGCAATGTAAGTTGCAGCCTCAATCACAGTATCACGTAAACATGCTAATACCGCTTTTAACTTGTCAGTGCGCCAGCTAGCGCCACCGGCGCTGTTATTGTGTGAAAAACCAAGGTGATACTCTTCTCTCCAAGGCTTATCACACGCAACAGAGAATGGTTATAAAAACTAAAGATCTATAAATACATTTAAAGCACAATAATTAAATATTTTATTTTCATGACATCAAATCATCAATGAAAAACGACATCACCAATAATTATAAAAAACTCTTTTCACTCACTATTCAAATATTCTTCATTCTATCATACCAGCCAGTCTGAAGGTAAACTATTGAAAACCTCTTCCTAATAGTTCTGTTATGAACATCGTCTTCACATTCTTGTTCATTTGCAATGCTAGTACATGTTCATGTCGTTTTTATGAATGAAAGGTGTGCATAAAACGCGTAAGGGATTAATAATAACACATTTCTAACAAAACCAATCAATGATTAAACAACAAAATGATGAGAGTTCGCCTGATGATAAGCAATACATCTGTATATTTCGGCCTGTATTTCGTGTAACACAAACACTGTATATAAAAAGGTACAGCGCTATGGTACGTTTACACGATGAGCTGAAACAGTTTGATGGGCTACACCACTCTTTGGGTTACACATACTACTGAGTTAGCAAAAGGATTTCAGGTTTATTTATCTCTCGGTCAGTGACAGCTGTGTCTCATGTCAATGACGAGTTATGTCAACTTGTGACCTAGCTGTCATGTGTCACCCTGGGCTGGCACTGACACTGACAATTCAGTATTCACAACAATTCACAATCACAATAGTGAGTGAAGTGAAGAAATAACGTTCGCACGTGTTTATTTTCTAAAAACCTTTGTACGTGTTAAAACCTATCAAAACGTAAACGTATAAACTAGTGTTCAATGTTTAGTGGTTAATTTTTCTATAAGTGGTATAATTAGTTGATTAGATAAAATATCATTTATAGGTTATGTTATTCCTAAAATATTAACACCTTGATATCTTCCTACAGGTGATCTGTAACCATGGCTACATCGCTAGCCTCTCAGCTGCAGGCGCTAGCCCTACCGCAAGCTACTGTCTACACAGAAAACACGAAAAGGGCATCTTTACTGTTTGACCCTCACGAAGCCGCGCTTAAGGACCGCGACACTTTCTTTCAACTCGGACGCAGCGGGCTTTCCGAGCTCATTTCTCTTTATGAAGGTTTCCGAGCCTATGAAGAAAGCCTATTCAGCGAATCATCAAAAGATTTTGAAAGATCTGTTCAAACTAAAGAAGTTAATGACAGCCTTGACCAAACCATTGAAAGTTTTCTCATTCAACTGTCTCCATATTTACCATTGCAATCGTCACAAAAAGCCCTGGAATGGCTCATCAACAGATATCATATACATGAATACAACCAAGAAGCCATAATTGCACTGATTTTGCCCTACCACAGCACAATGATATTTGTTCGAATGCTCCAACTTATGAATTTAAAGAATTCAAAGTTTAGCTGGCTGCGTTCCACCCAGAAGCATGATATCCCATTGTCTAATCAAGTCTTTTATAATGCTTTAGCAAAATCTGATCTAATGAGCTTCATTGCAAGGACTACTCTAAAATATGTGGAACAATTTGGCGAAAGAGCATCTCTACTGAATACAGTATTTGCTTTCTTTTGCCAGGGCGTTATCGGAATGTATGATGCTAAAAAGGAAGTTTCAAATAAAACAATTATACATCTTTTACCAGTACTAATAAAAGCTATTAACTCCCCAATAGAGGATTTCAGAGCAACGGCATACATTATCTTGGGATTCTTATTTTCAAAGTGTAATCTCCAAAAAAGCACACTGGATCAGATTGTTGACAAGCTTTTGACAACTGATTTTGATTTGTCCTATGATGTGACATTGCTTATAGTAATTTTATACGACACCCAGAAACAGTACACCACTATGTCTGAAATGATTCTGAATGATTTGTCAACTGACATAATGTACACTTTGTGCGAACACTTGAAGATTTTAGTAAAAAGTCAGAATAACATCTTTCCCTTTGTGCACAATTTTCTATCAAGTGTACTCCCCCGGATTCAAAAGGACAATGAAGAGTTCATGAGATTTTGTAAGCTGCCTGAAATACTAATTGAAGAATTAGATTTGAAAAATCAGCAACCAGAGGAAATTCTCAGGTGAGTCATCACATCAATCAATGATTTAACTATTATTCAAAGGCTTTTTATGGAGAGCTCATGAAAAACAAGCTTCTTAACAGCGTCAAAAATACAAATATTTTATTTTCTATTACAGGTGTGCAGTGGCTTCTTATTATCCGGTGAAGAAACGCACAAAGAAAACTGGAAAGGATGTTGATGGTAATGAAAGTGACATAGAAATTATAGAAGACGAAGGTGAAGGAGACAAGTATAAATCAAAAATATTCAATTGGTACAAAGCATTCATGAAGAATTTGGAAAGACAATATCCTGATGCTTTTGATAAAATTACCAAAGAGGAAATAAAAAATTGTAATCCTTACAGAAGAAACGCTCTGACAAAACTACTATCGTTTAAACCTTCTATAGCTCACAAAGTTGGTACAACTCATTTGTTTGAGTCTGTAAACAATGTAGATCCTCAATTAAGAATTCGAGCTATGCAATACATTGGGGAAAAATTTTCTGAGATAAAAAAAGAGGACTCGGATTTTGTTAGAGACTCTATCATAAATAGGCTTACGGACGATCATCCAAACGTAGTGGATGTCACTTTAGATATACCTATTGAAAACTTGACAGAGATTTTGAGTGAAAGTGAAATTACAAATGTTTGGGTGAAGATTTGTTCTCATCAAGAAATAATGTGGCAGCCAATTGTGGAAAAAGCCATTGTAAAGATCTGTGACTCGGAAATGATGCCGGTCAACCAAGATATGATTCTGGCTCTTGTTCCACATTTGTTCCCTGATGACGAAGAATCAGCGAAACTTGCTTGGGTGATACATAAGTCCAAGCTGGGGGATAAACTTAAACTCAAAGGCAATATTCAAGGTTCATTTGAAGATAATCATTCTATGATCACAGAATGTGTATTCAAAATATTGTTTGTGGACAGGTTGGCCAATTTCAATGACATACTCGATGAGAATATTCTGAATAAGAATAACACTACAGATATCTGTTTATACATTCTTCTTAAATCTTGCTCATTCAATAAAGTAAGTGTGGAAGAAATTTCCGGAATACTGAACTTGCTTCTGGAATCTGTAGAAAGCAGGTCCATAGTTATGTCCTCAGAAGGCCATAAATTCTCGAGCAAGCTCATGGCAGAATTCTTCAGAGAATCAAAAATGGATAATATTGTGTTTGAAGTGATTGAATATGTGTTCTCAAGAGTCATCGAAGATATGAATATAAAGCAAATATCAAAACCTTGGTGTAATGTCTGCAAGACCACTGAAATGATCCTTATCAGGAGATTATACGAGATCTGTGTAACAGGTTGTGCCATTCCCACCTATGGGGAAAGTTATGTCAAACTGCTTCAGAAGTTGTTGAACAAATTCTTTAAAACCCCCAGAGAGAAATTTGAATTCATAGCTAACTTTGCTTGTGGTCACATATTCTACGCAGCCGAACCTAAAGATGTCATTGGACCAGAGCTTCAACTGAGAAGTCTTAAGCTGTTGGCAAATTTCCTTTCTGTTCAAGCAGATTCAAAATGGTTACTAGAATCTGATGTTATAATCGTAATGATTCTCTTTGCCCTCAACAACCCTATAACACCAATAAGAGAATGTGTGATGGATATTATAGCCAAGTTATTGGAACAGGAGTCAAACAAAAACGCAGTCTACGCGCGTTTATTACAAGAGCTTCTTGAGCATAAAGACGAACTTTTGCTGGACCACAATCAGATTACACAAGTTCTTCACACAATACTGACCAATAAGGAGAACCAGAGCAAAGTGTTCCGAAATAAGTGCTTATTGAAATTGACTTCAATACTAAATTCTGATACACCATCTCACGTAAAATCGAGTCTACTGAATATATTTGACCATTTCAACAATGCCTCTGCATTCCCACTTCTTCTTCCTGCTATAAACTCTCTTGAAAAAACTTTGAAGATGAAAACTTTGGACACGAAACTAGTATTTGATATGTATGAATCAAATATCTTCAGAGGTGTCTACGGTCATATAAATGAGTCAACAGTAACCACATTTGAGAAAGAACAAATCTGGAGTGCTATAGAAACGGGATTGAAAGAGTATAGAGAATGTATTTTGCAAGACCATGAGCAGTTAATAAGCCCAGCAGTTTTGATAATGAAGCAGATAGAAGAAGACTCATTCAAGAAAGTTCCAGAAAAAACACGCAAAGATTTGGTGCGTCTTATCGCTTTAGCTGGTGCTGTTAGCAATAATCCAAATATATCAAGTGTGGCATCAAAAACAATGAAAAAGATTCATGTCAACTTTGCTGACTTCAAACCTATTTTAGAAGATATGTTAAACGCTAAATATTCTGATACTGATGCTCTGTCCAAGAAAAAGAAGAGTAATGTTTCCATGCTCTCATATGAACTTACAGAAACAGATGAGTGGAGGCTAGGTGTGGCTATCCTCGAATATGTTCAAAACAAGAAGAAAATGGACCTAGACCACTCATTTGTTACTCTGTTATTCCAATTACTGCACAAATGCTTAAGATTCGAAGAGCAATCTTACGTTGAGTACACAAAGCAGCTAATACTCTCGTCATTGTGGTATTATTGCAAAAAATTCGTCAATGAAACTGACAAGGACGTTTTGAACTCAGTAAAATCTTGTTTCAAAGTGGAGCTGATAATTCAGTGTATCAGAGGGACACAGAACCCACAGACGCATCATCATGCCCTAATTCTATTATCGCATGCGGCATACATGTTACCGGAACAAGTGCTTCATCATACAATGGAAATATTCACATTCATGGGCACGTCCGTGCTCAGGCATGACGACGCGTACAGTTTCCAGATTATTATCAGGATTATAGAGACCCTGATACCAATTTTAGTGAAATTAGATAAAGGTGTTGAAGAGCATTCTGAAAAAGAGCTTCAGCAGTTGCAAAAACGCGTCGTTCCAGTGTTGCGTATATTCGCTGATGTTGTGTTACACGTGCCCGAACATAGGAGATTACCACTCTACAAGAAGCTTATGGAAACCATCGGTCCAAGTCAATTCCTTTGGGTACTGGTAGCGTTATTAATGGAAGCGCACGTCGCTCATTTCGTTGAAACAAAGAAGAAAGATAAAACACCTTCTCGTACTCTGGCTGATCAGGAAGATCCAATTAACAGATTAGACTTCGGACAGAGCATTCTTCTGGAGTTCCCTCCAGAAATCGGAATGGAAACCTTTATAAAACTCATCCTTCATATCAAGTCATTGCCAATGCAGAAAGACGAGGATTCTATGGAAACAGAGTCCGATCCTAGCGAGGTGTACAGCGTTAATGCACATACTCCGACACAGCTACGTCACTATAAATACGTTTGCATCACCTTCATGAATGCGTGTCTTGGTTCTTCAAGATTCATCCAGCATAACAGCTTTGCTAAGAATATCAAAACTATGGAAGCGCATTACAAGACGCTCATAATCAACGTTTTAACTTTCGTCCAAGCCATATCTAAGGTTACTGATGAGAAAACGGCCAAATATCGGCGAGTCATGCTTCACTACAGCTACGACCTTCTGGATCACACCAACAACTTGCTATCGGCTCCTATGTTCTTGAATGTTATCAGAGGCTTGCTAAAGCACACCTTGCAGACTGTTCGAAGGAAGTCAATGGAGTTATTGAACTCGAAAATCCAGCACAATCCAGAATTTCTCACCGATGTCGATGCGCAGCTGTTATTATCGCTGCTCCAGCCGCTTTTGGATATCATCAAAACTATCGAGAACAAAGAAGAAAACCTGACTGAAACCGCTGCTCAAGAATTAGAATTGAACCAACAAACAGCTCTGCTGTCTTTGAAACTGTTGACCAGAATGCTAGCACAAGAAAATCCGGAACCATTCAAAAGTGTATTAGAGACGGTCACAGATTACACATGCAATCCGGATATATCTGGAAACGTCATGGCTTCGGTTGTATTATGCTTAGCAGAGTTATGCAATAACCTGAGAGCTCACGCGCTAGCCAGTCTTCGGAAATTCATGCCTGCACTTATCAAAGTATTGAAGAGTCAACGCAAAGCAGAAACCCCGGAACTAGTACTGCTGAGCACCGTGACAGCAATATCCAAAATCGTTGAAAGCCTTCCAATGTTCTTGAGTCCGTATCTTCAAAAAATCCTACAGGAGTACTCGATTTTGTATGCAAAGTGGCAATATTCAGAGCATACTCAAGTGTCAGTTGTTATCACCAAGCTAGCTTACATAAAGAAGAAGATTGCCGCCGCAATTCCGCCTAGAGTTTTGATTCCTGTCGTGAACGAGACGCATCAGATGCTTCTGGCGAAAAATAACTTCGACGCTATCGGTCCACTCATGTCAGTACTGGCTGATAGCTTTGCGAACGTCACTCCTGCCGATTTCAATGCATTACAGCAAGATCTAACGACCTTCTTCTTGAATGCTCTAAGACTAAGAAGTGACGCGGCTGATAAAGACATCGATGTGGCAGTTATAGATTTAGCTGAGGACGAAGTAGTGAATGCGTTAGTCAGCCTGGTGCTTAAACTTTCTGAGACGAGTTTCAGGCCGTTCTATTTTAAGATTTACGACTGGGCGATAAGGTCTAATGTTGAAGGGCAGAAGGAGCGAACTATTACTTTCTACAGGTGAGTTTTGTTTTGTATAAAAGATATGTATCATTTCTGTGATGTAATGGTTGGGCACGGTACATGGAGGTAGCGGGTTCGATTACTAAATAGTGTCAGGATTATGTTGTCTTAACCTTCGGTAGTTTTATTTAATTTTTTTTTTTACCCTTATTAGATCTATGTTTGGCCACTATCTCGCCTGATGTAAAGCGATGATGTGCCCTAAGATGGAGCACATAGATCTAGAGAGAGATGGCAGTTGAGCGGCTGCTCAGACCCGTCTCCACATGGTTCACCGAAAATCATCCCGAAACACGACTAAGTCGCTTGACGGCATGGCTTTGTTCGGTGGGTGGTATTACAACCACGGCCAGAGCCTACCACTCCAAAGCGCGTAAGCGGGTTTCATCACGATGTTTTCCTTCACCGTTTTAGAGCGAGCGTGCAAAATCTGCACTTAACTATAAGTCATTGGTGCAGTCGGCCGAGTCGGGATTCAAACCCAGTTGCGTCTGATCGAAAGGCGCATGAGTTCCCGCTGAGCCACACTCGCTCTATAATCTTATTATCAGGTAATTAACGATGTCGTTTCTTATTTTCAGACTAAGCAGCGCGATCGCCGAAAAACTAAAAGGTCTATTCGTCTTATTTGCCGGTCACTTCATCAAAAACGCTGCCGAATTGCTGGACGCTTGTAACAACAGCAAAACCGAAGAACTTTACTTTGACACTGAAGAGAAATGCCTGATTTTAGTCAAATACATAATCAAGACGCTCCATATAGTGTTCTTGTATGACAGTCAGAGCTTCCTAAACAAAGATAGGTTTGAAACACTCATGCAACCAGTTGTGGATCAGCTGGAGAATACCATGGGTGGGATTTCAAGCCTTCAGTCTAGAGCAACAGAGGTGATAATACCATGTGTAGCGCAATTTGCCGTGGCGACGGCTGATGACTCGCTTTGGAAGTTACTGAATTACCAGATACTGTTGAAGACTAGGCACAATGATGCAGAAATAAGGTTTGTTTTTAAAAAAAACATGCTTATAATTTTTTATTTAAGTTCACCTTTCAGAGCAATTTTGATTCTAAAGTAGTGCAGAGCCCTGTAGATAATACTGGGGCCACAGAATAATTAATAGTACAAGCTGTGACGGTATTGTATCTATGAAACTGCACTGATGAGCAAGTCGTTCTCTTGATGGTAAGCGCCACGCTTTCCCATAAGAATAACAGTGCCACCCAAAACTTCAAACTTTTAATTGTTATGTTTCCGAGAAAATTAAAAATCTTTGCGGCTTGACGTATATATGACGTATATATGCGATAAAAGCTTGTATTAAAAATAACATGTTTATCTCTTGTCTCAGATTAACCGCTCTCGACTGCCTCGTGGCCACAGCTAGCCAGCTTGGTGCCAGCTGGCTGCCCCTCCTGGCAGAAAGCGTGCCATTCCTGGCTGAGTTACTAGAAGATGGTGACGCGAGAATAGAGACAGCTACAAAGGAAGCCGTGAGAAAATTGGAGCAAATACTCGGCGAGCCGCTTGAGAAATATTTTTAGTTATTAAGTTGTGTTTTGTATACAATTATTGTTATAAATGACTTGAAAATTAAAGTTTTTTTTTGAAATTGCCAACAAAGCAAAATATGCGAAAATATTACAGCTTATAAACACATTAGTCAGATGTGTAAAAACAGTTCTCAATCGTTACTGTACGAATGTGGAAATTGTATAAATATGGAATTGTACAAATAGTGACGATATGGGTTTGTTGTTATTTGTTACAGATCAATGACCAGTTTGTTCAGCATGCTACTCTGAGGTTGCGCTTAGGCCAACCAACTCTTTTTTTATTTTATTCTAGGTTTACTTTCATTACAATATGGTTTTGGAGGGATTCTCGTTTGCTGATTGCTAGATGTTTCTTGTTTAGCGCCACCTAGCACAGAAGTCATTGAACTACGCTAACATTACCTGTGTTCGCGGTGACACGAAAGAAAAAGTTTGTCAGCGCCACCTAGTGCCAACAGTTAGAACAACGTTAAAGCTGGGGAAACTAAACACTCCAATATTTGTTTAAAATAGCGCCATCTATTGCATAAGCTTAGAACTACGTTTAGGGTGTAACGAAATGAAACAAGCAAGCGGCTCCGTTTTTTATGCTAGATGGCGGTACTAGTATCATTTTTATATAATAGCACAGTTATCATCAAAGACAAAGTATTTTATCTTTGGTTATCATGATCCAAATAAATATTAAAAATGCATATTTTAAAATTGCGTCGGCATTCGTCAATTTCTTTTTAATTCTTTTGAATTATGTAACTAAATAGTTTTCGCAGAATTGATACATATACTTAGGTATAGTTTTTATGATCCTACTTCCTAGTCTTCCTATTAAGATTATAAATTCGAAAGTTTGTTAGAATAGTGGAAACATCCACCCAATGTTTGTTATTTAATTCACGCAAAAACTACAGAATGGATTTTGATGAAATTTCCTAGAAAAGGACTTCGGCTACTTATTATTCCGGGAAACCGCGGGTGAAACGGCAAGATGCAGCGAGTAACTAATAAAACGATCGTAGAGGCAGGATGCCTACGAACTACTACGACTACGATGTTTTAAAGAACTACGAAAGCTACTCACAATCTCCTCTATGCTTTCGTACAAAGCAAAGCTAAATAATTAGGTACCTACTTACCTACCTACTTAAGTACTAAGTAAACTATAAATAGCCCAGAAATAAAAAAAAAGACAGAAGCATCACTCCGTAAAGAAATTTAAACAAATTGCAACTCTTGCTATGACGCAATAAATTCAATTCAGCTCGCGTAGCGCTGCATACCTACCAGTCATATTAACCTACAGAGCGCCTCTCTTTCTATCGCATAACTCTTATCTCTTCTGACGCGGCACGTGTAACGACGCGCGACCCGCCGCCGGTGTCCGGCTATGTACTTGTAGCTTCGTACCTACAGTGCGGAGTGCGCTAGGCCTGACATAGCATAAGTAGCATGAAATATGATGTAGGCAAATACCTACTTATTTATTGTGTACCTTTAGGGAAACTTCGACTGCAATCATCCGTAAAACAGGCAAGACAACAAACTTGGGGAGTTTGCACAGGATCCATAGGCACCGAAGTAAAATAAATTAACACCCTCTTCGAAAGTAATCGACCCTTGAAACGGGCAAAGTTTGGATTTTCTTTTCAAGAACAGGCTGATAATTTTGAATAAGTACAATATAATACAATACAATACTTAATTGCACACCAGAAGAAAATACATTTTTGATGTTAAACAGAAGAAAATGAGCACAATGGGCGGTCTTATTGCTAAGCAGCGATTTCTTCCACAGTCTTCTAGACAAAAGTACTTACCTACTTGGTTTATTTGCATTCTTATATTTGGGATTTGTAATCTTCTTTAATACTACTACTATTGCAAAAGGTTTCGTCCCGAGAACAACAATGTGTCCCAAATGGGACCAGCCCCCCTACCCATATGTCCCTCAAGCGGCAATCGTATATCGTGTTGAGTTCAGTTTAGGGTATAGATTCACTGCGAAAATATTTTATTATGCCATTTATTGTCCCATTAAGTTTATCTCAACTTTTAGTTATCATATTTTGGTATAAATGAATGAAATTAATTCGATTTCTTGCCTGAGTCGATAATAATTAGTCGGTATCTCATTTGTCGCAGTGAAGCTATACCTTAGTTTGAGCTCAACACGATATACGATTGGCGCTTGAGGGACATATGGGTACGGGGGCAGATTATTCGTCTTTTTGTAGGTATTGTGTCTCTAAAGTTATTGTATTGTACATCATGAGGAAATTGGCATGTCCAAGACATATACACCTATATATTTTATTATGAAATAAAATAATAACCACAGCTCGGTATTTCAAAAGTCAAGTCATAAGATATTTATAAATCATGCACAAAACATGCACCAATTAACATCATATACACATAATACAAATTAATTCAAATACTTTAAAAATTGTAACATAAAATATCATGACTGAAAAAAACGTTAAACATGTCTACCCATTTCTTTCCCATACTCAAATTGAAGTCCTGGACTTCATTCGCTCCAAGAAAATAAATGTGAAAACTGACTCTATCAGTGTAGGGCTTCGGAAATACGCCCGCTAGAGAAGATAGTCCCATAAAACTGCGGGATGTCTCTTTTAAAATAACAAAAAATTTTACAATTTACAATTAACTATAAATTATAATTGACATAACACATTGTCAAACTAGAAGTGCGAGTGAGATTACCCATAATTATTCATAGGTAGTAATGGTTAATATTCTTTGGTCATAGCAACGAAAACTAACTATTACTTGGTCATAGTATCAGTAACATGAAAATATGGGTAATATATAAATTGGTTTACAGAATTAGTCAGCTGAAGTGGCAGTGGGCCGGACATATTAGCCGCAGAACCGATAACCGCTGGGGTCGACGCGTTCTATAGGCCGACCGTTTAACTCGCGTATCGCCTGCGCGGTAAGAAGGGAGCGAGGGGAGATGTTAGCGGGTGGGTGAAAGGGAAAGGACGTAAGCTCTCTGCTCCGCGCACCCCTTTCACCCACCCGCTAACATCTCCCCTCGCTCCCTTCTTACCGCGCAGGCGATACGCGAGTTAAACGGTCGGCCTATAGAGTGGAGACCGCGAATTGGCAAACGTAGTGTAGAACGCCCTCAGGCTAGGTAGAGCGACGATCTTCGCAAGGTGGCAGCAGCTGGATGAGAGTAGCCGGGGATCGTGCTCTGTGGCGTGCAATTGGAGAGGCCTATGTCCAGCAGTAGACTGCAATAGGCTGATGATGATGATGATGATATAATTTGGTATATAGATACAGTAGCAGTAAGAGTGACCGGACCAGACCATACTATAGTTTAATTTCTATAGTTACATACATGTAAGTAGGTATACCTACTTCATTAAAACATAAATAGAAGACTGCTTTGTTTGTATAATTCCTACGTATGATGAATTTATTACGAGTCGCTGCTTTACTCAAATTAAGGAAAACGTAGGAAAAATAAAATCCTTCTTTAAAAAATCGCCTTCTCATGATTTGAGAAGTTTCCATGCATCGCTGGCTTTGTCCTTTGGAGAGGGTACTTCAGAGCCCTTCTTTGCCAGACACATGTTTAAGATCGCACAACACGCGCTTGTAAAATGTTTTTGATGTTTAATTTAAAACTATTTTTAATTTATAAGGAAATCTTATAACATACTACCGCAGAATACTAAGGGACAGAAGCATCACTCCGCAAATAAATTTAAACAAATAGCGACTCTTGCTATGACGCAATAAAATTCAATTCAGCTCGCGTAGCGCTGCATACCTACCAGTCATATTAACCTACAGAGCGCCTCTCTTTCTATAGCATAGCTCTTATTATCTCTTCTGACGCGCTATGTACTTGTAGCTTCGTACCTACAGTGCGGAGTGCGCTAGGCCTGATACTACATAGAGCTCCTTCTTCTTCTTCTCTCGTGTTGGTGTGCGGCCCTTTTCCATGGCTCCGAACGCAGCGTGATTACGGTTTCTCAGGTGATGGTCAAAAGTGATAAAGTAAAAAAAAAAACACTTTAGCTCTCATTCAGTTTGGCCATCTCAACCACCGCAGCCGCTCAACTGCCGTCACTCTCTAGATTTATGTGCTCCATCTTAGGCCACATCATCGCTACACATCAGGCGACATAGTAACCAAGTGACTAGTGACCAACATAGATCTATTAAGAGTAAAAAAAAAACTTTTGGCTCACTTCGACCCTCTTCGGTTGATTTCGTCTCACCCAACTTCGAACTACTTTGCCCCATCTCTGCCCACTTGGAGTAAATACTCCGAGTGGGCAGAGAAGAGATGGGGCAAGTTGTAGGTACATAAGTCTGTTGGGTGAACTGAACCCAAGTTGACAGACTGTCAGCTGATAGCAATAACCTTCCCTGGCCCTCACCGGCGCTCACTGTAGGTATACCGCAGGCGTATCGCGAACAAATCTGCCGAGACAAAGAAATTTACAATGTAAAACAAGAAAGTGACAGATTAAAAAAAAAAAAACACATTTTTATGTGCCTTTTGGGGTTAGACCTAAAAAAAATAACATGATTGGCATGGACCAAATATATTTAGTCCATGTTATTGGGATGACCTACATTCGCGTGAGCGCGCTCTAGGCATAAAACAAAGTTCGATTCTATTAATTCTAAATTAATAGGATCAAACTTTGTTTTAGTAGTAGGTAGCGACCTGCCCCGGTTCCGGCTACAATTTACTAATGTCGACATTTTTAACGACTTCATTACATATTTTCCTACTATAAAATAACATAAAATAGCCTTTTATTACCTTAGATATCGCACTAATCGTAAGTAATGGATTTTTATAATATCTATTTATAAACGTGCATATTTTTTTCTTTTGATTTTTTTACGCACCCATATTTAAATAAAAGCCTCCTCCATGCGTTGCAACATTTTGCGATCCTGAGCCAGTCGTGTCCAAACAAAAACTTAGAATTTATGTATTGTACATATTAACCTGTAAAAAAAGCTCTAAATGACAGTGAAAACCGTATCAAAATCCGTGCGTGGTTTAGAAGAAGTAAGCGGAGAAACAGAAATGAGGACGCGGATAGCGACTTTGTTTTAAATGCACAGCCTCTGTGGTGTAGTGGTTGGGCAGGTTGGCCCAAATTTCATACACCACTGAGGTTGCGGGTTCGATTCCCGTGACGGGACAAATGTTTGTGCACAGAAAAAAGCGCAAGCATTTGTTTCGTGTCTTGGTGCTGTGGGACAATGGTCCTCAAAGTTCCTGGTTCCCTAGATACAGGGAATCCTAGTCAGCGGTCAGGATCTATGTATGTGACCGTTGAGCGTTATTTATTTTATACTATTTAGAGATTATTAGCTATTCAAAGTCAAACTCAGTGGCATTTTTAAAAATATAATATACTAGCGACCCGCCCCGGCTTCGCACGGTTATTATACATATAAACCTTCCTCTTCAATCACTCTATCTATTAAAAAAAACCTCATCAAAATCCGTTGCGCAGTTTTAAAGATTTAAGCATACATAGGGATATAGGGACTTAGGGACAGAGAAAGCGACTTTGTTTTATTCTATGTAGTGATGATGATATATGGACAATAAGTATCAACATCATCAGCCCACTACGCTCCCACTGCTGGGACACGGGACTTGCGGACTTCTCTCATAGATAGATAGTATGCAACACAATAATTATATATAGAACAATTAAATGTTGCGCGGTGTCAGGAAAAGGTTCCAAGTAGTTCCGACTCAGCATAACCTAAGGTAAGAGCGAGTATGGCTCAGTGGGAGCACGTGCGAATTTAGATCCGACGCACCCGAGTTCGAATCTTATGGCCCCGCAACACTGACTTTCTTAAGTTATGTGCGGATTTAACACTCACTCTAAAAACGGTGAAGGAAAACATCGTGAGGAAACCGGCATGTCAATTTATCACAAAAATTCAAGGACATGTGACATCCACCAACCCGCACTGAGCCAGCGTGGTCGATTATGGCCCTTACTCTCTCTACGAGGTGAGGTCTGAGTCCCAGCAGTGGGAATGCAATGGGCTGATGATGATGATGATGATGATAAGCTAAGGTAATAAATACTTTATTTTGTACGCGACCTAGTAACTATTAATATATTTAATAGTCAAAGCTAATGTCTGCGCCTGTGGTTTTTTAATATCCCGAGTTCTATAATTACACCTTCCATATTTGACGGCTCAAAGATTCCACACAAAATCCCGCTTAATATATCCGCCGGAGATATGTTCGGTCGGAATAATAATTTCACATAACTAAAGACAACCTTGCCTTGCCGTCGCGTCGTCTGTGTTTCCACACAAATATAATCTAGCTGTGTGTTTAAATCAGTAGGTGGCCGTGGTTGTAACACCACCCACCGAACTAAGCCATGCCGTCAAGCGACCTAGTCGTGTTTCGGGATGATGTTCGGCGAACCATCGAGGAGACGGGTCTGAGCAGCACTCAACTGCCGTCTCTCTCTAGATCTATGTGCTCCATCTTAGGCCACATCATCGCTTCACATCAGGCGAGATAGTGGCCAAACAAAGATCTATTACGCGTAAAAAAAGGTACTTACTAGGTAAGCGTGCTACATCTTCCACATCGACCACATCGTCGCTTCCCGTCAGGTGAGATCGTGGTCAAGGGCTGACCCAGTCAGATGTATAAAAAAAAAACAAATTCCTGAAATGTTGGTAGTCAGTGTTGCGGGACCATCGCGATTCGAACTCGGGTGTCGGATCGAGAGTCGCATGTGATCCCACTGAGCCACACTGGCTCTAGACGTACCCGGACTGTTTTATATTAACACAAAAATCGAATTATTATTTAGATTTTTTTATGTACCTACAAACTACCCACCATATTCTGAAAATAAGCACCGAGCTACGGTACGACGCCCACCTGTGCCGATAACAGGGTACGTGAAGCACATTATCAAAGTTCAAAAGTTCTTTATTCAATTTTGGCATCACAGACGCATTTATGAACGTCTTCAAAAAAGAACCACTACTCAGAAGATACGGCAAGAAACTAAAGGCCATTTTTTTTTTTAACTTTTGTTACAATATTTTATGCATTGAGGAAGTGTAAGACCTCTATGATTTTATGTTTGTTTTTGACAATATTATTTTTCTTATGTGCCAGTTGGCTACTTGACAGAAGCGGAATGTTCCATGCATCTCTGTCTTCTATGTAATTACTAACTGTATAGTATGCCTTTTTTCATTAGAATATTTTTCACACGCAATTTGAGTCTACTTTCAGTAAGCTACGTTATACATTTTGGAATTTTATTCAAAAAACATACACAATTGCCCATGAAGGACAAACAAATATAAGGCTAAAAATTTAAAAAGTTTTAAAGTACAAAAAGGTTTGTTCATAATAGTTTCATTCATAGCGCGTACAAAATTAAATCCATTTAAAAGTTGTCAGATAGTGTAAACTATTAGCATTTCAAGGCGACATGCCATTAAAAACACAAAGAATAAAAAATTTAATATGAAACGAACTTTGAAGTAATATTGGATTATGTAATTTCTTTGGCGGCGACGTAATAGCAGTCTGTAAAGTTTGGTCCTCTAAAATTAGGGTGATATACCACTATTATAGGAAGATTATAAATAAGCCGCAACAGCCTCCTGGCTGCTGTAGCCAACAGCATGGGCAGCCGTGTCATTCTGCACTGGATTGGGGTGCATTCAGTTTTAGCTACATACATCTGAGGGCACCTTGGTTTCAGGGCATTCTATCGTACTTCAACACAACATAAGTAACTGAAAATTTTAAATACCATAAACTTACTACTAACACAACTAACCTTAGCTATAAGTCTGCTATAAATGAACTAACATACTAATACCTAATACTATGGATTTATAATGGTCTGAAATAAAGACTTTTTATTTTATTTTTATTTTTATAGGGCAGCATCGCTATGGAACGTAGGTAGGTGAGGGCTAGTGTTGCCAGATCCAGTGTGTCAAAATTCGGAACGGAAGGTTAAAATAATCGGGATTTTGGTTTTCAAATAGGGACAACTACAATGGCTACAAAAAACAAGTATACATTGTATAAAAAAAAAAACAACTTCATTGTATCTTCAAAGTATAAGGTCAAATATCGATGAAATTATATTATGCTGATTCACAATAATTAATTTAAAAAAATATTATAAATCAAATATAAATATAAATAATATAAAAAATACAATCGAACAGAGAACCTTCTCCTTTTTTGAAATCGGTTAAAAATAATTTTTAACAACTTCAAAAAGGGGGAAGTTCTCAATTCGAATGTATGTTTTTTATGTTTGTTACCTCAGAACTCCGTCATTTAATAACTATCACAAAATATTTTTATAGCATCGCTTGCAAAGCTTGGCAGATACTTAGTAGAACACAATCTTATAAAGGGGAATTAACGTCGCTTGCAAACAAAGAAGAGGGTTGAATACTTAGGTAGGGTAAGTTGTATGGAAGTATACGTAACTATAGGTATACATCGTGTTTATGTACCTATCTATTATAAATTACTATACCTAATCTACCTATCTCATGCATCTAAAAATATCTATAAATATATTGTGTGTGTTAACTTGTATTCTGTGTGCGTCCGTCTATATCTTCTATTTATGTAAATTGTCTGGTGGTAGGTTTCTCGTATGCGAGAGGCCGTCTGGGTGGGTACCACCGCTTTGCCAGTTATTCAGCCGCCAAGCGGTAGTGCGCAAGCATTACTGTGTTCCGGCTTGAAGGGCATTGTAGCCAGCGAAATTACTGGGCATTATGAGACTCTACAGCTAATTGTCTCAGAGTGACGAGCGCAGTACAGCGCCGCGCAGAATTTTGCAAAACAAAGTTCTGGGTGGTGCTGTTATTGTTATGGGCTGGCGTATTGCTAACCATCAGGCAAACGACCAGATCGTCAGTAAGTTACATAAAAATAATAATTGTATCATTTCTATGTGTGGAAACTTGTAATTGGCCTTATATATATTTATTTAAGCACTTCTTCTTCAAAACCTAGCTGTAAGATTCCCAAAAATAAATAAATAAATAAATAAATCTATCCAAAATAACTAGGTCTTAAAATTTAAGGCATTGCAGATTATGGTTTTGGCACAGAATAAACATGAGAGAGAATGGAGAAAAAACTTCTATATTGAATTTAAATATATAGTTGTAGTTTGATTTATATACAACTACCTGCATCCTGCAGTTTCTCCCGCTGTTTTCCGGGATCAAAGTCAAAGTCAAAATCTCTTTAATCATTCTGGTATCACAGACGCATTTATGAAATTATCACAATGACTCTACCAATCAAAAGTCTATGTCCTTTTCTAGGATCTAAAGAACGTACATACCAATTTTCATCAAAATCCGATCAGTTGTTTTTGCGTGATTGAGTAACAAACATCCATCCATCCATCCTCACAAACTTTCGCATTTACAAGTCTCTAAAAGAAGATATGCGTGAGTTTCTTTATTACCTAGTCTGTGTAAGCATTACTGTGTTCCGGTTTAGCCAGCGAACTTATTGGGCATTTATTAACTCAACAGCTAATTCTCTCAGGGTGACGAACGCAGTGCAGCGCCGCGAAGGATTTTGCATAACAAAGTTCTTGGTGGTGCTGTTATTGTTATAGGCTGGCGTATTGCTTCCCATCAGGTAAACAACCAGCTCGTCTCGTCATTCAATAACATAAAAAAGCATAAAACTCATTGTGGGCACTGAAAAACATGAGGATGGTACATTTTCAGCTTTCTCACAAGACTCAAAACTTGAATAGACAGACTTTTCGGAGATTTTTTTTTTTACGCTTAGTTGATCTATGTTTGGCCACGATCTCGCCTGATGTGAAGCGATGATGTAGCCTAAGATGGAGCACATAGATCTAAAGAGAGATGGCAGTTGAGCGGCTGCTCAGACCCGTCTCCCCGATGGTTCACCGAACATCATCCCGAAACACAACTAGGTCGCTTGACGGCATGGCTTAAAAAATAAATATTTCATTTTACCACTTTTAACAAGTATTATCACAAAATTGTCTATTCAAAACATTACAAACTAATTTTGTAATACAAAATTCTGATGAGATAACTTTGGAATTCATAAATTTAATAACTTAAGTGACCCGGTGGAGTTCAAAAGATACTAATTGTATTAAATTAAATCTAACAAGAATGTCGTTTTCCTTTGAGCAATTTAGTCAATTAAGTAACTTATTTTGCGAGTTTATATCAAACAAATTAATTAGTTTACGGAGTAATGAACTCTGGGACGGTCATTCGTATTTTCTGGTAAAATAGGCCAATATATTAAAAACTGGACAAGTGCGAGGCTGACTCGCGCACTGAGGGTTCCGTACAAACTTGCTGCGCCGAACTCTATCTGAAAGATAAGCTCTAGCTTTGCTCTATCGAAAAGATAAGTTTGGATTGAAGGACTTAATATTGTAGTTGAAAAAATGTTCTCCCATACTTCGATATACCTACGTCACGGTCAATTCTCCAACTGCAAAAGTAAGTTTGTAATCTTAAAAACAATATTTTTCTTATGTTATAAATATAGCTACAAATTAAAGATTTTAGGATTTTTCCTTTAGTTATGCTGTGAGACCTTGCTCCTTGCCAAATTTCATGATACCCGTTATAAAGTACAGTTGATTTAAATATAATATTTAGGCCGTATTTTTAGATTTAGTTGACTTAGAAACTTGATTTTTTACAGACCTTAGTCATCATCATCATCATCATCAGCCCATCACGTTCCCACTGCTGGGACACGGGCCTTCTCTCATAGAGAGAGAATGGGCCATAATCTACCACGCTGGCCCAGTGCGGGTTGGTGAATGTCACATGTCCTAGACTTTTTGTGAAAAAATCTTGGACATGCCGGTTTCCTCACGATGTTTTCCTTCACCGTTTTAGAGCGAGACACACCACAGACCTTAGTATTTGATATTAATTCCAACTTATACTTCCACGCGTTCCTGACAAAAAAGGGTCTTGACAGACAGACAGACGGGCAACGAAATGATCCAATAAGGATTCCTTTTTTCCTTTTGCCCATTGTACTAATCAAATTTTTAAGTTCTATTTTTATTTGTTCTTGTTATGTTTTTGGTGTACAATAAAGCGTTATCAATCAATCAATCAATCAAATAATTAATAACAGGCCAAGAACTATATCGGCATCACCGTGTGTTCTCATGTTTCGTACATTGATCCGATTGTTTGAATAGGATGTTGTTTGTTATGAAAATTGTGATGTGTATACAATAGTAAGTAGGTATACATAGCCCGATACGATTGAAAAACGAACAAGTAAACAAAAGTACCTAAACAAAGCCCTAAAAAAATGTATCATAAATCCTTTTATCACATATCCCTATCCAAAGTTTGGCTGAGAGCGACTGTGGCTTAGTGGTTGAACGTGCAAATTTCGATCCGACGCACCCAAGTTTAAATCCCGCTGGCCCCGCACCACTGACTTTCGCGGACTTACCACAAGCTCTAGAAAGGGTTAAGGAAAACATCGTAAGGAAACCGGCATGTCCAAGAATTTATCACAACAAATTCAAGGACATGTGACATCCACCAACCGCAGGCCAGCGTGGTGGATTATGACCTTTACTCTCTCTAAGAGGGACGGCCTGAATCCCAGCAGTGGGAAAGTAATGGGCTGATGACGATGATCTAAAATTTGTTGATCGCTTATCAACAACTAGCAGGTCTGTCCAGCAGCTTTGTTCTGAGTTTTCCCATTTCCTCGAAAAATCCTTTCGTATATTCAAAATTTCATGCTCCTTTCTTTTAGGTTTACCCTTTGTTTTGTCAGTCAAGTGAGTCGGAACTGTTTTATATTATGAAGGTACAAGGAATAAAAAGTGTCCATACAAACTTTACTACCCTCTTTCACCCCCTTGGGGATTGATTTTTAAAAAATTGCATAGCCTATGTTTCAATTTAGTAAACACACTATATATATTCCAAATTTCATCAAAATCGGTTCAGTAGTTACGGTGATACGTGGTAACAAACATCACACACACAAACTTTCGCATTTATAATATTATTAGGATTAGATAAGACCTTCAATTGTACAATTTAATTTCTTTCTATATTTATATGTGTTGTTTGTTTTATGTAGGTTCAATAAAGATATAGATTTTGTAGGAACTTTATATTTATCAAAGTTCAAAATTCAAAAGTTCTTTATTCAATAAGGGATCGGACAACTTTTCAGAAAGTGTTTTATATTAACTACAATTAATATATATAGCCATGAAAAATACTATTTTATTACCGCGCAAAAGGTCATCTCAAAACTTGTGACGTCATATGTATGTAGAAAACGACAAACACTTCGAAATAAAACTTGCAAAGAGATTTAAATACGTTTTGTGAAGCTTTGGGGACCATATTGTAGTAATGGAACGAAAAATTTGCAAAAAAACATTTTATGAAAAGCAAAAACGTAAAATAAACACAAGCTCGACTCACGGCATTTCCCTACAAATGACGTCATGCACTGTTTTGGTGTTACGGAACAGATTAAAAATGACAGAATTATAAGATTTTATTTATTGATTTAAAAATATAAATCAGTATTATTTCACTTAAATATTGATCGAATGATCTTTCTGGTTTGACGAACATTCGTTCTAACTACATTTTAGATTTTTTCTCGATTACTTTCCGATCCCTTATTGTGGCATCACAGACGCACTTATTAACGTCAATAACTACAATAACTCTACCACCTTATCGCAAAAAGAACCACTACCCAGAAGATACAGCAAAGAAATTTAGTTTCAACATGTTTGGTTTTGACAATATTATGTTTTTTATATGCGCCAGTTGGCTACTTGGGAGTAGCGGAATGTTTCATGCATCTTTGTCGTCTATTGTCAATCAATAAATCAAAATCCTCTTTATTCAGTTTTGGCATCACAGACGCACATATGAACGTCATATTATCATCATGACTCTACCACCGTATCGGAAAAAGAACCACTACTCAGAGGATTCGGCAAGAAATTAAGGGGCATTTTTTTAGAGATTTTGTTACAAGTTTTTGGTTTTCTACAAAGTTATGTTTCTTATGTACCAGTTGGCTACTTTGCAGAAGTGGAATGTTCCAAGCATCTTTGTCTTCTAAATAATTACGAACATTATAGTAAGCTTTTTCATTAGAACAGTCTTTACGCGAAATTTGAATTTACTTGTAAGTGTATAATATTATCTAAGTAGGTATTAATCAACTTTGTGGTGTTCAGCTGCGTAGTTCGCGTTTATAAAATCTGTCGTTATGACCATCAAACATCACCAACTCGGCAAACATGCCGTCCCCCATTCAGATTTCTATCTCAGCAACTTTTCATGCAAGAACGCCAGTACAAGACCCGCACTAAGAAAAGCTATACGAGTATAATACCTACATATATGCACATATATACCTAGTACGGTTATCTTAAATAATAAAAGCATTATCTGATTTGCGGTTGGCCTCATTCCAGATTCGGGTGGATCTCTTACGATGCAAGGGGAAATTCGCTTTGCAGCTGAGCGTTTAACACATTGTCTTTGTGGGTGGCGAACTAAATGTTCGAAGATTCTAAATATTTAGAAAGATGAAAAATGTGATTGCTCGGAGCCTCAGGCAGGGTTTGAACCTTCGGAATACCGTTCCGACGACGGCGACGCCTTACTAACTTACAAACATCTGCTTTAGAAACCACGTTCTCGTCTTACTAGGACGATTGAACGGCATTTTTTCCATAATTATTAATAAAATTTACGAAACTTTTCAAAATCTCATTAAATGTTCGACCGTTAAATACACAAATCATACCTAAAATATCTTGGCCTAATAGGTGTGAACACTTTGTCCGTTCTTGTGACGATGATTATTTTCAAGTAGGTATTACATGAACGAATCCTATTTGTGAACTTAAACTTTGTCCGTATTTTATGAGTACCTAACTGCTCAGGTTATGTCTGTAATAATAATTATTTAATACCGTAAATTATTATACGTACATATATACGTAAGTATCACTTGTGGTAGGTCTCTCGATGTGGTAGGCCGTCTGGGTAGGTACCACAGCTTTTGTAAGATAGAAAAAGAAACAAATCCGATTCAAAAATTCACTTTTTTGTGAGAGCGTTTTGAACAATTTGAAAGGACGTGTCTTTGACCCAATATTAAAAAGTATTGAACAGTGCAAATGACAGTGTTCTGTTTCTTTCAAACTAACATACTCGTCTCTCGACCATAGTATACTTATGTTACCGAAGAGTCATCCATCAAAAGCAAGACATATGCAAGAGCCTAGTTTGCTACGCCCGTGTGTCTATTCGAGTTTATTTTAGCCTCAAACAGAATAATTTGTTGGTTTAATTTGAGTCTAGATTTCCCAGGCAGATTAAGCCCGTAAGGAATCTCCGGTATTACTTTAAAGTGGCAGTGGAGAGTTTCCATACTTCCCTGATGATAAAAGGGTTATTGATAGAGATGAGCTGGAGACAGTTAAGCCGGATTGCCGATTAATTAATTAATTTCAGCAACATTTTCTTAATGGATGGATGGTTTTGATTTATAGAATACATAATATTAAGTGTCTAAGTAAAGTAAAATAGTTAAAAAAGTAAAATATCTAAGCAAAATATAATCTATTTTTAGAAAAAAATTTAATGCTGTTCGGTGGTAAGCGCATAACTTGATAATGACTGGACTGATTTGGCATTTTTTTTTAAATGTTAGTAATAGCAGGCCCCGCACTGTAGGTACAAGTACATAGCCGGATACCGACGGCGGGTCGCGCGTCGTTACACATGTCGCGTCAGAAGAGATAAGAGCTATGCGACAGAAAGAGAGGCGCTCTGTAGGTTAATATGACTGGTAGGTATGCAGCGCTACGCGAGCTGAATTGAATTTTATTGCGTCATAGCAAGAGTCGCTATTTGTTTAAATTTCTTTGCGGAGTGATGCTTCTGTCCCTTAGTATTCTGTGGTAATAGCCGGAATTCGTTTTTTTTTTTAAATAATTGCGTAATTCGGGAAAACTTAAAGTGCTGTCTCGCACGAGGGAAAACGCGGGGCGCAGCTAGAATATAAAATAAAAGTCAAATATAGGTAGATACGCGATAAATACCTACTTAAATGCGTAGTAAACCTTATGAACTTACAATAGGTAGTTTAACACAACAAGTTCGTGGGTCACCAAGGACCTGAGCTGAAAACAAGCGTTGTAGATTCTTCACAACATTATGCTGAGCACAGACCTTTTTTGATTGCACTGTACACGGCAGCGATCTCTATACAGATGCTGTAATTGTTTGCCGTAGCTTTATTAACTTGTTTTATTCTGTTGTCCTTCTGCACTTGTGTATGTGCGTTGTTTGTTGTGTGCAGTTTTGTCAAAATAAATTGTTTCTTTCTTTCTTTAGGTTGAACATAACATAAAATTTAATTTAACATTTATTTATATCATCCACAAAGTTTTACAGTATACATAAAAAGGTTTACAGTATGTTGCTAAAATTTTGAGTAGAACTTTGAAAACCTGTTTTGTTGGAGACTGGTGCCTGATGTAGGTCTAAAAGTCCTGTATGTAGAGGTCACCAGGCTCCCACTCCGCGGATTAGACATAGCTTGCGAAAAAGAAAGTAAAGAAACTTTACTTATGCACAGGTTATATTAAGAGTAAGATGATGATGAAATTATATTACACCGATTGAATTTTTATAGCCGGATAGGTACCGCACCGGGATATGGTCGGATACGCACTGAATCACTAGTTCCTGCTTTAGTACGGTCAGACAGTAATGTCTCAAGTTTAAAATAGACCCACACACTCGAACTTCTGACAAATTAAATCTACTTATAGAGACGTAAGCGGAATTGCTACATAAAGTAGGAAAAAGTTCTCATCTGGTTCTTGAAACATTCTTGAGATATAAATAAATGAATAAATACGTCCAACGATCACATATATAGATCCTGGCCTCTAACTAGGATTCCCTGTATCTCAGGAATCAGGATCAATGAGGACTATAGGCCCACAACACCCAGACACAAAACCAATTCTGGCGATTTTTTTTCTGTGCACAATCGGTATCTTCTGGGTAAGTATGATTCATCGTCGACCGCGTCGTCACTTTCCATCAGGTGAGACTGCGGTTTAATGCTTGCCTATCGGGTAATAAAAAAAAACAAACGCTTGTCCTGTCGCGGGAATCGAACCCACAACAAGGTTTATGAGATTTGAGCCAAACTGCCAAATCACTACACTACACCGACTGTCAAATCGACATGGATTGTTTTTGAAAGTGATTCTTCTTTCTCGTGTGGGTGTGAAGGTGTGGAGTTTTAAACCAGCCGAAGGCCTTCTACATGGCCCAATGACAGTTGTTCTAAGACGACAACCGGGACCGACAGCGCTCAGATGTCACCTTACAAATAGTGACAACAGCGAACTTGTAAAGCTGAACATCTTACAATATAAAAAAAGCTTCTAAAACGGAGTGGTTGGGCGCGTCAGCTCATACTAAAATAAATTCGAGAGTTTGTAAGGATGGATGTGTATGTTAGTCAATCGCGCATTTTTTTTTTTTACATCTGACTGGGTCAGCCTTTGACCACGATCTCACCTGATGGGAAGCGACGATGTGGTCGAAGATGTAACACGCTTACCCAGTAAGTACTTGTTCACTCTTGATTTGAACACACCCAGATTGTATTTACGTGGAAATACAGACGAGCGACGGCAAGGCGTTTCACTCCGTCGACGTTCGCACCAAAAAGGATGATTCGAAACGTTTAGTACGGATAGGTGGAACGTCCATCATGTAGGGGTGACGTTGTGCCGATCGTCTGGTTGTCTGATGGTAAAATGGTGATGGGGGGATCAGATCGATTTAGATGTAATTCAGGTCCTAGAAATGAACACAGAACAAATTTCCGGGATAAATGGTATGCTATGTCATATTCAGGATCCTATTTTAAAAAACTAATCTATTGGCCAACTACTTTGAAAATGTTCAGGTAATTTTTTGCCAACAACTTAACCAAGATATCAGGTAGGTTGTTTAATTGAATACTTTTATGAAGACTCTTGTCAAGTAACATTAATTGGCTATTACGATAGCGGTAAAAGATGTTATTAGGCAAGATAAGTAGGTACTTGAATTAATTTAATATCGATATTTAGAAAATACCCTACACTGCACTGCGCTCGTCACCCTGAGACAGGTAGTTCTTAAGTTCCATTATGCGACTCTGCGCTCAACTGTCTCGGGGTGACGAGCGCAGTGCAGTGTAGGGTATTTTCTAAATGTCACTGACTACAATGCCCTTCAAACCGGAACACAGTAATGCTTGCGCGCTACTGCTTGGCGACAGAATAACTGGCAAGGCGGTCGGTGGTAGGGTGATACCCAGACCATGCCTCTGGCATTCGAGAAATCTAATCCAGTAAATATATGTATTTCATATCGCGATTGTGATATTTTTTGTGACAAATGGCCTTCTATCTTATATAAGTTATGTGAGTCCTATGACCCCAATAGCAAATATTAATTTTAATCTTTTTAATTGTTGGATATATGTATAATGAAATGAAATTGTTTTATTTGCTTGAAACATGGTAGATACAGATATGATGTCACACTTATAAAATGGTTCGGCATGTTTCATCAAAAATTGGCATGAAAATTTAAAAAATCTATATTATTATTAAATTAATTCATACAATTTTACAATAATTATAATAAACATTTCAATTTATTACTCAACATTGAAATTAAATTATTCTTAATGTCTATTCGCAATTATGTAAAAAAAAATTGTATTGAAAGTGTCATGTCATTTGTTTTAGATTTAATTAAATTTTATTAATTTAATTTAATTGATATATAATGCGTTCATATTCGTATTGTCTTGTTTTCTTTTACCTATAAGTATTATTTCTCTCTGTTTTTATATTTTATCTTACGTGTGTTTTTAACCGACTTCAAAAAGGAGGAGGTTTACAATTCGACGGTATGTTTTTTTTTTATTTTTTTTTGTGTGTTTGTTACGCGATTACTCCGCCAATTATGCATTGATTTCGATGATTCTTTTTTTGATTGGTAGGTAATACTTCAAAGGTGGTCCCATATAAATTTTATCGAAATTCATTCAGTAGTTTTTGAAAAAAATAGCAAAAACAAAAAATATAAGTTTATTCTTCAAGTCGGTTCTTGTTTTTTTCGTAACCAACTTTCTTAAGGTGGAGGTTTGTATTCGACTGCTTCACCTGCTTCACCCAGGGTTGACTTCGGGTGAAGGAACTCCTCAACGGTGAATAGTACAGACACAACATTTCGTAAATGGATTTAACCATAATAGCCTGTTTTAAATTCCATCATGACATGGCTGATACACCCAGGATTGACTTCCGGCGAGGGAACTCCTCAACAGAGATATAGGACAGACATGAAATTTTTTTGTATATGCATTTAATTGTGATAGCCCATTTTAAACTTTGTCATGATGTGGCTTCTAGATTATAAAAGCTTGTCTTTAAAAACTTTTTGAATTATTTTAATTAAAACTTGTTTTTCACTAAAAAGGGTAAAATAAATTATTTTTCAAAAAAAACTAAACCGACTTCAAAACCACAAATGGCACTCAAAAGTAAAAAATAAATTAATATAATTATCATAAGCGCTATATATGAGTGGGTACTCATATATTTGAAGTCGGTGCCAGCCAAGTCTAAAAGGTAGTAGATAGATACTACCTACAAGTAGTACTTACTATATACATAGTATTTATCTGCTACCTATTAGACTTGGCTGGCACCGACTTCAAATATATGAGTGGGTAGCGCTTATGATAATTATATTAATTTATTTTTTACTTTTGAGTGCCATTTGTGGTTTTGAAATCGGTTTAGTTTTTTTTGAAAAATAATTTATTTTCAATTATTTCTTTGTGGTTGTCAAATAAATGTTTTTTCTTTCTTTCTATTACGATAATATATAAATAAATGACTGTACATAGGTTAGTAGGTACTAAAGATTCTAATAATTTGACAGGACGTGAGAAGTTCAAACGGAAATTGGTCCGCGGTCGCATGTCGAAAGGTCGACAGGTCTACTGAGGTCGCAAAGTTCAATCTCCGGAATAGTCCGGATCGTGTCATTGATATAGAAATTCCTGTTCCACGTCGTAAAGTCTACATTTTAGTAGCATGTCCCATTGAACATTTCAAGAACCAGGTTCTGAGAGAAGCAAAATATGAAATTGCTTAATGTGACATGGTTCCAAACTTACTTATTATTGCTGACTGTTCCTACCAGCCGTATCAATGCGGGGGTACCTGCTTCCGGCTGAAAGGTGCTTGGGTAGGTACATTTATCACTACTAGTTTCTAATGATTTGTACTGTGCTGGTCTTAAAGGTCTTACATATATTAATGAACTTCAAAATGTACTTTCTCAATTCAATCTCTTTGCGTCTTCTCTGTGTGATGATAACAATGTGAATATTTTAAGAGCTACGGCGCCACAGACAGACACACATAGTGGTCTAACTTATAACACCCCTCCTTTTTTCGTCGGGGGTTAAAAAAAAACACGTCAAATTCTGTCAAAGTTTTTTAAACCTGAGCTGCTAATCAAATTACCTCTTTACTAGTGTTAGCGAATCACATCCATCCATAGCCTACGTCACACTCCGACCATAGACAATAACATGATTAATTATTGAATTAAATAGATAACACTGAATTAGTTGATTAGAATAATTGTTTAAATGGTGTTTAATTATTGAAACGTGGTTTTATCAATTATATAAATTTTAACGGTTGTTTCATGATTACAAACTAGTGATTGTACATTTTGGCGCCAGCAGCAGTGGCGCCACTAGTAGTTTATTAACTTAATTATCTAATCATCAATTAAATAATGTAACTAACTCATCATATTTCTTAACTAAATATTTAAGCTACTAACGTTTCTTTAGTCTGTTCATTTATTGTAAAATAACATTCTTGATATAACTTAATGAACATGATTTGAAAACCCGTAGTTCGTATAAAAGTGACAGCTATGCTTGACAGCATTGATTGTGAATTAATAAGTGCTTTAAGGCGGAAGCTCTGCCCAAAATATAAATGTTGGAACATAAACGACGTTTTGTTTAAAACCAAATCCCGAGAAACTTCACATTTCAGAAGTGGGATCAGTGAGAAAAATTGGGCCTCCTACGCAGCTAGTCATGGCAAAAGGAAATAGAGCCAAGAGTACACGACTGACGACAAAGAGATCGAGAGGGCCCAAATTTTTTTTTCCCGTCACCACGCCTGCATAAGGAAATGACGCCAAAACAAATAGGAGTCGAATGGTGCTGTTTGCCGACGCGACAGATTGGAAATTAGGTGGTTTTGCCGAGCTCAACAACGCTGTGACATGTGTTGGACCATTGCATTGGGTACATATCCAGCACCTGCGGGTACGCTTCCATTCCTGGATCAACGCGGCAGCAAAGCCAAAATATTTCGGGTGAGTCGCATCATGTATACCTACCTACTTTATCGATATTTTCTGGATATATATAGAACATACAAACATCGCATTCACTGACCCAGAAAAACTTGTTGCTTACATAAATTTAACATTACTTTTTCAATAAACGTTATAAATACGAAGTGAAAAAGGATGATAAGATATTGACTAGCATTCGCTGGGTAAATCAGGTGTAGATTAACTTGATGGCCTGTTAAACTAGGAAATTCAGACTATAATACTAAAAAATTAGACGCTGTCTCGAATGTGACGTCTCTCACGGCAAAGCTTATTATTTTGAAGATTTTTAAGTCTAACAACTACCACAACTTCGTTTTCAAGTTGGTGACATATTTTTTTCAAAACGGATCAGTAATTCCCGAGATTACCTTCTACAAACATACATAAAAATATACTTACAATTTTATCCCTATATAATACGTATATAGAAGTGTAGATTATAATATTTGCTGTCTTTTCTTAAGTTATACGTCTTGTTATGCAATCTTACGATGTCAGGAATGATGTCGTAACATAAATATCTTGATGACATTCACGGACTGAGACCCTAGCGGTAGTAGTCACTGAAACGTTTTCGCTTTTATTTAACGGGAATACCTGTGAATGTAATTGCCGTCGTTGTGTAGCTTTAGAAAGTATTGTTTAAGAAAGATTTGATCACACATGTGACAAGCCGACTGTGACTGACGTCAGGAGTATAACTTACATATAAAATTTTGGACAGCAGAGCGAATGAAGTAAACGCGCTAAGTAGGAATACCCTTGTAGAACCTAATTGTCTTAAATTGACGAATCGGTCCGGCTAGTTTCTCTTTAATTGCAAGATTCTAATGTTAACATAATAATCACGCCACAGTTTTACAACAAAAGCTGTGCTCACACAGTAACGAGAATATACATAATACTAAACACGCACATGTAAACAAAATAAAATGGTAAATAAAGTTACATAAAGTCAAAGTTCAATGCAGTCAAAGTTCAATGCAGTTAAAGTTCAATGCAGTTAAAGTTCAATGCAGTTAAAGTTCAATGCAGTTAAAGTTCAATGCAGTTAAAGTTCAATACAGTTAAAGTTCAATACAGTTAAAGTTCAATACAGTTAAAGTTCAATACAGTTAAAGTTCAATACAGTTAAAGTTCAATACAGTTAAAGTTCAATACAGTTAAAGTTCAATACAGTTAAAGTTGAATACAGTTAAAGTTGAATACAGTTAAAGTTGAATACAGTTAAAGTTCAATACAGTTAAAGTTCAATACAGTTAAAGTTCAATACAGTTAAAAGTTCAATACAGTTAAAAGTTCAATACAGTTAACAGTTCAATACAGTTAACAGTTCAATACAGTTAACAGTTCAATACAGTTAACAGTTCAATACAGTTAACAGTTCAATACAGTTAACAGTTCAATACAGTTAACAGTTCAATACAGTTAACAGTTCAATACAGTTAACAGTTCAATACAGTTAACAGTTCAATACAGTTAACAGTTCAATACAGTTAACAGTTCAATACAGTTAACAGTTCAATACAGTTAACAGTTCAATACAGTTAACAGTTCAATACAGTTAACAGTTCAATACAGTTAACAGTTCAATACAGTTAACAGTTCAATACAGTTAACAGTTCAATACAGTTAACAGTTCAATACAGTTAACAGTTCAATACAGTTAACAGTTCAATACAGTTAACAGTTCAATACAGTTAACAGTTCAATACAGTTAACAGTTCAATACAGTTAACAGTTCAATACAGTTAACAGTTCAATACAGTTAACAGTTCAATACAGTTAGCAGTTCAATACAGTTAGCAGTTCAATACAGTTAGCAGTTCAATACAGTTAGCAGCTCAATACAGTTAACAGCTCAATACAGTTAACAGCTCAATACAGTTAACAGCTCAATACAGTTAACAGCTCAATACAGTTAACAGCTCAATACAGTTAACAGCTCAATACAGTTAACAGCTCAATACAGTTAACAGCTCAATACAGTTAACAGCTCAATACAGTTAACAGCTCAATACAGTTAACAGCTCAATACAGTTAACAGCTCAATACAGTTAAAAGTTAAAAGTTCAATTCAGTTAAAAGTTAAAAGTTCAATATAATTAACAGTTCAACACTTTCAAATAATTTCACTGTTGGGATACTCTACAAAGATTAACGGGGTACAGCTATCACCTGCCGTTATTTCAACACCTTGCGGGAGAAACTCAATTCAGACGTGTTAGAGTGAATGTTCATGGAACGTCGATGTCGTACGAGACATAAATGACACCCAGTTCTACTATAACCTTCTCCCGATTTAAACTTTTGTATGGGCGTAGAAATTTACTTTTGCCAACTTACCCTACCGGGAAACGTCACGACACTAGAACAAGTGCCACAAAATAAATAGAATCTGCGGAGGTAAATATTGACGGGAATATGACTCGCATGAAAAAGCGATTAGACCAAAAACTTAAGAAATAAATAAAGTACTCGGTAGGACAATTCAAATCAATTGAAATTAAAATGCAAGTATAAAGTGAACTATTAAGACCTTATACATTAATAGTTTTGATGCAGCTCTTCTAATGACCGGGAAATAGTTATTGGGCGATTTCATCGATCTGCACGAGGTAGTACATAATACTATGAAGCTATTCCTAGTTGTACCTAGGAATTTATCTGATCTGTAGTTCCTGATTCGGTAATTCAGTTATTTATTTGAATATTTGGTATTTCAGCCTGCCTCTTGCTGTCTATACGCTTGTTGTGTCCCTTAAATCATGAATAGTTAGCGTTGGTATTTACGAAGTAAAACTCCAGAAATATAAGCAGTTTATTAAAATTTCAACAGTAATTTATCACCATATAAAACATTTACCGTTGCTACAGTCAGGTGCAGTGAATGTGTAGGAGTCTCCTTAAATTCATGTGGTAAACTGAAACAAAAATATTAATTAGTAATGTACCAATGCTGATTACGAAATATTTTATTAAATAACAACTTCAGGTGTTTATATTAAAGAACGTTCAACGTATTATAAGACCGTATCTAAAAGGTATAAGGGATTGTTATTCTCAAATTAAAATATAAAAATGGCTACTTGACAACTTGCAGAAATAATTCAAGGACTATGTGACACTTTTTGTACAGTCTGTATGACCTGAACATTAATATCAATACTTACCTTCTTTGTCTACAATCTATTCAAGTCTGTACCTACTTCATTGTCTGTGTGACCCTTTATAACTTACTGTGACTTAGGAGCTTCTGTCTGTGTGACTTACTTTATCTTAATGTCTGTGACCTACTAACTTCAGCTATTGTCTATGAGACCTACTTCAGCTACTGTCTGTCACCTATCTAAACTACAGTTTGTGTGACGTGCTTAAAAAAAACTACTGTGTGACCTATTCGCTTAATGACATCCAAGTAAGACTCCGCATCTCAATCAAAAGTGCGTGCACAAAGTATTAAAATGTGAACCTATACTTGGGTTAAGGATAACATATTCGTACAGGCGAGTCTTAATGTGTACCATTCATTATGTAAGTATGATGCAATGTGCAACTTTATGAAAATAAATATATCCTATTCTAATTTGGCTCACTGTCTGTGTGACCTACTTAAATTACAGTCTGTGTGACCTGTTTAAACTACGGTTTGTGACCTGTTTAAACTAGTGTCTGTGTGACCTATAAATGTAGTGTCTGTGTGACCTACAAAAGCTACAGTCTGTGTGACCTGTTTAAACTACGGTCTGTGACCTGTTTAAACTAGTGTCTTTGTGACCTATAAAATAACTGTATGTGTGACCTATAAAGTATACTGTCTGTGTGACCTATAAAATGTACTGTCTGTGTGACCTATAAAATATACTGTCTGTGTGACCTATAAAATATACTGTCTGTGTGACCTACAAAAGCTACAGTCTGTGACCTACGTTAGATGTGAGTATATAATACCATTAATACAGTTTTAATGTGTAAATAGGTCAGCCTGTCGGTATTTTACAGGATTCATCACGGTGAGTGTGCGATGGATTTACACGAGTTAATTCGTCCATTTTCTTTTTATCATCCGACAACAAGACGTACGGAAACTCGGCATCCGTGTATGGTTGACATTCTTCCTGCCAGAAAAAAAAACGTTTCGTTTCAACTTTTATAATGCTTACAGCTAAGGAATGGAACACCTTACCAGCTTCTCTGTTTCCCGATACTTATAATTTAGGTGTCTTCAAGTCCAGAGTAAATCGGTATCTTCTAGGCAAGTATGATACATTGACGACCGCGTCATTACTTTCCAGATAGCAGTCAAATGTTTGCTTATCAATTAATAAAAAATAAATAAAATAAAGGTGAGTTATGTGAAATATAAAGCAAAGAGGATTGTAAATTGCCATGTGTATATAAATTATTAAAAATATAAATTATTATATATTACTATATACCAATAAGCTAAACAGTCGCTACCATTAATTAGACAATCAGTCGTATCACTTTACTTGTACAAGTTACTGCTTTTTCTTTTCTAATTTCTAGGTGACTGACGGTGCGGAAACCAGGATGCTACCAGAGCGCCGTGGGACACGGCCGTTGCAGGATGGCCGAGTGTTAGCGAATCACATCCATCCATAGCCTACGTCACACTCCGACCATAGACAATAACATGATTAATTATTGAATTAAATAGATAACACTGAATTAGTTGATTAGAATAATTGTTTAAATGGTGTTTAATTATTGAAACGTGGTTTTATCAATTATATAAATTTTAACGGTTGTTTCATGATTACAAACTAGTGATTGTACATTTTGGCGCCAGCAGCAGTGGCGCCACTAGTAGTTTATTAACTTAATTATCTAATCATCAATTAAATAATGTAACTAACTCATCATAATTCTTAACTAAATATTTAAGCTACTAACGTTTCTTTAGTCTGTTCATTTATTGTAAAATAACATTCTTGATATAACTTAATGAACATGATTTGAAAACCCGTAGTTCGTATAAAAGTGACAGCTATGCTTGACATCATTGATTGTGAATTAATAAGTGCTTTAAGGCGGAAGCTCTGCCCAAAATATAAATGTTGGAACATAAACGACGTTTTGTTTAAAACCAAATCCCGAGAAACTTCACACTAGCAACCGCCTGCTACTTCATTCGCGTTGATATAAACAATATAGCCTATGCCACTCTGGAATTGTGTAGTTTTCTCTCGGGAATAGTGTAGCTTCCAAGAATTTTCAAAATCGGATCAGTGTAGTTCCAGAGATTACCCCTTACAAACATACATACATACAACTTTTACCTTTTTATAATATTAGTATAGATTGCAGGTTCCTTAAGTTTTCCGTTTGGAAACTTCAAAATAAGACCAAGTAAGCGTGTAGTTCGCACTTCATACTTCAAGCACTTGCCTCCTCCTTTCAGTGTAATTTAAACTTTGTCGGTAAACTCAGATCGTAAAGAAAAATGTGTATTACTAAGCGCGGCGGCATCCGGTATGTACCGGTATATTTTTTAATTAAATTGGAGTAGATGGCAGCACGGGTCTATAAATGTTTTTATTTTTTAGTTGTCCGCCTGCGAAGCCATTAGGGTGTCCAGGTGTTCGTGTTTTACGAGACATTCGGGTTAGCTCCGGCTTGTTATCGCGAAATTACTTTGTAATCCAGTTTTGTTATACGGGGATTGGCGTGACAAAAGTGTTCGGATATTTTTTGAATTAAATTCTATCGGGAAAATATATTTTGGTCAATATTTGACGAGGCCTTTCGCATATTCAGTGTTGTAATAAGAAAACATCAAATTATTAACAAATTTATGTATATGATGTGCTAGTCGTGTTTCGGGATGATGTTCGGTGAACCATCGGGGAGACGGGTCTGAGCAGCCGCTCAACTGCCGTCTCTCTAGATCTATGTGCTCCATCTTAGGCCACATCATCGCTTCATATCAGGCGAGATAGTGGCTAAACATAGATCTATTAAGAGTAAAAAAATGAATTGTCGTGACGTTTTGAAGTTTCATCAAACATAAACCTCTAACATATTTTCTCGCATCTTAAAATGTGTTGTAGCTGCGCTGGCTGGATACTTTATCTGAGTAGCTGCGTCCCGCAGTTTGACCCGCGGATGAATAATATCCTGTCTTCTTCCTGGACCTAGAGTATCATTATATCAAATTTTATCAAAAGCTGTTCAGCCGTTGCGGCGTAAAGAAGGAACAAACACATTTAAGTACAAACTAGAGATTATTAATTAGAGATTTATAAGGATTTGGCGGGGCGGCTGGTGGAATCCACACGTGACCAAAATGCTGGCGTGTATTTTGGCCAAAGAATCAGCCTCGCAATTCAGCGAGGCGACGCCGCCAGCATTTTGGGCACGTTGCCGGACGACGGGTATCGGTTGAATTATCTGTAGGCCATTCAGTTGACTCAACCGATACCCGGCATGTACATAGTATATAATATCTTTTAGTTTAGTTTTATTTAGTTTTTAAATTAGTAAGCCTTTTGTTATATTATATTAAGTATTATTGTACCATATTTCTTGTAAATAAAGTAATTACTACACAGAGAAAAAAAAAGTACAAACTTTATAATAATAAGTTGCGCTCAGCGGTTTTACCCGCAATTTCCATAAATTCGGAAATTTCAGAAATTCTACATCCATTCCGAATTTCACTCAAATCCGTTACAACGTGAAGAAGTAACAAACGCACACCTCACACACTCACTCACACACTTTCGCATTTTTAATATTATTGTGATAAAAAATGCGATTTAGTGTTATTTATATGTTTTAACTTATTAAAAGTGCTTAATTTTTTTATGAAATCGAGTAATTTAATTGACGAGCAAGTCGTTCGCCTGATGGTAAGCTCCACGCCTGCCCATAACAATTGCAAACTAGAACGTTTAACACCATAAAAAGCACTGCGTAGCACTGCGTTGCGCTCATCCCCGAGACATAAAGACATCAGATATAAAGACATTTTAAAAGATTTAAAAAAGAGACATCCCTGCAGAGTATCTTGGTGCTATCTTCTCTGGGCTAACCCTCCTGGCCGACGACTGTAGGAACACTGTCTTGCAAGATACAGTTTCCGAACTAGTTTGTAAGACAGAGGTCCAAAATATTGCTTAACCTAGCCTTTCATATCTTGTTTAAAATCACTACCTACATGTTCATAAATAACGTTAAAACTGTAATAGCAAAAAAAAAAAACTTCTCTAGCAGGCGTATTTCCGAAGCACTAGTAGAGTCAGTTTTCGCATTTCATTTCTGGGTCCTGACTTCAATTTGAGTATGGGAAAGAAATGGGTAGACATGCTTACCTTTTTTTCCAAAGTCATGATATTTTAAGTTACAATATTTAACGTATTTTAATTGATTAGTATTGTGTACATGACGTTTAAAAGTGCATTTTTGGGCCTATTTATGAAATATCTTCTGATTTTCCCTTTTAAGTCTCATATGCCTAGTAATTTCGCTGGCTACAATAACCATAAAAATATATAACTGTTGTTGTTAAAACAATTAAAGTCTTAAATTTCCCTTAATTACAAACAATTTGCCAGCGTAACTTCTAAAATATGGCGAATGTAGTGTAAAATCCAATTGGACTAATGCACTTACAGGTAAATTGTGAAATATAACCTCTACCATATGACTTCACGTATTGCACTTACCTACATACCTACCTACTTTTTTGTAAAATACTTGGCGAACTGCACATCCAAAACATTGTAACAAAAGTTCTAAAAAAAATAATGTAGATTAAATAATAATCGGAATGGAGCGAATGTGGCTCAGTGGGAGCACGTGCGACTTTCGATCCGACGCACCCGAGTTCGAATCCCGCTGGCCCCGCACCACTGATTTTCTTAAGTTATGTGCGGATTTAACACTCGCTCTGAAAACGGTGAAGGAAAACATCGTAAGGAAACCGGCATATCCCAGAATTTATAACAAAAATTTAAGGATATATGACATCCACCAACCCGCACTGGGCCAGCGTGGTGGATTATGGACCATACTCTCTCTACGAGGGAAGGCCCGAGTCCCAGCAGTGGGAACGTAATGGGCTGATGATGATGATGATGAAACAATAAACTAAAAACCACGTTTTTATGCACCTTAAAAATAATAAATGGATTTATAATGCATCGTCATGCGTCATCGAGCTGTAAGCTATTCTAAAAATTTCAGCCGGATAGCTAATCGGAAAGTGCGCGAAATTTTTAGTTGCAAGATTCCACCTGGAACGACAGACAGACAAACAAGAAAGTGACTTAATGAAAACGTGGTAAAATATGCATTTACCAAAATAGTAGCTTTCCAGTTTGACAGAGATAAAATCGAAGGTGAGAGCGAAGATTTCGTTTAGGAGGAAGATTTTACCGATGAACGCGCTTACTGAATACCGTTACACCCCAAATTCTATACCATAGAATAGTTCGTTCTCACGACGTCGTCGTCATTGGGGCGCTAGTTGTACATGATTAGATTAGCGAATGCCAAATGAACACTTCGCCTTCGTTGCAACGTTGAAATTAGGGTTGAAAGGATGTTGGCGCTAGAATAGCACTACTGATTGAAAAGCAGTGCCAACTTATAGCGTAAGGTCATGCTCTGGGTAGATTGGAATTATGAAAAATTGGAAAATTTAAGCAGTAGTTCCAGAAATGACTTTCTACAAACATACAAACAACTTTAGCTCTTATATAGAGTAGTAGTATAGATTAGTATTTATAGATGTAGGTACAGCTAAAGATCTATCTTTAGATAGATAGATAGATAGAAAATTCTTTATTGCACAAACAAATTTGTAAGTACATAGGCGAACTTAATGCTAGTGAGCATTATCTTCCAGTTAACCTCGGTGTACTGTGGAGATTTTATAAGGTAGTGCAAACAAAATATAAAGTAATAGTAAACAAATTAAAAGGCCATACAAAAATAATAACAAGATATAAACATACAAATCAGTAACAATATATATAAAAATATATAATATATATATATATATATATATACTTGTAGATTGCATATATAGTATATAAAATAACAAGGAAAAAATATCAATAATAAAATATAAATACCTAATAACAAAATAAAACTAGAGAACTGTAATTATAGACATATACATTTATAAACTATACATATATAACATCTTTCATTTATTCTTATATTTATTTTGTATATATATTCAATTTAAGGTTTGGAAACTATAGTCAGTCGAAATATTCATTGTTAATATAAAACGGCTACACTTACTTTATAATTGTGTCGGAATAAATCCAACTAGGTTTCTGACAATTAGGATGTCCTTCTTCCGGGAGTTTACGCTTTGGATTCGCGGCGCAGACATTTTCATCACAGATTTCACCCGCGGTTTTTTAGGATAAAAAGTAGCCTATGTGATATTCTGATGTGTAAGTTATATTATTGTAAAGGTTCCTCAAAATCCATTCAATAGTTTTTGCGTGAAAGAGTATCAAACATACATCCATATATTCTTATATACATTCGCGTTTATAAAATTAGTAGAATATTCAATTTATTTGTTTTATTTATAAAGTATTCAATTCAATTCAAAAGTTCTTTATTTTATTGTCGTCACAAACGCACTTATGAACGTCAATTATTACAATGACTCTACCACCGTATCGGAACAAAAACCACTACTCAGAAGATACGCCAAGATACTGAGGGGAATATTTTTTAGAACTTTTGTTACAATATATTATGTTTGTTTTTGACAATATTATTTTTCTTATGTGCCAGTTGGCTACTTGTAGTAGCAAACAAGATCGTATTTGAATGAAGGAAAGTATTAGTTTCAACCCAAAAGTAATTCGAGTGTATACAGCGAATCCTAATCAAAGTAAACCTTCTAAGAAGAAATCACTTCATTTCGATATCCATTCATTAGGTACATACATTTCAATAAAATGCTCGTAGGGTAGATACATTCATTAGGTAGATTTCATTAATCTTAAATTCAGTGAACTTCAAACTACACTTGGATCAAGAACCTATTAAATGGAGTTCAAGTATTGAAGTAGGTAAGTACCTACCTACCTATTTGGAATGTTAAAGCTACTGAATATTATAGAAATACTGTTTAAGTTGAGTACAGTGCGACCACGTTGATGTGCTTAAAAACTTCACGTGAGACTGTTGCAGAGTCTGTCGATGTAAAGTCGTCTAGATAGTGTCTACCTGTGTGAATTTCTTAAATTTTTAGTGTTCCGTACCTCAAAAGGAACCTAAACTTTGAACTAGAACCAGCTGTAGATAGCAGTTGGAGAATATCCGACTTATCTTTTTGTTAGAACAATGTTAGCATAATAACGGAACCCTCAGTGCGCGAGTCAGACTCACACTGGCCCAGTTTTTTGTGTCAACCACTACAGTATAAATACTTAGTGTACGTCCTGCGACTAGATGGAGCGACGATATACGCAGAGCAGCTGGTGGTGATTGGAAGTGGAAAGCCGAAGATCGGGCTCAGTGGCGTGCTTTATTTAGGAGATGATGTCCAGCAGTGGATAATTACGGGGCCGGGGCATCCACGATAACGTTAACAGATAGTAGTAGTAGTAGCACTCGTAGCGTAGTTCCCCTAGCCGTTCATAACATCTGCTATGTTAAGCAACATTAACAGCGGTCACAACTTGGATGGGTGACCGTTTGTGTGATATTTATATCAACCGGAGGGCACGCGAAGCCGTCGGTCCCGGTTGTTGTCTTAAGATAACAGTCGTTAGGCCATGTCGGAGGCTTTTGGGTGGTCTAAATACTCCGACACCAGTTGGCCACACACCCACACGAGAGAAAAGATAGTCTAATTTTTCAATTACCCAATGCCATAGTCGGGTAACTAAAATGTAATAATTATGATTAGTGAGAGGATAGAGTCTTATCCTGATCCGACTGTCGGTGGAGGGTTCTTATTTCTTCGAGAGTCGAGAATGTAACCGGAGACGCGCCAATAATACCCGTCTAGACGGTGTCTGTTTGTATTGTTCAATCAATGGCTTCTTATCGTTCGCCAATACCCCATTTAACAATACCAGGAAAATAAAAGACTATATTTCGCGATTTATATTCAAATAAATTAATAACTCCGTAGATATTTTTATTATAATTAAGTGAGGCTGTGCTATGATTTGTACGAGATCGGATGCGATTCAATTTTTATTTTCTATGGTATTGAGTAATAAGACGAGCTTTTCGCTCGCCTGATGGTAAGCGCCACGCCTGCCCATAACAATTGCAGTGCAACCCAGAACTTTGAATACCGTAAAAACAACTGCGTAGCACTGCATTGCGCTCATCACCTCGAGACATTTCATTCATTGAATTCGCACCTTTACAAGTGTCACAGGTGCTGTGAAGTAGGGATTTGAAGTTCATTGATACTCGTGGTAGATCTCTCGTATGCGGGAGGCTAGGTGGGTAGGTACCACCGCTATGCTAGTTATTCTGCCGCGAAGCAGTAGTGCCCAAGCGTTACTGTGTTCCGGTTTGAAGGCCAGCGAAATTACTGGGCATATGAGACTTAATATCTGATGTCTCGGGGCGATGAGTGTAATGCAGTGCTATTGTCATCAGAGCTAAAGGTGTGTACCAACCTTGAGATCAATGGGTCAGGACAGGGACATCGGACAGGAAGGGGGTAAAATTTTAATTACAAAATTTGACCCAAACATAAAACCGTTTAAAAATATTATCCGTCCCAACATAGGGAATGTAATAACCTAATGATCGCCGATGATGCTTACAGAGATCTGTTTTTAATCAAATAAAATTCGAAGTAAATATTAAAACAAGTCCGAAATTAACTCTTCTGTTAACATTACGCTACCTTATTGTTATTCCTAGCGCACATTTCGACATTTCAGTTGAAATCCCGACAAATTAGATCCCTTTGTTATCCCGCTCCGTGGCCGTAAAAACATGGAAATAGCTGAGGGTACACTGCGTAAATAGTTTATTACGCGTTCGTACCTTATCGGATCACTTGATGGCTTAAAATACGCTTTTAGCGATGAGGTCAACCGTTGTAATATATTTTTATTTTATTTTATGCTAGTTATAGGCTTGCGTTTGACCACCACCTGATGATAAGCGATGATGTGGTCTAAGATCTGACACGCTTAGAAGATACCTGTTCACTCTCGATTTGAAGACATTTCATTCCACTGCGGCTGTTCGTAAGATGAACGTGAAAGCAAGAGACATTTCGTCGCTCTACCAGTTGGCTCGGAGGTCCAGTGGTTAATTCGTCGGGTCAGTTTTCCGAAGAGGCAGGTTCGATCCCCACCCTTTCAATCAATTTCATTTTTCTTCTTATCTAAAATCTTTATTTAGTTTTATGTTTTGCTTTAATTGTGGCTTGTGAGGAAATTGGGCAGTAAGTGAGACGAGCTTACCACTTTCAAAACCTGCAACAAACCAAGGAAAACAGCCTGTTAACCTTAAATAGAGCTAAAAGGACTATAGATAGGTGGTTTCCATATAGAAATGACTAGTACCTACTTGTAATCATGCTGTTTAGGGCTTCTATCGTCATAACTTGCTTGGGTGACCGTTTGCGTGGTATATGAATCTGAGCGCTACCGTCCTTCGGAGGGCACGTTAAGCCGTTGCGTTGGTCTCGGTTTTTATCTTAGGACAATACTCGTTGGGCCATGTCGGAGGAATTTGGTCTAACAACTCCAACACCAGGGGCCACACACCAACACGGGGAAGAAGAGAGAAAAAGAGATAAATTAATTGCAAAATTCAGACAGTTTGAGGGAATAAACTTCAAGATCTTCTGTACAATTATAATGATTGTCCTCATTTTTTTCATGCTGCACTTTCTAATGACTTTATTCACTTTATCGAAGTACTTAGTAGTAGATATTGTACTAAATCGTAGAGATTAATGTGTCCCCTCCATAACGTGTGACCAATAAGTTACACTATAAATTCCCAGTGGACCACCTCTCAAATCTGCTGAGTAAATACGGACGAAGCGAAGGTCGGGGGTGAATTGGTCTTTGAAACAAAAACATACGAGAGGTGGGGGTGGATTGGGCCGGAGCGTTTAGAGAGATATGAGCATACAGAAAAAATTCCGTTTCGAATTCGGGGGCAGGATAGAATAGGTTTGATTTTGTGATTTAGATTTATTTATGATCAATTATTTATTTTAGTTTTTAATATATTTTATTTGATTTATTTTTAGATTTATAATTATTATTTTATATTTACATTTATGTACTTAGTTTTACGTATCCGTTTCCGAATCCACATCCGTTTCCGCAGATGTCCGTGTCATTTAAGCGTGTCCGTTTCCGTGTCTCATGTTTGTGTGTATCTGACTTTGTGTCCCTTTTCTGTTTCCGTGTCTGTTTTTTTATTCTACAAGCCTTGAACCTTCAACGTATGTAGGTAGTATTTCAAATCGTATGTTTTCAGTCACTTTAACCTACGGTATTTACTGGTCGGTCCTCGAAAGTAATTTATTTGAACAAATAAACTTCTTATAAACAATGGCTTCAGAAGTCGAGTTATTTATTGCTTTTTCTTGTAAATATTGTTATATGATTCATTCGAATGTGTATAAAGTATAGGTTATTGATAAAAATGGAACGTTTTATCTAAGAAAATGTTTAATAAACATTTTGAAAATGAGAACTTTTCGTACATTCCTCGTTTCATGTTTTATTACTTACAGGGTTCTGGCTGTTTTCTTTTTGACAACATAAAAACTTTATTGTCAAAATACTGAATCACAACATCAAAACAGACACAACACTAGACTTGTTCGCTGGAGCTCATTACATCCAAACACTCGGGAACTAACAATAAATTATATTATGACTTATTGAAGTAACTAGTTCTGAGTACTATAAAGTGATAATAAACTTTGCCGCAATCAGCACTACAATCATTCCGTAAAGATATAAGAAGAATGACAACAAGTAAAATTAAAGTAAAGGAAAGACAAACAAGTAAAGAATTTGGCTATGCATTACCTGACTATCCTAAGTTATGTGCGGATTTAACACTCGCACTAAAAACGGTAAAGGAAAACATCGTAAGGAAATCGGCATGTCAAAAAAATTATCACAAAAATTCAAGGACATGTGACATCCACCAACCCGCACTGGGCCAGCGTGGTGGATTATGGCACATACTCTCTCTATGAGAGAAGGCCCGTGTCCCAGCAGTGGGAACCTGATGGGCTGACGATAATGATGATGATGTACTTTGGTACTGCCTGAAATAAATAAATACCATTCAACTTTCCGTTTTTATTTATGACCTTAATTGCGCTTACTGAAAAAATGAAGTAAATGTACATTATCTACAATGATGGTTCGTGTTTTGTGTTAATTTCTAAACGGAAACTAAATCGGACAGGGAAACGGACACATAAATTGTAAATAAAAACAAACATGGAAATGTACAAGGTCGGCTGTCCGTTACCGTATCCGTTTTCGTATCGGTTTCCATGTACAATTTCTATGTCCGTTTCCCTGTCCGATTCTGTTTCCGTTTTCTTGTCTGTTTCTATGTCTAATCTAGTAACAACGTTTTTATGCGCCTCAATGGATTTAGAACGCATTGTCATTGGTTAAATTGTTTATAAAAGTTCATTCTAATGAAAAAAACATACTACACAGTTAGTAATTACATAGACGGCAAAGATGCATGGAACATTCCGCTTCTGCCAAGTAGCCAACTAGCACATAAGAAACTTAATATTGTCAAAAACAAATATAAAATATCCATATATATATGTAAGTTGAAGTTGAAGTTGAACATAAAATATTGTAACAAAAGTTTATTTTTATTTTTTATGCTTAATAGATTTCTGTTTGGCCACCATTTCGCCTGATGTGAAGCGATGATGTGGCCTAAGATGGAGCACACAGATCTTGAGAAATATATAAATAGTTCTAAAAAAAGAAATGCTCCTCAGTTTCTTGCCGTATCTTCTGAGTAGTGGTCTTTTTCCGATACGGTGGTAGAGTCATTGTAATAATTGAAGTTCATAAGTGCGTCTGTGATGCCAAAATCGAATAAAGAACTTTTGAACTCTTGAACTCATCGAGTTGTGAGCTACCCTGAAAGTTTCAGCCAGATAGCTAATCCGGAAGTGCTCGAAATTTGAGTTGCAAGATTCCACACGGAATGACAGACAGACAGACAGACGTTTAAGAAAGTGACTTAATAAAAACGTGGTAATAAAATAATAAAAAAGTATATACTCAACCACTTTGACTCTATACACAAGTATATATATCTATATATACTCTACTAGGCAAAATGCATCAGTATGTCTATCTAGACATACTGATGCATTTTGCCTAGTAGCGTCCGGCGTCCGTATGCATTGCATTTCCAATGCCTATCAATGCGTTCCTCTGTACTGTACCTTGACATGCTAATGCAATACGAAGCAAGATTGAAGACGGAGATACGTAAGGATATATTCACCCACATATATAACGAATGTATTGTATGTATCTGTTAGAGGCAGCTTTGTTTGGGAACCTCAATGGGCCGGGTACTAAATTACGTTTAGCCAATCACTACATGGTTAAAAGCCAACAACCAACTGAAGAATAAATTATTTTTCAAAAAAAACTAAACCGACTTCAAAACCACAAATGGCACTCAAAAGTAAAAAATAAATTAATATAATTATCATAAGCGCTACCCACTCATATATTTGAAGTCGGTGCCAGCCAAGTCTAATAGGTAGTAGATAAATACTATGTATATAGTAAGTACTACTTGTAGGTAGTATTTATCTACTACCTTTTAGACTTGGCTGGCACCGACTTCAAATATATGAGTGGGTAGCGCTTATGATAATTATATTAATTTATTTTTTACTTTTGAGTGCCATTTGTGGTTTTGAAGTCGGTTTAGTTTTTTTTGAAAAATAATTTATTTTAACCTTTTTAGTGAAAAACAAGTTTTAATTAAATTAATTCAAAAAGTTTTTAAACACAAGCTTTTATGATCTAGAAGCCACATCATGACGAAGTTTAAAACGGGCTATCACAATTAAATGCATGTGCAAAAAAATTTCATGTCTGTCCTATTCTCTGTTGAGGAGTTCCCTCGCCGGAAGTCAATCCTGGGTGTATCTGCCATGTCATGATGGAATTTAGAACAGGCTATTATGGTTAAATCCATTTACGAAATGTTGTGTCTGTACTATTCACCGTTGAGGAGTTCCCTCACCGGAAGTCAACCCTGGGTGAAGCAGGTGAAGCAGTCGAATACAAACCTCCACCTTTAGAAAGTTGGTTACGAAAAAAACAAGAACCGACTTGAAGATTAAACTTATATTTTTTTGTTTTTGCTATTTTTTTCAAAAACTACTGAATGAATTTCGATAAAATTTATATGGGACCACCTTTGAAGTATTACCTACCAATCAAAAAAAGAATCATCGAAATCAATGCATAATTGGCGGAGTAATCGGGTAACAAACACATAAAAAAAAATAATAAAAAAAAAACATACCGTCGAATTGTAAACCTCCTCCTTTTTGAAGTCGGTTAAAAAAGGTGTTTCAACAACTTTTTTATAATCCATCTTTTAAACATGATCTATCACATAGTTTTTAACTGACTTAACACACACAGTTTCACCCACATAGTTTTTAAGGAGGAGGTTCTCAATTCAAGTGTATATATTTTTTTAAATTATTATTTTTAATATTTGTAACCTCAGAACTCCGTCATTTATAAATTGATTTCGAAAATTCTTTTTGCGTTGGGTTCAGTATAGCTACGAAGTGGTCCCATATAAATTTCATCTATATTTGACCTTGGACTTCAAAGATACATGTCATGTAAGTCGGCTATTGTTTATTTTTCAAAAAATTAAGCCGCGGGCGGAGGCGCGTCTGCGGGGGACGGAGGCCGCGAGCGGCGCCCGCTACTTCGCACCACTTGTTAACCGCGACGACACCACGCGTCTTATTAATTCTACTGTATTCTTTACGCCTTGTGGTACAGATCAATATACCAACCTATTTATATACAGTCCAATTTATTTAATAGTCCCAACTAGGACCCTAAACACATATCATTGAATGATGCAGTGCATCACAGCTCATTTTTCTTGGTTAGGTGGTCCTATATATATATTTCATCGATATAACTTGAATTTAGAAGATATATCAGAACTGCAGTCGGTTTTTTTATTATAAAATGAGTTATTAGTATGAAACGAAAACAGCTTTTGATTCCTAAACCTATGAGCCTAGACGTAGAATTTGCAGATGTCAACAGTTTCAGCGAAATCAAGGTGAAGTAATTTACATCCTAATATCAAAGAAAACTAAATATTACTACCATCTAGCTAAGCCGCAGAAGAGACAATAGTACCTACTAGAGCTTAGCCTGAATTTCAGTCTCACAACATTCCTGTAACATCTAAATTGGGAAGACGGCGATTGTACAGTCAGCAACATTCTTAACTCAAGCATAGGTACATCTTAGTTTCATGTCAATATAAATTGAACATTGATTGACATTTTGCTTCACCAAATACCTGGTATCGGAAATCGCTTTTTACTATTAATTAAGACAAGAGTCTTTAAGACAAGAGTGAACAGGTTTCTTCTAGGCGAGCGTGCTACATCTTCGACCGCATCGTCACTTAACAACAGGTGAGATAGCGGTCAAACGCAAGCCTATAAATAATAAAAAAAAAAATATTCTGTATCATGTACAAAATATTTTATTCATAATTGACACCGATTGTCCGCCAAGTATTCTGAGAGATTACTTTGGAAGGAGCTGTGTTGGGAAAGCACTTTGTACCCGCGTGGTATGTGGAAAAGCTTTCAGATGCTGATTGCTAGCTAGCCTTCTCTTTGGTTTCAGCATTGGACTTGCTTTGCTTCGTAAGTACTGCCAGGCCTAGCGCATTCGCACTGTAGGTACGAAGCTACAAGTATGCTAACGTACATAGCCGGAAACAAACCGCGGGTCGCGCGTCTTTACACGGGCCGCATCAGAAGAGATAAGAGCTATGGGCTAGAAAGAGAGGCGCTCTGTAGGTTAATATGACTGGTAGGTATGTAGCGCTACGCGAGATGAATTGAATTTTATTGGATCATAGCAAGAGTCGCTATTTGTTTAAATTTCTTTGCGGAGTGATGTTTCTGTCCCTTAGTATTCTCTGCATACTACTTGATCTTGAACTTAGAATGGTTTCTTGTTCGGTTTCTCGTACGCTGGGTAGGTACCACTGCTTTGCCAGTAATTCTACTACAGTAGTGCGCACGCATTGCTGTGTTCCGGTTTGAAGGGCATCCGGTTTGAAGGGAATTGTAGCCAGCGAAATTACTGGGAATTATGAGACTTAAGAGCTAATTGTCTCAGGGTGTCGCAGTGCAGTGCCGCGCAGGATTTTGCAAAACTAATACAATACACAATACTTTATTGTACACCAAACAAAAATAATCAGTAGGTACATGAAAACAACTTAAAAAAATTAAAGTGCAATGGGCGGACTTATCGCTAAAAGCGATCTCTTCCAGACAACCTTTGGATGGAGTTAAATAGCGGAGTGAGAGAGGTCGTCGGTGTTCTGGTAGGTGCTGCAACTGTTATGGGCAGGCGTATGGCTTACCATCAGGTGAACGACCTGGTCGTCTCATAAAAAAACACATAAATATGTCTACTTGATGTTCCAAAGCGCCGGGCTCGCAGCGCAGTTATATAAATACCTAAAGCTAGGTATACTAATATAGTATTTAATATACGACATGCACCGATCGTACACACCTTAGCGCGCACTATGAGTTTGTAACGCTGGCTGAGAAAACTAGGGCTGTGGTCGTCCGATAAAAAAAATGTAAAGATATTTCGACAAGACTGGTCCTCGCTTCATCGATCTCAGAGCTGGCGCATACTTCGCGCAAAAAATTAGGCCTTTTAGTACAAAGGGGTAACGCCGCCAGTAGTCTGGGAACCCTGTCGCACGGTGGCGATCTACACAGCGTGTTTGCCTTAAGAGTTTAAAAATAATAGGCCATATTAAAATAGGTACCTACTGTAGAAGATATCCATAATTGCTTATTTAAACCTCATAATATAGCGCATTGTTTCGACGATAAAAGATATCGTCAACCTAACCTAAACGGTGAAGGAAAACATCGTGATGAAACCCGCTTACGCGCTTTGGAGTGGTAGGCTCTGGCCGTGGTTGTAATACCACCCACCGAACAAAGCCATGCCGTCAAGCGACCTAGTCGTGTTTCGGAATGATGTTCGGTGAATCATCGGGGAGACGGGTCTGAGCAGCCGCTCAACTGCTGTCTCTCTATATCAATTTGCTCCATCTTAGGCCACATCATCGCTTTACATCAGACGAGATAGTGGCTAAACATAGATATATTAAGCGTAAAAACAAAAATGTCCGTAATGTATGACGTGGTCCAAACAATCTCATTCCGCATGTCAGATATTTGTCCAAACATTGGTCCAAACCGTAACTTTACCGAGATTTGTTTGTGTAACAACCGCACCGAGAGATTTGGGATTACTTCGAAATTAATAATGGTGTGTGGTTTCTTGGGGGTTGTGGATTCCTTCTGGTTTGTGGTTTTAGTAGTTACAGTAATTTTTATTGACCTACCTAGCCTACTTCTGACGCAATATAATACATTAACGCAATGGCTAGCTAAAAATGTTTTATGATTTCAAAGAGCCTAACCTAGACGGAATAATAATTGTGCAATATTATGTTATAAAGTTTGTAATTGATTAATCATAATATTTTTAATACTGACATTTAAATTGACGATATTATGACATTAACTATAATTAACATAGAATAATCTGACACATGAATATTTTTCGGAATTATGTTAATATTGCACACAATTGTTATGGTAGAATATTAGGAATTACCTTTACTATTCATAATCTTTGTGTACAATAAAAAATTTGATTTTTTGTACATGGAACAAACTTAGTGTTCCGGATTGTAGGGCATTTGTAGCCAGCGAAATTACTGGGCATATGAGACTCTATCTGATACCTCGGGGTGATGAGCGCCATGCAGTGCTATGCAGTAGTTTTTATGTCATTAAAAGTTCTGGGTGGCACTGCAATTGTTATGGGCAGGTGTGGCGCTTACCATCAGGCGAAGGACTTGCTCGTCTAATTACTCAGCTACTAAAAAACAAAATTGCCATGGACTTAGTGCAGGCAGTTTCTGCGATAGGTTTTATCGTGGCAAACCACCAGGTGCCAAAAATGGGAGGGAATAAATAAATTATATTAATAAAATTTTACGGTATGAGAGTTTTAAAGCTTTTGCTATACGAAAATAATACTTATAGCTCATCACTTTTTATTATAGACTCAAATTATAGGTCCTATGCAGGATGTAAGGTTTATAGCAATTCCAACTTTATGGTCAAAGTGTAAAAGCCGTGGCACTTACTCCATCTGATATTGGCGTGATTATTGTGTGAGGATCTACGAAAGAAAGAATCATGCAGTACCTCAGAATCGCAGTATTTTTTTAATGTACGATACCTACCTATCTTGTTGGGCTTCAGGTTCAGGATAACCAAAGAATACTAACTATTACCACATAATACTACTATTATTACCAGGCCTAGCGCACTCCGCACTGTAGGTACGAAGCTACAAGTACATAGCCGGACACCGACGGCGGGTCGCGCGTCGTTACACGCGCCGCGTCAGAAGAGATAAGAGCTATGCGATAGAAAGAGAGGCGCTCTGTAGGTTAATATGTTTTATTGCGTCATAGCAAGAGTCGCTATTTGTTTAAATTTCTTTGCGGAGTAATGCTTCTGTCCTTTAGTATTCTGTGCTTACGTTGTATATTCTTGTTCTTTTGGGTGAATATAGAAAACTATGGGGATGTCAGCCTCTGTGGTGTAGTGGTTGGGCAGTTTGGCTCAAATCTCATACACCACTAAGGTTGTAGATTAGATTCCCGTGACGGGACAAATGTTTATGCGCAGAATTTGTTTCATGTCTGGGTGTTGTGGGAGCATGGTCCTCGTAGTTCCTAGTTCCTTCTTAGGGGCCAGGATTTATGTATGGGATCGTTGGGCGTATGTATTATTATTATTTATTTTGTCACTTTGGTTAGGTAAATAGAATAATGACTCGATATTTATAGTTCCCAGTTATTATGTTGACCAGTTTGGTAGACTGAAAACATAATGCGATCTGATTTTTACTAATTGTGTAATTACATACATTTAAAACAGTGACAACAGTGAGATAGGGGTCAAACGCAATACTAAAATTATTAAAAAATTAATAATAAAAAAAGTTTTATTTTCTAATTACCGAATAGGCAAGCATTTGACCGCAGTCTCACCTGATGAATAGTGATGACGCGGTCGCGTCTTGGTCGGCGGTGAAGTACTTTGTAAAAGTTTAATGCAAAAATATGACCTATTACAGAAAATTTAGGTAGGTATATTCTGATAGTTAAAAATCCAGTACCTACCTCGTTCTGTCAACACTAAACTAAACAGTTACTCGTGGTAGGTCTCTCGTATGCGAGGGGCCGTCTGGGTGGGTACCACCGCTTTGCCAGTTATTCTGCCGCCAAGCAGTAGTGCGCAAGCATTACTGTGTTCCGGTTTGAAGGATATTGTAGCCAGCGAAATTATTGGGCATTATGAAACGTAAGAGCTAATTGTCTCAGGGTGACGAGCACAGTGCAGTGCCGCACAGGATTTTGCTAAACAAAGTTCTAGGTGGTGCTGCAACTGTTATGGGCAGGTGTATTGCATACCATCAGGCGAACGACGTGCTCGTCTTGTCATTCAGTTACATAAATAAGTTTTTTGTTGAAAAATATTTTTTCAAGACAAGATTTTAACAAATTCATAATCGGAACAGCGAGCAGACTAAAATGTGCCCAAACACTAGTAGATTACGATTATCCGTCAAGGGGTGCCATTGCCCACCTTCCGTCTCCATTATCAGATCAGCTAGCTGTCACCATAATATTGCATTGTCATAGGACTTTGACAAGTATGCAAAATTTCAACTCCGTAGGATAAGAGGAAATGGTTCTAATGCAGCTTGCAAAATTCCACCCGGACAAACATATATACATTGCAAAAGCTTGTAAAAAAAAAACAACAGAACAGGAGGGAATACACGACGTAGGCCCAACAAGAAAGTTAAGTCACTGGTAAAAGATACATTGCGATTATTGCTTCTAAAATCACGCCATCATTTTCGTGTGTAACCTCTTTCACGGGAATATCATCATAAACTGCCTTTACGGGAAAATTTTGTAGACACTGTTGGCGACAAAACATATTGCACAGGACTGAATTGGTACAGAACGTGGAGCGAGTGTGGCTCAGTGGGAGCATGTGCGACTTTCGACTCGATGCACCCGAGTTCAAAACCCGATGGTCACCACATAATTTCTTAAGTTATGTGCGGATTTAACACTTGCTCTAAAAACGGTGAAGAAAAACTTCGTGAGGAAACCGCCATGTTCAAGAATTATCCGCCAAGCAGTAGATTTCGCAAGCGTTACTATGTTCCGGTTTGAAGGGCATTGTAGCCAGCGAAATTACTGGGCATATGAGACTTAATATCTGATTTCTCGGGGTGATGACCGCAATGCAGTGCTACGCAGTGCGTTTTATGGCATTAAATGTTCTGCGTGGCACTGCCATTGTTACAGGCAGGCGTGGCGCTTACCACCAGGCGTACAACTGGCTCGTCTCATCACTCGGTTCCATAAAAAAAAACAAAAATCTAAATGGCACAACACAGTCGTGTTTTTTGTAGACATTTAACAGCTTGTTATCAGTATTCTATTTATTAGCCCACCAACCTGAATCCACCCCTGGAATCTAGTAGGTAGGTAAACAACTTTATGGCTCAATCGTTTCGCCAGAGGTCGTTGTAAAATGTTTTGTATCTTTTGACGTGACGTCGCATTTGCATTTTATTGCCATTATTATAGTACCAGCTTCCCCCTGCGGTTTTGCACCCTGTTTTCCCAGTTTCACATCATCGAACACGTCTGAGGGCAATAAATGAGGCTTAAACAGAACCGAAAATAGTGGTAGCAAACTCGTGTATCAGCGCAGATCGTAACTTCAATAACTTCTTAAAAAAAATATTTTTCAAGACAAGCTTTTAACGTAATCGAAACCGCGATCAAATTAAAATGAGCCCAAGCATTAGTAGTTTACGATTTACGACGTTTATTTGTGCGCCCGAACCACAATAAATTGTCAGTTATGGATCTCCGATGTGTGAGTTTATATGCAATCTTGTGCCAAGATGCGCTAAGTTTCCTTGAAAAAAGGCTTCCATGTTTCTTTCCGTTCACTGGTAGAGCCCTGTTATCTTCGATATATATTATGTAGGTATATGGTACTCTATATAAGTGAAATGAAGAGTAAAATTATATATAAATAATAAAACAAACAACCTGCGACAGACATGATACTTTACCAATATTTATTTAACGATATAAATCTTATCCCCACGCATACGCCCACAACTCCGTAGTATTGATATAATGTCACCTTTAGGGTTCCGTAGCTGTTGGCACCTACAAAGTTTTTAATGCACTGGTAACTTTGGCTCGATGATTTTGAGTTTTTGGAGAACTGTATAACAAGGGTTAGTCTCAGAAGGGAATCAATGAAATGAAAACAATGAAATCAATTAGTATCGCCATATATTATCCAAATCAAGTAACATTCAATCGAAATAAACAGTTTTACCAACCTTAATCGTAACCTGAGAGCGTCTCGTTCAAGAATGCCGGCCGCAGCCGGCCGTCAGAAAGGCCAACCAAAGTCAAGCTGTTTGACAATTGCAATGACAGATACACTGACTTTGACATAAGCGACTAAATGACATTAACATGACAGTTGACATGAGTTGCGAACGAATGACTTGAATGATATCGTATCAAGTGAATCAAAGATTAAATAGTAGTTGTTTTTGAAGTGAATACTATTCTTGTTACAACTGTCACTGCTAGAATAAGCAATTTTTTATATTACGTTTTGTTCGCTAGGAAGCAATAAATGGATATTTTTGGATAACCATGCTTCTCATTTGAACAGTAGCCAAAGGGTTCCAAGGAGCCCTTGTGTTTTCCGTTTATATCATCAGCTATATTAGAGTAATTGCGATTCTCTCCCCAATGCCGAGTCTGTCAACTGAAACTTGAAAGCTGGAGTCGTGCGCATCATACTATAAATAATACTCGAGAATTTTATCTACTTAGGATTTTTAAGTTTTTATTTTCATTTAGATTTAGGTACTATTTTAAAATTGGAACTTTGAATGTTTGTTACCTATAGCACAAAATATAGACTAGTACAGAAGGCAATCTCATGTGTACTTCACTTTTCATACCTACGCTCGGCAGTTGTGCTAGGGTTGTCAACTTTGGCTTATGCACAAAAAAACTATCGTGGAAGTGGCACTCATATCTAGTTGTTTGATATATTATAAATGGATAAAGTTTTTTTGAAGACAAAAAATGCAATTAAATTACATTTACATCTTCCTCATTAAATTATTGAACACGGAGCTTATACACCTTATACTACAATAAATATCTAATATAAATTGTTAAAATATGACAAGGCGACAAAATCATGTCCGCTTGATAGGCGCAGGGCCGGGGGCCGCGGCCGGGGCGCTTACCTACCTACCTAACTGTTCTGTGTTACGTGAAAACGAACCATCGAAATACAAGCAAATACCTACTTACCTCTCTGAAACAACTGGTAGCCTAAAAAATGACAATTCACCGTTTAATGTTGAATTTAAACAACCGTCCACTGAGCAGTTATAGGAAAGAAAACTTAATATTACGTTATAGTAACTTTTGCTTTGTTGCCGCGTGTCTCAAGCGGATGGCACTCGCGCTAGCGCACTTACTATGTTGATTGATTTCTGTACTAGTCTATATTTTGTGCCTATAGACTCGAAAACTTAAGAACAAATTTTAATTCAGTTTTCAGGATTTGGTAGCATAAGTCCCAAATTAGAATATAAGTATGTTCAATTAAATCGATTGGGTGACTATGAAGATATAGCTTGACCGCTTTGTAGCACGCGCTTTCATATACTATATATACATATATATATATATATATATATATATATATATATATATATATATATATATATATATATATATAGGGAGTTCTTGCTAAAATGGTCTTGGAGAAACACAAACAATGGTCTTCCTTTGTTGTTTACGCAAACGAAGTCGCGGGAAAAAGCTAGCATTCAATAATTTTACAGATGACTGATTTTACGGTTTTCCGTAATGTGCACATGAGGTATAGCTCCTGCGAGCAGTTAAATTTTTAATGTTATGCTCTGTGAAGTCTCATTAAAGTTTCATTTAAGCGGCCATAACGTTTTCCGAGCTCGTTTCCTTGAATAAATAATATACTTTTATAATTCATAACGCATCCCCAAAGCTTGTTTTTAGGGCTAAAACTTTTTTTATGATGCGCTATGATGCGCCGTTTAATCTTAAAAACTTTGTGGGTAGCATAAATTCTATCAAATGTATACATTTACTTTGGCATGGTTCCTAAAACCTTTTTGATCTCTCTTATCAGATATTAAAAAAAGAAAGAAAAAATTCTACACTCGACTTAGTGAACACTGAGAGCGGCAGAGCCATTCCCGCTCTGAGGGAAGATTGTGATGCGGGTTTAAGTCGCAGCCGCGATCGTATTTTTTTAACCGACTTCAAAAATGAAAAAGGTTCTCTGTTTGATTGTTTTTTTATTTTTTTATGTTTGTTACCTCAGAACTCCGTCATTTATCAACCGATTTGGAAAATTATTTTTGCGATGGGTTTAGTATAGCTACGAAGTAGTCCCATATAAATTTCATCGATATTTGATCTTGGACTTCGAAGATACATTGAAGTCGGTTTTTGTTTTTTTTTTCTAAAAATTGTCTTTCTGAAAAATCTTGTTAGGGTTATGTAACCGGCAGAGTATAGATGAATAACATAAATAATAATTATTTACGTACTACGAGTATGATTACTGTATAAGTTCTGTCTAGTTTTGGGCCGGTTGTTTAGTTACTCAAATACTACTCTTAGATACTAATCATACTCAAATTGGAACAAGAATTTGCAATAGATTAAAAAAAAATCTAAAAACCACGCTTTTATGGATTTAGAATTCATTGTCATCGAGTTGTGAGCTACCCTGAAAGTTTCCCCCGGAGCTAATCGGGAAGTGCTCGAAATTTGACTTGCAGGATTCCACCCGGAACGACAGACAGACAGACAAACAGATAAACATGAAAGCGACTTAATAAAAACGTCGTAACGTGGTAAATGTGAAATATACCTAGGCCCCAATTCACTATGACAACTTAGCGATTTCTGCTTCGAAATCACGTTGATACCTTCATTAATAAACGACATCTCTATGACGCATTCATATATTCATACATATGACGCGTCATAGAGAATACAAATTTCGCAGATGTCGTTCATTAATGAATGAAGCGACGTTTCCTCGAAGCAAGGAATCGCCAAGTTGTCGTAGTGAATTAGGGCCCAGATGGTAATTATAATATTAATGAAAAAAAATCTGAGATACCAGAAAAATTTAAGAATGTCAAAAATACGCTTCTTGAAACGTAACTTCCTACCCCTGTGACAAGATCTCTCAAAGGTCCTATTGAAAAACATTTCCAACAGCAATTTGTTGAACACCAAAAACTGCTGAAACAATTCGTCTTTCAAAAACGCCGCTGTTCTACCCTCATTTTGAGGAAACCAGCCATAACTTCTCGAGTGAAGAATCGATTAATAACAAAGCTTGCGGGAGACCGAGGGATGAGACGTCAACTCGGTTACAATGGGGCATTATTTAACAGGTGCTGGGGAAAATACGGGAATGCGTTGGCAACTTTGTCGGTTGACTGCGTAATTAAATATGCGATTTGTGGAAAAGCTTGCGGCAAGGATATTGATGAACACGGCCAAAATACAATAAAATGCAAACAACACAACACAACATAATACAATAAAATACAGCAATGATTTATAGTACATAGAACAAGGAATTAGGAAGGGACAGGAAATACAATTATATTTCCTAGTATAAAATAAAAAAAATTAAAATATAATACATAATATAGTATAAAGCATTTTGTATTGTATTGTATTCAATATAATACAAAATGCTTTATTGTACACCCAACAAAAATAATCAGTTGGTACATGAAAAGAACTTGTAAACTATAATACAATTAGCGGGCTTATAGCTAAGAGCGATCTCTTCCAGTCAACCTTTAGATGGAAAAATACTCTTGTAAACTATAGTACAACTAACGGACTTATTGCTAAAACCTTACCTTGTATTGATAACCCTGATGTGTGCCTAATGTCAAGCAGCGCTTCCAATCCATGGCAAACACTTGTGAAACTATATACGATTTATGGCAAAGGTATAAAATATAAAACTAGGTGTAGGTGTGGCAAAAATTTTTGGGACCGCCAGGCAGGGATATTTCGGTTAGGGTTAACAACCGTAATATAACTGTATTAATCGATTTGAGATAACGGTTAACAGAAACTTTCGGTAACAGAATGATTTCGGTTAACAGAAACCGCAATGATATAGGTTTTTTCTCGCGTGTGCATTTTACCAAAGAAAACTAAATATTACTACATTTTACTAGCCACTGCCACAAACTGGCAAACGCACCGCACGCGCGGCGTTGTCCCGCTGGAATCGTGTATTTCTCGCTCGCTCATTCGCAACGTACAAGTGCCCTATGGCGAAAGAGATAGATAGATTTCTTGTTGACAGTGTTTATGTCGCCGATGCGCCACGCGCCGGCCGTTTTTTTTCGGTCTTGTTGACAAGTTTATTTAGGTACTTACTCTTTCGCTCGTAATTATAAATCATTCCCCGCCCGGTAGATAGTTATTGTCTGATATTGTGGTTATCTAACTTGCAATAAAATAAAGTGTACCTAACACTACAACGCTATACGTAAATTACCAAGTTACATACTTTTTTATCCTAATCCTAATTAATTTAATTAATTTAATTTAATTTAATTAATTTAATATAATATAAAACTGGAAGACCATAATAGCGACAGAAATAGAAATGGTGGGGGGGAGTGTTTGGTACCGTTGGATAGAGGATGTTTTGAAACCAACCAGAAAAATCCAAAATCACCAGAAAGTGGTTTCCAAGATGGAACTGCTCAGGGGATCTCGGAAACTATAAATCGGATGGGGGTACCGCTTGAACTAAATATGCCCCAAAACCTGGGCAATTTTTGAAAATTTGAAAAAAAAGATGGCCGCCATACAAAAAAACATGGCCGCCATACAAAATAAAAATGTTAATAACTTTTGAATGGTTAGAGATAGGTATAGGGTGCTCGACCAAATGTCATAGAGGGCGATGGGGGAAATTTGAAAAAGTTGGAAAAATTAAAAAAAAAGAAAGAAAAATGGCGGCCATTTTGAAAGTTGCTCTGATCCGACTGAAATTTTGCATCGGGAAGTTTTTGGGGTTGTAGATTACGATTATGAAAAAATAATTTGGATTCCGCCATTTTTCAAGATGGCCGCCATACAAAAGTTTTTTTCCGAACAAAAAGAATAACTTTAAAACCGTAATCGATAGGGAGTTTCTATAAAAAAGCAACACCCCCCCACGCGAGATGCTTCAGCAGCTCGCGCACGCCACAAAATCACTTGGATTCCAGCAATTTTTAAGATGGCCGCCAAACAAAAGTTTGTATTCAGAACAAAAAGGGTAAACAAAACTTTAGAATCATAATCGATAGGAAGCTTTTAAAAAAAAAACAGCAACCACCCCCACACGCGAGCTGCTTTAGCAGCTCGCGCACGCGGCGAAATACTAGTAATATTATAAATGCGAAAGTTTGTGTGTGTGTGATGTTTGTTACCAGGTATCACCGTAACTACTGAACGGATTTTGATGAAATTTGGAATAAAGATAGTTTAAGCACTGAATTGAAACATAGGCTATGTTAATTTTTAAAACTCAACCCCCAAGAGGGTGAAGGAGGGTGGTAAAGTTTGTATGGAGCATTTTTATTCCTTGGTTCAATTCGGTCAAAACTCGGTACAAATAAACTTTAATATAAATAATGAAATACGTATTTTTTATTTTTTCAAAACTACCCCTAGGAAGGGTGCATGGGAGTTTTAAAGTTTGTACGGTTTTTTTTTCAGTGTATGCTTTATTCCGTGGTTGAATTCACTCACAACCCACAACAAATAAACTTTAACATAAATTTTAAAGCACGTGTTTTTTATTTTTTCGAAACTACCCCTAAAGAAAGCGTAACAGCGTTTTAAAGTTTGTATGGTTTTTTTTATTTTAGTTTTATTCATTCAAATTCGGTACAAATGAACTTTAAAGTAAATAATGAAACACGTATTTTTAATTTTTTCAAAACTACCCCTAGGAAGGGTGCATGAGAGTTTTAAAGTTTGTACGGTTTTTTTCAGTGTATGCTTTATTCCAGGGTTGATTCACTGACAACTCAGAACAAATAAACTTTAACATAAATCTTAAAACACGTGTTTTTTATTTTTTCGAAACTACCCCTAATGAAGGTGTAAGGGCGTTTTAAAGTTTGTATGTTTTTTTTTAATTTTAGTTTTATTCATTCAAATTCGGTACAAATAAACTTTAATAATTAATTAGGCATTTTTTATTTTTTCAATACTACCCCTAGGAAGGGTGCATGAGAGTTTTAAAGTTTGTACGGTTTTTTCAGTGTATGCTTTATTCCGTGGTTCGATTCACTCACAACTCAGAACAAATAAACTTTATTATTTTATTATTATTATTAACATTAAATTTGGATACATGTTTTTTTTTAAACTACTCATAAAAATGTAATGGCGTTTTAAAGTTTGTATGGTTTTTTTTTAATTTCAGTTTTATTCATTCAGAACTTGGTACAAATAAACTTGAAACTAAATAATGAAACACGTATTTTTTATATTTTCTATACTACCCCTAGGGGGTGTGCAATAAAGTTCTAAACTTTTTACGGAAAATTTTATTGCTTGGTTCAATTCACTCAAAACTTGGTTTAAATCCTAATCATAATATGGTTTCATATAATATAGAACGTATTATGTAATATATAATATAATACATAATGTACCTAATATATAATATACAAAAATTTTTTTTCGCCGCTCGCTTGATGGCTAGCATAACGCTTCACCAGAACAATTATTGCAGTGCCACCCAGAACCTGAATACCATAAAAAGCAATGCGTAGCGTAGAGACAAGTCTCATATGCCCAGTGATTTAACTGGCTACAATGTCCTTCAAACTGGAACATAGTAACGCTTGCGCACTATTGCTTGGCGACAGAATAATTGGCATAGCTTTGGTAAAGTTTGTATGATATATTTTTATTTTAGGCTGATTCAATCAATACTTGGTACAAACAAACTTTAAAATAAGTAATAAAACATATTTTTATACCTACCTACCTTTAGAAAGTGTGCAAAGGAGTTATAAAGTTTGTATGTATTTCATTTTAGTTCGATTCACTCAAAACTCGGTTCCAAAATGTAATATAATTCATAATGTAAAAAATAATGTAATATTTGATATAATACATAATGTTATATATATAAAAAAAAATTCGCCGCTCGCCTGATGGCAAGCACAACGCCTGACCACAATAAACAAACTTAATACCATTAAAATCACTGCGGAGAGCTGCACCCTGAGACATCATATATTAAGTCTCATATACCCAGTAATTTTGCTGGCCACAATGCCTTTCAAACCGGAACGCAGTAATGCTTGCGCACTACTGCGTGGGAGGGTGGTTGCTGTTTATTTTTAAAAACTTCCTATCGATTACGGTTCTAAAGTTTTGTTTACCCTTTTTGTTCTGAAAACAAACTTTTGTATGGCGGCCATCTTGAAAAAAAGCTGGATTTCAAGTGATTGTGTGGTGTGCGCGAGCTGCTAAAGCAGCTCGCGTGAAGGGGTGTTGCTTTTTTTTATAAAAGCTTCCTATCGATTACGGTTCTAAAGTTATTTAAGTTCAGGTGTTCTGAAAAAAAGACTTTTGTATGGCGGCCATCTTGAAAAATGGCGGAATCCAAGTGATTTTGTGGCGTGCGCGATAATAATAATTAATAATTGTTATTATTATCTTATATCTTAATTGTTGTTGCTAAAGCAGTGTTGCTTTTTTTTCATAGATGCTTCCTATCGACTACGGTTCAAAAGTTTTGTTTGGCTTATTTGTCCGGAAAAAAAACTTTTGCATGGCAGCCATCTTGAAAAATGGCGGAATCCAAATTTTTTTATAATCGTAATCTACGACCTAGAAAACTCCCCGATGCAAAATTTCAGTCGGATCGGAGCAACTTTGAAAATGGCCGCCAATTTTTTTCTTTTTTTTTTTTAATTTTTCCAACTTTTCCGAATTTCCCCCGTTGCCCTCTATGACATTTGGTCGAGCACCTTATACCTATGCCTAACCATTCAAAAGTTATTTACATTTTTATTTTGTATGGCGGACATCTTATTTTTCAAATTTTAAAAAATGGCCCAAGGTTTGCGGCATATTTAGTTGAAGCCGTACCCCCATCCGATTTATAGTTTCCGAGATCCCCTGAGCAGTTCCATCTCTATGACACCTTTCCATGGATTTCGGATTTTTCTGGTTGGTTTCAAAACATCCTCTATCCAACGGTACCAAACACTACCCCCCACCATAACGGCAAGTGGGAGATCAATTCTGTCAATATGTCATATGCTTTATATTATATTAATTAATTAATTAATATCGAACAGCCAAGGTCATTCGAGATTAGGTCGCTACCATGTGCAGAGCATACACTGCAAATGTGTATTAAGGAAGTTTATAGAAAGATCGAGAATCGGAGTCCATTATTGAGACATGCCGCCAAGCGGTCAAGGTTTTACGTCGCCCCCTAATGAACCTTAAAATAAGAAAAGAAAATTAAAAAAAAGCAGTTCTGGACTGCCCAACTCGTTGGATATCGACATATTACATGTTAAAAAGATTATTAGAACTAAAGAAAATTTGCAACGATTCCGTTGAAATAACTGCTATAATAGACGAGGATACGAGTAATTATACATAGGTTAGGTCAAGACGTAAAATGAATTTAACTCGTGATAAAAGATCGCACACTACCGATCTCTTTCTAAATCAAATAAATGCGTACACACGAGAAAATACCGTATAATATTGGTATTGTTTCGGTATACACTTTCATTTGGTAACCCTTTTATTTGGGTTTTTAACCGAAATAATTGTGTAACAGTTTTAATAGGTTATCGTTTCAATCGATAATCGGTTCAAACGGTTAACCTTAATGAATAGGTTTTCCGATCCCTGCCGCCAGGTTAGGTACCTTTTCCATTATAGTGAAAAGGTTTTGGTCATCGGTTTAATTTTGGAGAAAATAAGTCAGTTACAGGTGGTAGGTTTCTCGCATGCGAGAGGCCGTCTGGGTGGGTACCACCGCTTTGTCAGTTATTCAGCCGCCAAGAAGTAGTGCGCAAGCATTACTGTGTTCCGGTTGAAGGGCATTGTAGCCAGCGAAATTACTGGGCATTATGAAACTCAACAGCTTGTATTAATTGTTAATGTATAGTGTGTAGTAATTTTCTCAGGGTGACGAGCGTAGTGCAGCGCCGCGCAGGATTATGCAAAACAAAGTTCTGGGTGGTGCTGTTGTTGTTATGGGCTGGCGTATTGCTTACCATCAGGCAAACAACCAGCTCGTCTCGTCATTCAGTAATAAAAAAATATATAGTTCGTCAGTTTTTATTGTGTCCAAAATTTTACCGATATTTCCTAAGAACAAAACTTCCTTAATGCAAGGGAAAAGAATGGTACCTATTCCGACAATCCCAATTACTAAGTCTTTAGTAGGTCTCTAGTACGCGAGAAGCTATGTAGGTTGGTACCGCTTTGCCACTTATTCCGCCACCAAAAAAAAAACAACCTTAAAAAATGAAGGAAAATACTAAATATTCAAAAATCCGTATTGAAATTTCTACCGTATGTTTCCAAACGTAGACCCAAGCAAAGTTTCAAGGTGCTACGATTCCCGTGATTTCGCGACGACTATTCAGCACTTTCTAACTCAATTATACCTAGAGTAGTCTATCGCAGACTACAACCGACGGCGACGCGGAAAGTGGAAACTATTATTATTAATTAATTAATCTCTTTATTTCAGGCAATATTAAAGTACAACAAAGTAAAATTATCAGAGGCCCATAGAATATATACCTTACAGACTAACATACATACAAAAATATAACATTACATTAAATAACATACACACTACTTCACAGGGTTCAAAAATTTCGCTCCTTCCCTTTATCTCCGGTATACTACCCCTACAGGCCAGAAGTCAGAATTCAGGAACAGTTCCTTATGCACCGCCGGAAATTGGAGCCTACTATCATAAAAGTCATACGCAAAAATCAAGAGATATTTATAAAATAGGCTCATAAATTTAAATATTTAGTTACTGATATTTATTATAGATATTTATGATTATAGTTGCCGATTTTTTCTTAATCAAACCGTTACACTGAAACCTATTTGCTCAAGTGACAGTTCTCTTTCCTCAGGGGTTTACTGGAAGAAAACTGTTTTTAGGGTTAAGCTCGCCTTTGTACATATAGTTTATAATCACCGATGTAAATATTATGTCAGTGTACAATAAAGAATATAAGAAAAAATTCACTATTAAACGTGATATACACATAATACAAATAGATTAAATTACGACTATATTAACTTAAAAAATCATGAGTTTGAAAAAGAAAAAGATTTCAAACAGTATCTAATAAACAAATTGTAAATATCGCAAGAAAATAAATTTTGCATAGTGATTCCTTTGTTATTTTTAATTTCGAAATCTCCGGTAAAATTCTACCATATCTCACACCTGAATGTACTAACGCTATTGATTACACCATAAATAGTTGCAAGATTTGATCGAAGCCATCGGATATAAACTAAAATTAAATATACTCTTACAAAATAGTGTAGTTCTTGTCACACTATAGATACGTATGATACGTATGATAATATACGTGCGTGTAAGTAGGTATTAAGTACATGAAAGCCCTCTCAAGCGGACTTTTTTTTCTAATTATCAGTTGGCCACGCAGCTGCTACAGCCGAGTCTCAGCAACCGCCTGAAGAGGCGCAATGTCTTTTTGTGTTAAGCTCATTGGAACTACACAATACACGAGAGCGACACCAACGAATTTGCTTATAGCCAAAGGCTGATCGCAGATGATACTTAAAAAAAAAAAAAACACATCCCGAACTGAATATCACCATTCTCACTGGATCAATCTTTGTACAATGCTGAATCAGCTTTTCCTTTTAAACGCTCCTTTTCAGAAGAAGTAGGCTCCTTTTTATCCCGGGAAACTGCGGGTGAAACCGAGGGACGCAGCTAGGTTAATAATATTTTTAGGATAAAAGATCGGTGATAAGCAGGGCAGCAGGTATCTTATTCTGTAGATGACACTTTTCAACGAGAGAATGATATAATGAGTAGGTACTTATAAGGCAAGATTCTATTATATCGAAGCCCCTCGACATCGGATCAAGGGCACAGATTATCAACGGTAACTCCAGCAAAGGAAATTAAATTCTGTAGAAAAGATAGATAGACAGATAGAAAATTCTTTATTGCACAAACAAATTTGTAAGTACATAGGCGAACTTAATGCTAGTGAGCATTATCTTCCAGTTAACCTCGGTGGAGATTTTATAAGGTAGTGCAAACAAAATATAAAGTAATAGTGAACAAATTAAAAGGCCATACAAAAATAATAACAAGATATATGTACATACAAATCAGTAACAATATATATAAAATATATATACTTGTAGATTGCATATAAAGTATATAAAATAACAAGAAAAAAAGTATATAAAAAAATAACAATAATAAAATATAAATACCTAATAACAAAATAAAACTAGAGAACTGTAATTATAGACGTATACATTTATAAACTATGAACAGGTGCAGAGTAGATCAGGAAGCTCAGTTTATATTATTGTTTTGAAGTGAGAGATAGTATTGATAAACTTTGGATTTGAACACGCCTATCGATGAAGCCTGACGAATAATCGGCGGTAGACCATTCCAGAGACGAGTAGCAGTGACTGTAAAGGAGTCCGAGTAAAGTGCCGTTTTATGTTGAGGAACCATAAGTTGTAGTTGAAGTGATGAGCGCATTGGTCGACCGAGGGAAGAAAGGTATGTAAAACGATCTTTTAAATAAGTGGGAGCATTAGGACATTAAAAAAAAAAACAAAAACAACAGAAAGACATTAAGTTTGAGTTATAATTTTCTAATGATAGCCGAATGACGGTGAAAAATGTTTTACATCTCCTCTATCATCCACTCTTATATAAAGTAAACCATATATTATAAACTTAATTGTTATGACTCCTATGAATTATAGTAAGATGACATTTACATAGATTATTCGCTAAGTATGCGTGAATCTTTATCTCTTTATTACATAGTATTTAAAAACAAAGTCCCTATCCGCGTCCTCATGTCTGTTTCTCTGCTTCCTTTCTTCTTAACCACGCAACGAATTTTGATACGATTTTTACTTTCATTTAGAGATTTTACAGAAGGTAAATATGTACATTAAATTCCAATTAAGTTTCTGTATAGTTGAGGAAATTCAATGTTTTTTAGGTCGTCAAAAAATGACACCACATTAGTAAATTAAATCCGTGAGAAGCCGGGGCGGGTCGCTAGTCCTTATAAAATATTTATAATAAGAATTGATTTGGTTTGCGTCATCACTTCAGAAAGTATTTAATTGCACTATTTATTGTACGTATTTTATATATATACTTTATGTGTTTCTTTTACTTCGTCAATATTTTTTATTAGAACAAGTTTAGCTCGAGTTGTCAGACTTTAGGCACTTTTTGCTGATCTGAGCCCTTTCCACAATCTAGTATTAAGAAGGATGACAGCGAAATAACTGGATGAAAACAACTCGAATTAGAAATTCGAAATCTAGGCAAATAAATGTTCAAATGCCAAAAATTTCAACGCGCATTCACATAGTGGCATAGCTACCAGAGAGCTAGACGGGGCAGTGCCCCCAAGCTCAGGGGGCCCCACGGACTCTGACTTACAAACTATAAATTGAATTAGTGAAAATTTCTCCCTCATTCGGAATATAAATAAACCAGAGTCCAGGAACGCGACAAATCTGGAGTACGTCGAAATCGGAACACGACGCATACAGAACAAAAGATTTTAAATAGTTTAGTTGGGGCCCTAGTTTATTTTTTGCCTCAGGGCCTTTGGTTACCTAGCTACGCCACTGCATCCACATGTTAATTTTGAGCTTGGGCTCGCCTGCTACAGTCTTGTCCCCTACTAGATTTCTTTAAATTATGAAGGATGACAACGAAATAACCAAATGAAAACAACTAAAATTAGAAATTATTTTAATAACATAGACATGTTGTACAAAAAAGTCTTTATTATTACCACGTTTTAATTAAGTCATTTTCTTGTTTGTCTGTCTGTCTGTTTGTCGTTCCGGGTGGAATCTTGCAACTCAAATTTCGAGCACTTCCCGATCCGGCTGAAACTTTCAGGGTATTTATTATATATTCTAAATATATTTATTAACATGTGCCAACCTAACCTCAAAAGACGTATGAAAACGTGGTTTTAGTTTTTTTTTTATCTGTTAATTTCTTATATATATACTTGACAGCTAACAATATTATTATATTGTTAGCTGTCAAGTAGTCAGTGAGCAGTGGTGTGGTAAAAATATAATTTCATTCTACATCATTGTGACCTATAGGTACAGGAACAGTGGTCTTTCGATGATCCCTTGAAATTTCCATCCAATAAAGAAGGCTTATAAAAAGAAAACGATAATCCGCGGAATTTCCTCCTCTTACAGCTGAATTACCCCACAACCTGTGATCTTAAACAAGGCATTCTTACCCTGACCACAGAGGAGCTTCTACCAAAATATAATAATGTAATTATAGGTAAAAAGTACACTTTGTGGGACAGCAATTGTTTAGGTTTCATCACGCCCGCCTGGAACATTCCGCTTTTGCCAAGAAGCCAACTGGCATTAACAAACAATATTGATTGAATCCCTTGCACAATGACCTTTTTAAGTTGTGTCAGGCCAAGCGCACTCCGCACTGTAGGTACGAAGCTACAAGTACATAGCCGGACAACGACGGCGGGTCGCGCGTCGTTACACGTGCCGCGTCAGAAGAGATTAGAGCTATGCGATAGAAAGGAAGGCGCTCTGTAGGTTAATAAGACTGGTAGGTATGCAGCGCTACGCGAGCTGAATTGAATTTTATTGCGTCATAGCAAGAGTCGCTATTTGTTTAAATTTCTTTGCGGAGTGATGCTTCTGTCCCTTAGTATTCTGTGGTTGTGTGTAGATTTAACACTCGCTCTAAAAGCCGTAAAAGAAATAACCGTAAAGACTTTCATGAACTCGAAGTTCAAAGACTTGTGACATCCACTCACCCGCGCCATGCCAGCGTAGTGGAATATGGCCCAAACTACTGTGTGAGTTTCTATCTATGAAAGAAAGCCTTTGTCCCCGCCAAAGGAACATAATAGGCTGATGATGATGAGTTAATGAAGCAATCTGGCTCCGAGCTATAAACAAAGCACAAAGTTAAATAAATAACGCCCAACGATCACATACATAGATCCTGGCCCGTAACGAGGATTTCCTGTAAGTAGGGAACCAGGAACCATGAGGACCATGGTCCCACAACACCCAGACACGAAACAAATGCATGCGCTTTTTTTTCTGTGCACAAACATTTCTCCCGTCATGGTGATTGAACCCGCAACCTCAGTGATGTATGAGATTTGAGTCAACCTGCCCAACCACTATACCACAGAGGCTGTCAAAACAGTTATTATAAAAAAAACTGTGACGATGGTTCTATGCCCACTGACAGTTCCCTATGCTGAGGTCTACTGACATTCCTCTAAGCCGAGGCAGGATGCTGGAAAATTAAACAGTGAAACACTCTTCTGCGGCCACAGACGACATTTGAGCAAAAACAACAAAGCCACCAGACGGTAAACCAAAAACTGAACGCATACTACCATTATCATCATCTTCATCACCACCACCATCTTCCTCGTCATCATCATCAGCACCATCAGCATTGCCACAACTATGCCAGCGCCCCAAAGCCACATTCTGTTATATTAACAAGTATCTATACGTGTTATCAAACAAAAAAACCGACTTCAATGTATCTTCGAAGTCTAAGGTCAAATATCGATTAAATTTATATGGGACCACATCGTAGCTATACTGAACCCAACGAAAAAAGAATTTTCCGAATCGGTTCATGAATGAAGTTCTGAGGTAACAAACATTAAAACAAATACAATCGGATAGAGAAACTTCTCCTTTTTAACTCTGCGAGCATGTCTTTTTTTCAGCTCTTTTAAAATGTCTCGAAAATAACAATGGACAATTACGTATAAATTAGAATTAACAGAATGTCAAACAAGAAATGCGAGTGAGATGTCCTGTAGTCATAGTATCAGTAACAGAAAAGTGTAAATAAAATATAAGTAGGTATGACAGTAATAGAACTATGATTGGCCACTCTCTCGCATGATGTGAAGCGATGATGTGACTAAGATGGAGCACATAGATCTAGAGAGAGAAGGCAGTTGAGCGGCTGCTCAGACCCTTCTCCCCGATGGTTCACCGAACATCGTCCCGAAACACGACTAGGTCGCTTGATTATTCATGAATTCATGACCATTAGATATAAAAATGTTTTCAAAGATATGCTTTCAGACGGTAGATGTTACGTCGGATTTTATTATTTTTTCCGTCTCACGGGGACGGTGGTAATCTAGTAATTAATCAAATCCTGTACCCGAGGTCGTTAAGATTAAAAAGTTGCGACTTCCAAAAGAATTATTGTACCCCGAAATGTAGCCAGAAATATCCTTTTTAACTTAACCATTTCAGAGAATACGGTAGGTACCTACCTAACGAAAAATAGGTATGATTAGTACAACCAGTAAGTTAATTATACCTACATATCAAGTAAACAGCAACAGACAAAGATTTTTACTGCTCGATAGAAATATATATTCAGACATTATAATACTTGGTATACGATTCCCTATTTATTCCCATAACATGCTTAAACCTAAAATTGAAAATCATAAAATTTTACATAATAAATTTATTTATTTCTAATAATAGTCAGTATCCATAACATCACAACCCCTACTATTACTTCTCCTAATGTCAGTGTTAATAACTTTTAAAACCATAACCTAGGAAGTCCTAACTATTAATAGCCATATAAAATGCCTGACATAAACAGAAGTCTTTTTATTTATAGGTACTAAACATTTATGATAAGAAACTAACTTAACTGCATTCCTCGCTTAATTCGTCATCGCACATATTTATGACTGGCTTCGCCGGTCGCTGCCACGGCAAGCTCGCTTCGCTCGTCTCGCGCTTAGTGGTGCACCAGTAACATAACACTTGGTACGATGACGAGCGAAGCGAGTAGGACGCTTCGCTCGTCGTCGTATCTATAAATGTTTTTGAAATTCCCTATTTATTCACATAACATCTAAAAACCTTATGTAACGAAAAATGTGACCCCCTTCCATCACAGGACGAGCAGAAAGTCGGCCAAATATCATCCCTATATAGTAGACATTCCGCCAATTCGAACGAAGCGTTTTGGTTCCACGTTTATAGTGCGTACTGCTAAGGAATGGAACTCCTTGCCGTCTTCTCTGTTTCCTGAAAACTATAATTTGGGCGTCTTCTAGGCTAGAGTGAATAGGTATCTTCTAAATCTACGTGCTCCATCTTCGGCCACATCGTCGCTTATCATCAGGCGAGATGGTGGTCAAACGTAGATTTATAACAAAAAAAAAAAAATGTGAATTATAAGAATTATGCTCATTGCTTACTATAACAGGTAAATAATAGAAATAAATATGTCCACAACAAAATTATGCGCGTATGACTACAATACCTATATTATGTATGAAGAATAACTTTATGACAAATGACATTATGGGAATGATCAGGTCACCCATTATAATAATTGGTATACATTTACTATGTAGTTTTTATTCCTCAACCACTACTGAAATGAAACCTCAGTGATATCAAAAACAAAAGTTTCCTCAGAGCAGCGAGACAAAGGGGAGACAGGTAAAATGCGGCGTCTTCATCTCGAGGCAGGAGTCATCGAAGCGCGAAGTGACGGTCTCTTTGTTCATCTTTTCACCTTTGAGCCGCGCCTGCAGCCTGCAGTAATGATGACGTCTTAATCACAGAGTAATTACAAAAATGCACCGGTGCTGCTTTTGTAGGCGCTTACGTCTTTGTTGTTAGAATAACGAAGAAGTAAATATAGAAAAAAGTGACAACTGCCGTATATTGGGAGAACTTTCCATAGATAAATATGTTCCAGGATATTGTCAGAAGCAACTGCTAAGATCTGGAGAAACTGATCATCTGTGCCAATGTAGAGGGAAAATGCCCACGTGGCCAATCCCCAATGCGATGGTCAGACCAGCTAAAGGAGCGCAAGACGTCCAAATTTATCTTTAGGATTTATTATATAAAGTAGTTTTCATCATTCGTCAATTACAACATTACAGATACGCCCTGGAATGTCTAATAACTTTATTATTTTGCATAAAAATACTAAACGTGTCCACGTCATATGAAATAACTTGGCCAGTTTGTGGTACCCGTGTGCCGTTTAAAATTCAAGTTGCGTTCGATTTTCAAGTTTCAGTTTCTCTTTTGTTTGTTACAATATGTGACACTGGCTGCTAGTGGCAGTCTATTTTATTATTGTACCACATTTTTTTTAAGTCACCCTCTTGTTTGTCTATCTGTCTGTCGTTCCGGGTGGAATCTTACAACTCAAATTTCGAGCACTTCCCAATTAGCTATCCGACAGGGTAGGTCACAACTCGATAACAATGCATTCTAAATCTAATTAAACATTTTAAAGCGCGTAACAACGCGGTTTTTAGATTCATTTTTTAATCTATATTTCTCACTTTCGTTTTATAATAATCAGTGTCCAAACCTATATAGGATCGATGCGACGCGTGACCAAAATGCTGGGACTTATTTGGCTCAACGTATCGGTATTGCAATCCAACGGGGCAATACTACCAGCATCTCGAGTACGCTGCCAACTGGTAGTGGGTTGGAGCATTTGAGCTATCTATAGGCCTTTAATGGTCTATGGGTTGGTCAATTGCTTGTTCTTGTAAGTAGTTAGTTTAGTTTTAGTAAGTAGAGTGTAGAGTTGTTTTTAGTAATAAAGGCATGCGCCCCTTAAAAAAAACCTGTATTAACAACAGAACTGGTGCTTGATTAAAAGTTGAGCCGAATTGCTAATTGATGTTTCAATCGCAATCAACGTTTCGGTTTCCACAACATCAATCTTTTGATTGCTTTACATTTGTCTGAAATTCGATTTTCATTCATCTGAACCACCTCAGCAATTCTGTGACAATTTACTGAACAAATATTTGCGATTCTATTAGGTTCTTGCGACTTGCGTTGTAAAGTATCGTTGCGGACGGAGGTTGCGGGTTCGATTCCCGCGACGGTACAAATGTTTGTGCAAAGAAAAAAAGCGCAAGCATTTGTTTCGTGTCTGGGTGTTGTGGGAACATGGTCCTCATAGTTCCTGGTTCACAGGGAATCCTAGTTAGAAGCCAGAATCTGTGTAAACGATCGTTGGACGTATTTATTTATTGTTATTATCGTTACAATTTTGATGAATTAATTTTTTTTTATCAATATTCTTGTAGGAATCGTGTTTAAAAAATATCAAATGTAGTTTCCATGATTGATTCCTCTGATTTTCCTTTCTCTATCATTCTCTCTCTTTCACACAAACTCTATCTCTTCATTTCTCTCTTATCTTTAACCTTTAATCCACTAACCACTAGTTCAGAATTAGGTTTCTTACTTTTTTTTATGGAACTGGGAGATGATATGAGAAAGTCGTTCGCCTGATGGTAAGCGCCATGCCTGTCCATAACAATTGCAGTGCAACCCAGAACTTTTATTACCATAAAAAGCACTGCGTAGCACTGCATTGCGCTCACCACCCCGAGACATCAGACATTTGAGTCCAAAATATTCCCAGTGATTTTGCTGGCTACAATGCCCTTCAAACCTAGTTAGTTTTACTAATTTCACTTGATTTTTTTTGTGTACTGACTAAATAATTTAGTCTTCTTATTTTAATTTTAAAATGTATATTTTATACCATAATCAAGTCTTGCTAGATAACTGACTTCCAGGTGCCTCAGCTGGCATATGAATGTTAGCATTGTTGACGATTATCTGCTGCCTTATTTAGACTAATAATAATAGTAAATTCATTTATTTTAAGCAATAATAATGTTAAAAATAAAAGTACCAGAGGCCCATAAAATATTTACCTTACAGAATAGCATATATGGTGAGACGGGTCTGAGCAGCCGCCCAACTGCCGTCTCTCTCTAGATCCATGTGCTCCATCTTAGGCCAGATCATCGCTTCACATCAGGCGAGATAGTGGCCAAACATAGATCTATTAAGTGTAAAAAAAAAAAATAGATAGTAGCCAATTCTCAGACCTACTGAATATGCATATAAAATTTGGTAAAAGTCAGTAAAGCCGTTTCGGAGGAGTAAGGTAACTAACATTGTGACACGAGAATTTTATATAATATACACAAATTGCAACAAAGACAACAAACATACTAACCTAACGCAAACGGCTCCAACAAACATTTTGTTTAACTTAATACTACACAGATATCGTAACCGAATTCTCTCATACAAAGTCTGAAAATTTCCAACCTAAAATATTTGCAAATCTAAAACTTTTGGACCAACGAATAGTTTTGTTTGTTTTTGCTTCATCGGAGTAACGAGTTTGGTGTGTACATTTATATTTTGCGAACTTTTAATATTGCGGAAACTATTTTTAAGCTAGCTTTGATATCCTGCTTTTTTACAAACATAATCCTATCGAACGCGACCTTAAGAACACCAAAAAGCTTACTTGTGGTAGGTCTCTCGAATGCAGGAGGCCGTCTGGGTAGGTACCACAGCTTTGCCAGTTATTCTGCCTTCAAGCAGTAGTGCGTAAGCATTACTGTTTTCCAGTTTTAAGAGCATTGTAGCCAGCGAAATTAACGGGTATATGAGACTTAATGTCTCGGGGTGCAATGCAGTGCTCGCAGTGCTTTTTATGGTATTAAAAGTTTTGTGTGGCACTGCAATTGTTATAAGCAGGCGTGGAATTTACCATCAGGCAAACGACTTACTAGTCTCATCACTCAGTACCATACAAAAAACCGATTGAACACGATCTTAGCACGATAAAAGCTTAGCACACTGGTGATGTGTGAGCGTTATTACGCGGCGAACTCGCGGCGTACACCAGCGAACCCGCCCTTACAAGATACAGCAACAATGCATAATATATAGGTATATATATGTATATATATATATATATATTATGTAACTGAACGACGAGACGAGCTGGTCGTTTGCCTGATGGTAAGCAATACGCCAGCCTATAACAATAACAGCACCACCCAGAACTTTGTTTTGCAAAATCCTGCGTGGCACTGCACTGCGCTCGACCCCCTGAGACTGAATTACTTGTCGAGTCTTATAATGCCCAGTAATTTCACTGGCTACAATGCCATTTTACTATGTATGTGATCTTGAGCAAAAAAAACTGTTAAAGTTCAGTTACATCAGTGTGTACTGTGTAGGTACTAAAAATGTATTTTTAATATTAACTGTAGAAAAAAATATAGTACTAAATTTCAAAACTTACATTAACTTAGCTCGTATCTCCAAACTTATACTAATTTTAACTCTGAATACACTACTTCCTATTACTAATTTTCATGTTAAAACGTAGCTAGTTCCAAACTCAGTGCAAACTTAACAAATTCATAGCTAATTACGTAGGTGGAGTTCACTAACGAGAATTAATTTGGGGACGCTTTACTGCGTTCGGGTTGCACCGTCGAAATAATGTACTGTGACTAGCGGAATAATTGGTTTTTAAGTACTTTAATTAACTACTAAATACTTTTTTTTAAATCTAATTGAGTGCCGAGACAAGCAAGTTGTTCACTGATGGTAAGCAACACGCCTGTCCATAACAGTTGCCAGACCCAGAACTTTGTTTTGCAAAATCACTGAACTGCTGCTGCTTCGACAGAAAACCAGAATCACCGACATAGCTCCCAGGGTTAGCCAGCTGAAGAGGCAGTGGGCCGGCCATATTAGCCGTAGAACCGTTGGGGTAGACGCGTTCTAAAGCGGAGACCACGAATTGGCAAACGTAGTGTAGGAAGCCCTCAGGCTAGGTGGAGCGACGATCTTTGCAGGGTAGCTGGTAGCAGCTGGATGAGAGTGACCGGGGGTCTTGCTCGATGGCGTCCTGTTGGAGAGGTCTATGTCCAGCAGTGGACTGTGACAGGCTGATGATGACTGCACTGCGCTTGTCACCCTGGAACAATAACTCTTAATTGTAATGCTTAATAATTTCGCTGTCTACAGCGCCCTTTAAACCAGAGGCCTAATTCTGCTAAAACAATCTATTCAAATTCCAGTTCCGATCTAGTGTCGATCTCATAAATGTCACAAATCGTTTTCTACTAACTTGACAAATCACGTCAAACGTCGCTCGAAATGCGAATGTCATTGTAATGTCGCCTAAAGTTCCTATAAAAAAAGTATAGGATCAGTGCTAAAGTTGATCAAAGTTTAAACGGTATTCCAGTAACACAAATGACCAATATGAATTAAAAATTGGTATTCTGGATGTCAGTTTAAAGTAAAGGAGATGTTTCAAAGATATGACATACAGAGATTATACTGAGATCATAATAAAACTAGACTGAAATTATTACGAGCAGAATGCGAATTTTTCTTCAATTCACAAATAATTTCGATTTAGTCAATTCTCATTCAACATCATTCCAATTTAGCGGAATTGGCCTCCAGAACACAGTACCTGATACTTGCGCACCATCGTCATTGAGCTTATACGATATTATTATAAATTTGATACAGTAAAATTATATCTAACCACATCTCAGAGCATAGCTCTAGGCCAGTTGACGTAGATACATGACTTCTATAATTTAACATAATTAATATTGCGAATTGTGAAGGTTAATTGAATTAAATTTAATTAACTCTATGTTATGATATAATTAAGAGCTTTGAGATATTGTTTAGGTAAAGGAGAACGAACGTTTAATTTCCCGAAGAACACATTCCAATTTTACAAGTATAAAAATGTAAGTGTATCAATCTCATTAACCAAACACATCACAAATATTTAAGTCTCATTAAAATATAAACATAAAATAATGATCAAATGTGAAAACAGAATATAAATTTGTTAAAATTAAAATATTCATTTAAAATTCATCTATATAATAAAAGAGCAGGGTTTTTTTCTACAATCATCGCACAGCCGAAACCGCTTAACATAGAAACCTGAAATTTGGACTATGTATTCTACAAGTAGTGGAGGCGTCATTTAAGAACGGATTTTTCGAAATTTGACCTTTAAGTGGGTCAAATGGGGTCATATAAGATGTATGGGGAAAAAATTTTCTTTTGTCGCACGGTCACGAAACTTTGGCAGTATATTATGCAAAAGAAATAAAAGAACACGTGTATCACAGTTTTTTGAAAATCAACCTTTAAGGGGGGTTTAGTGTGGTTTTTTAGATTGGAATGCGGAAACTATAATGTATGCTACAGTGATTGTTTCTTGACCAGTAGTTATCAAATTTTGTGTGAGCATTAAACATGTAAATACTAAGAACTTGTTTTCGGCATTTTGCGAAATTCAACCCCTAAGGTCATTTATTGGGGTCGCAAAATTTCCATGGTGTAGGTTTTTTTAGTAAAGTTATGAAACTTAGTAAATTGACTAAACATAAGAATATAAAAATATAATTTCAGTAACTTTTCAAAAATCAACCCCTAAGGTAATTAAATAGGGCTGCAAAGTTTGTATGGAGTAGGATTTTTTATTAATGCGACACTGTAGCTACAGTAAAGAAACAGGGTAAATAATATTATTTTGATGAAGTTTTAAAATAAGTTTTCAGCATTCATCAAAAATCAACCCTTTACTGGGTTAAACGAGGTGGTAAAGTTTACATAAAAAAATCTCTGTTTATAGCGATGAAACTTGGTACATACCTGACAAAACATTATTAGAATGTGATTTACCATTTTTGAAAATCATCCCTTAAAAGGGTTAAACAGGGTGGAAAGTGAAGATTATTATTTTTAAGCTATAACGATGATATTTGGTGTACGTGGTAAGCTAATGCAATTATAGATGTGTACTTCACCATTTTTTGAAAATCATCCCCTAAAAAGCCTAAGCGGGGTGGTAAAATTTGTATAGAAAATCTTTGTTTATGAAGTTTCGTGGCTATGATAAAACTTGGTAAAAGAAGAAAATCAAAACGTGGTTTATAATTTTTTAAAATCATCCCTTAACAGGGTTAAACAGGGTGGAAAGTGAAGATTATTAGTTTTAAGCTACAGCGATGAAATGTGGTATATGTGCTTAGCCAATGAAATTATAGATATATATTTCACATTTTTTTAAATCATCCCCCAACAAGCGGGGTAGTAAAGTTTGTATAGAAAATCTTTTTTATTTATGAAGTTTGTGGTTATGATGAAACTTGAACACAAACTAAGAAAAAGGAGATAGTTAAAACGTGATTCACATTTTTTTTAATCTACCCATAACCAGGTTTAATAAGGGTGAAATGAAGTTACATTTTTTGAAGCTACGACGATGAAATTCAGTTCATATACTCAGGCAGATAAAATTTAAGCACCTGTTTCACCATTTTGCTGGAATCATCCCTAAACCGGTTCAAACGGGGTGGTTAAGTGTATATGGAGAATCTTTGTTCATGAAGTTATGGCAATTAAATTTGGTACACAGAGTAAGCAAAAAAATAAACTTAAAAGTAATTCGTCATTTTTTTAAATTCACCCTCTAACAAGGTTAAACAGGGTGGAAAGTATCAAAAATTTGTTAATGCTACAATGTTGAAATTTATTATAAGTACTCAGCCAATAAAATTATAATCACTTATTTCACCATGTCTTGAAATCATCCCCTAACAGAGTGGTAAAGTTTGTGTGAAGAATTTTTGTTTATGAAGTTGTAGCAATGAAATTTCGTATACAGACCAAACAAAAGTAATAAATTAAAATGAAACTCGCTATATTAATTAAACTCTAAAAACGTTAAACAAGGTAGATAATAATTTTATTTCTAAACCTATGACTATGAAATTCGGTACATATATACTAATCGAAGATACTATACGCACATGTTTCACTACTTTTTAAACATCCTAAAAGGTCTAAACGGGATGGCAAATATTTGTGTGGAAAACCTTTGTTACCTTTGTAACCTTTGTCACCTAACTTATAGACTAGGCAAAATAAATGATTTCTAACGTTATGCAATTTTTTGCAATTTCCTTATTCGTACATGATTTTAAAAGACTTTTAAAATGCAACATTCAGAAAAATAAGGAATACTAAACTTTTGTCATTGACCGTACGTGTCGCAGGAAAATGAGGATATATGGGATATCGCGATATTCCTAGGGATACGACAAAATCATGGTATAATCATGTATGGTAAGGACCACTTCTCCGCGGTCTGACTAGCATTTACCCCTAGAGTGTATATAAAAAGCGCGGAGACAGAAGCTCGCGAGGTTCCTGAGCAGAACGAGTGCGCAAGGCCAGAACGAAGCGAGGGGGAGAGGTGGCGAGCGTAGCGAGCCGGCGACCTCCCGAGTGGAGTGATGGTCGAGTGCGCGAGTGGAGCGAAGGGATGACAAAGCGAGAGTTCTGGCGAGAGCCTATTTATTAAAACTGTACGTCGTATCCCTAGAGATTTCGTGAAATCCCTGGTACTTATCCTCATTTCCCTGCGACATACAATATTTTTTCTGGAGCTACGACGATTGACTTTTGGTCAAAATACTTACATATACTTAGCCAAAAAAACTATTGACACATGTATTATTACGATTGTTTTGAATACCATCCCCTGATAGATTTAAACGGATGGTAAAATTTGTAAAGAAAATATATGTTTATAATGTAAGTATTCTGTCTATTTAAAACGAGATAAGAGCTGAAAGAGATTGGAAAAGAAACGCGATGAATTCGGGATAGGATTGGGATAGAAGCAGGACAAAATCGCCATAGAAGCGAGATCAGCCGGAAATAGCCAGGAGCAAAATGAATTAATTTATTAAGCGTACAAAGTCGCGGGCAACAGCTATGTACACGTAAATAGGAGATTTAGGTTTCAAAGTTTTCTGTAACTTAGGCTTCATGTATGTACATGGCGCCGGACCAGCGCTGCCGCCGCACCGCAAACTCATGTAAATGATTACAAACCCGGCCGGGACCACGCGCGCCGCACCATCCGTCCGTTTGTACGTATTACTGGTATTACGAATCGTAAAGGGTCCGTGGTGGTTCCCCCCGACGACGTTTCATTTCCACCCGGTTTCTATAGTCTGTAATATGTTTCAAACTACTACGCTAGCATTTTGTACGTTTGATACTTGGTCAAAGAAACTATAAACACATGACTCACAAATGAAGTTTGGGCCAAACAATTTGGTAGTTATATCGGGACCGCAGTGGGATGACAAAGGGACAAAAAGGGGATGATAACGGTATAGGAGGGGAACTATAACACGGTAGGAGGTTAGCTAGGGAGGACGATAAAGGGTTAGGATCGGAATATGATTGGTAGCAGAGCAGGACGATAATGGTATAGGAGCGGGACGGAATCAGGGCCAGAGCATTACGGTAACTCTATAGGAGCGGGAAGATAACAGAATGGGAGTGGGAAGGTAACAGAACAGAAGCGGTAAGGTACGGTAACGAGATAGGAGCGGGACGGGAACTGGAACGTGAATATGATGGGACGAAAAATGTTCGGATGCAGGATGAATACTCCACTACGCGGACGAAGTCGCGGGCATCAGCTAGTTAGCTAATAATTGTAACAAACAAAACCGACTTCAATTTTGATGTATTTTTGAAGTCCATAGATGAATGTCAATGAAGTATAGGTATATGGGACAACCTTGAGCTATACTGAACCCAAAGCAAAAAGAATTTTCCAAATTGGTTCATAAACGACGAAGTTCTAGAGGTAAGAAGAATAAAAAACCAACAACAAATACTATCGAATAGAGAACCTCCTCCTTTTTGAAGTCTGTTAAAAACAAATGGCAATAGCTTAAATGTGAGGTCACAGTCTGCTAGAGGCACATAAATGGAGGATAGGGCAGAAGCATACAAAATGACAAAAGCTGCGAGTACAGTATATGTACAAGCTACGTTTTGCTACAGAGAGTGGTAGCTAATTTTCCCCAGCTGCTGACCTTTACCAATATTTGGTGTAAGTTGACATCGAAAATCTAATTTAAGATCAAGGCTATCGGTCGTTTATAGGATACAATTCCAAGAGTGTCGTCGGAATTGCACCAACTAATTCCCCCATCCCCTTTTTATCGGACTACAAGACGGACGGCAACACGCCACCGTTTTATGGAGGACATTCCTCCGGCGCGCACTAAGCGCGTCGCTTTCAATTTTATTATGCGCACTGCTAACGAGCGGGAACTTCCTGTCAGTCTATCCCGTTAGCTACAATCTACTCAATCTAGGATCTTCAAGTCTCGAGTAAACAGAATCTTGGCAAGCGTGTTAGATCGTCGACCTCATCGTCGCTTACCATCAGGTGACATAGTGGTCAAACGCAAGCCAATTAAGGAAAAAGGTGACGAGCGCAGTGCAGTGCCGCGCAGGATTTTGCACAACAAAGTTCTGGGTGGTGCTGTTATTGTTATGGGCTGGCGTATTGCTTACCATCAGGCAAACGACCAGCTCGTTTCGTCATTCAGATACATAAAAAAAAATTGCAGAAAAAAAATGAGATGTTTATGTGGGTTGATTAATATAATAAAAAAATATAATCAAATACCCTATGCGTTTAAATAAAAGTTTTTTAACATGTTAAAATATCCATCATCATCATCATCCACAGCCCTTTACATCCCACTGCTGGGTATAGGCCTCTCTCATATCATGCCATTCGCCCCGACTCTGCGCCATTCGTGTCCAGGTTCGGCCCGCGATTTTTACAATATCGTCGACCCATCTTGCTTCCGGACGCCCAACGCTACGCTTGCCCTGTCTTAATCACCATTCAGTCAATACCTTACTCCACCTGTCGTCACTCCGCCTGGCCAAGTGTCAAAATATCCATAACATCGACAAAATAGAGCAATGCATACATAAGTGCTTGCTCGCACTTTAGCAGTTTTAACTGACTCTCTTATTTTCATAACATTGTATTTAATAATTAAAAAAATATATATACAATTTCTAATCATTATTATCATAAAATAAACACAAAAGAAATGTTAAGTAATTATAATTTAGAATTTAATATATAAAATACATAAATATATTATATACCTATTGACTTGTGAAATTATATTATCAATAGGTAAATGATTGAACTGAATTCCCAAATCATTTATCTCAAGTAATATAGAGTGTGTTTAAAAAAACAACCAGTATGTTAAGCACATTTTTCCTTATTCCCAATTTGGCTGCTTTATGGTTACGATTATGCCAGTTTTACACGACTGGCGCATTAAATTACACATTATTACACGTTTGATATCGTAAAACGTAACGCATATTGTCACAAAAATATATAAAAAATATGCGCGAACGGTATTTGTGAAAGAAAAGCGTCGTTGTAATAAAAATGTAAAACGGCTGAAGTCATTTGCGCGAGACTTGGGGATGAATTGATGACGGGAGAACGGGCGGGAATACTGAGCGTGCATATAGGCTATACAGACTGTATATGCACGCTCAGTAAATAGTATTTCAAAGGATTAAAAGAAAGTTTACAGGCTGTTAAATTTAATATATACCGGCTATATTTATTAAATTTTATATACATGTATATATACCTACAGGCTGTTAAAAGGTCACCCTCACATCTTACAAAACTGGAGTACCCACACTACTCGCTTCAATCGCTCTTTTCTTCCTCACATTTGTAAGATCTGGCATGACCTGGCTTCGTCGGTCTTTCCCTTAAGCTAGAACAAAGAGTCCTTCAAAAGGGGTGTTAATAGAGTCTTTAAGGCAACGCATCATCAACGCATCTGGTGTTGCAAATGTCCATAGGCGACGGTGTCGGCTTACCGTAAGACGGGCCGTAAGCTTGTTAGGTGATACTAAAATAAAAAAGTAAAAGAGTATCGCCTGCGTTAAAATTACCAAATTAAAAATCTAAATTTCTCCCTACCTGGGGTCATTAATAATTTAATCACGTCTGCACAATGCGTTTATATGCCGGTATACCTACATATATTTATAACGTATCTTTTTGTCTCTACTCGTGTGTATTTATCCCTATTTATTCAAAGAAAGAACTTGACTCCAACAGCGAAAACATAATAAAATGATGAAGCATTAAAATAAAAATAAAAAAAGGTTGACAGGCCTCACATTCGAGTGCCAACAAAAACCTCGAGTTACGCAAAGTTGTGATATCTGAATGTATTCAACTTCCACATATATCGCAAACGTTTATAAACATGAAAACATTTTGAAACATTCATTGCGGAAATTTAACCTCAGACGAAATGTCTGCCGCACTTTGGTTAACATTTTAAATATTGTTTTAGCGGTGGAATCCGAGATTTTTAATTAGTTTATTGAGTTGTTTGATATAATGTAGAGTTTACCACATTTTCAATGAGAATGCTTACTTTGTGAGCACTGACCAAACACGTCGAAGCAATTGCTTTAGGGGCACAGATTTTTTTTTCCTTTAGTAGTCCCCTATTACAATATAGCCAATTTATTAGGCTAATGAGTAATTTGCAATTAACTTAAACTGATAGGTAGGCTTATACCATAGAAACTAACTATTACCTACTTACTAATACTAAGAATGTGTCTATTAACACTTTTCTTATTGTCTCTATTAAGGTGAAGGCACTAAACTGTTCTTGTGTTCATTATAGGTAGCAATTGTACTACATTACACTAATTCACTAATCACAGGGGCACAGAATAAGTACATAATAAGGTGCACTAACACTTACAGCTCTATCTGCATCTGCATCTGACATCGGTGTCAGTGAAGGCTTGCAGCAGATAGAGCTGTTTTGAATACTCTATGAGAATGCCTTCAGAAACAATACACACTGATTAATGTGTGTGCAGACTGAACTCCGCGGCTATTTTGTAATTTAATCACTATCAAATATCGTGACATATCGAGATTTGACAGTGGTAACCGCACTGTTATTAGACCAGCTACTGTCAGAAAGCGATTGGCTTGTGGTTGCCAAACAATTGGGCGATACATAATACGGTAGCCGATTTCAATTCAGGTCTGTCCAATTCAATTGATATAGGTAGGTCTTTAAAAAGATATGTTTGAATGAATTTAATCCGAATGCTTGGGGTACTGTGAGTTGAATGTATGATTGTGGTATGTCTGGCAATTTTTTTCTAATGTTGCTCTTAATTGATGTATAATTGTTGAATGTATATCTATTAGAAAGGAATATTAACTGTAATTGATCTTGACATTTAATTTATTGAATTATTAATTTAGTGTATAATTTTGACTACTATAATTAGTATGTATTTGGACTAGCTGTAACAGTGATGGATTTTGTTAATCATTAATATTATTTCAAATTGTATTTAACATTATTGTTACTTAATTTGCTTCAATTAGTCTTATTGTATATTATTGATTGGTCTAACTGGTTTATCCGTGCTGATTAAATAAATAAATGATTGTGTCAAAAACACGTTGGTGTTAAAAATATTAAATTTAGTCTACGTTGATTACCACTCCACGCACAAGCTAGGCTAATTCCACACTCATGTTTATTCCGCGGGATCGTTGAATAATGTACGCGCTACACCGACAATTTCGGGTCGCGACTCATTTGCGAACACGGTTTGAATGTTTGTGACTGTTTACTCTTTTTAGGGAAGTTGGTTTAGGCTTGAGGCCGTCGCTTTTAGATGTTCAACGTCGGTGACGTTGTATAGTCGGGAACGATTAGTTCCAGTTTTGGCTGGGTTCATTCTTAATCTCGTCGCGCTATACATCCATTCCTAAAATTAATGAATGAATACAATACAATACAATATGAAAACTCTTTATTGAATACCAATAACATAAAATAACTGTAACAGATAAACCTTGTAACTAGGGTAGTACAATACGCGATCTTATCGCTTAGAGCGATCTCTTCCAGACAACCTTTGAATACTTTATTTCAATACCACAACACCCTCTCAACAATAGGTTCTCTATGAGAGAAGGCCCGTGTCCCAGCAGTGGGAACGTGATGGGCTGATGACGACCACAACACAGTACAAAAAAGTAACATATGAAAACAAAGTAAACTTACTTATAAGTTTAACGATGGGTGGTTTTATTGCTTAATCCAATATCTTCCAGACAAACGTGGGGGTATTACATAAATATTTTTTTTAACTTGAAACTTTTTAAATCTTCGCCACAAATATTAATTTAATATTTTAATTCGTCACACGACCCTCGTACGTGGGGGTTTAACCGCGCCATTGTCATCGTTGTATAATTGGGGTCAGGCAATTAAACATCACTGGCCATTTTCCTTCCCGCCCGATCGCTCGTGGTCACCATGCGTGGAAAATAGCAAAAAAAAAACGAAAAAATTCTTTAATTTATTGTTCTTAATCAAACTCTCTTTTTTATGTAACTGAATGACGAGACGAGCTGGTCGTTTGCCTGATGGTAAGCAATACGCCAGCCCATAACAATAACAGCACCACCCAGAACTTTGTGTTGCAAAATCCTGCGCGGCGCTGTACTGCGCTCGCCACCCTGAGACAATTAGCTGTTGAGTCTCATAATGCCCAGTAATTTCGCTGGCTACAATGCCCTTCAAGCCGGAACACAGTAATACTTGCACTGCTGCTTGGCGGCTGAATAACTTGCGCGGTGGTACCCACCCCGACGGCCTCTCGCATACGAGAATCCTACCAATAGTAATGACAATTTAATCGCTAATAGAGCGTTTACATATAGAGGTTAGAGCATAAAGAAGCGGCACGATTTGTCGATGTCGCTAGTTACTTGGTCAATGAGTGTTTATTGTAGTATCGTGGCTCGGCCATATCCTCTAAAGGCACCGTGTTAAAATAATTATTTAATTTCAACGAACAGTACAGGAAGGTCGACTCAAATATCAAAAAAAAGTATAAAAAATGTTTTTATTGGGAAAAATTATGATATTTTTATATTTATTTAAAAATATTTTTATTAACATTAATATTAATATTTATAGAAATATTTTTATATAAATTTTTATATTGGGTTCAACGGTCATCTGCGTCCCTAGATTTTGGCCCCTAACTAAGATTTCCTGTATGTAGATAATCAGGAACTATGAGGGCCATAGCCTCAAAACACCCAAACATGAAACAAATGCTTACCGTATTTTTTGCTGTGCATAAATATTTGTCATGTCGCGGAAATGGAACCTGCAACCTTAGTGGCGTATATTTGAGCCAACTTGCCCAACCAGTACACCACAGAGTCGAATTGATTAATGTTTGAAATTAATTTCTCAATTCCAAAAATATGCTCAGTTAGGAAGATTTGGGCGTTTAAAATTTAATATATAAAAAAAAATTAGCCAATCTTGCGCCCAAACCAAAATTTGGTGCCCAACATGAGGTATCACAAAAATCAATGCGCGCAGATTCAGCCTTCAGATTAGGAAGAGGCAACTCATCCAAAACCTAAAATCTCGTTTAAAATATACCATGATAAAAATATAAGAAGCTTCTGCCAAAACAAGTACACGTTTTATCAAACAAAAAAACCGACTTCAATGTATCTTCGAAGTCCAAGGTCAAATATCGATAAAATTTATATGGGACCACTTCGTAGTTATACTGAACCCAACGCAAAAAGAATTTTTAAAATCGGTTCATGACCGGTTGAATGACGGAGTTCTGAGGTAAAAAACATTAAAAATTATAAAAATAAAAAAATCCAATCGAATAGAGAACTTTCTCTTTATTGAAGTCGGGTAACTAATGTTGGTGCCCAACATGAGGCTGCACTAAAATCAATGGATGGCTCATCACAGACGCATATTCAGCCTTCAGATTATGAGGCATCTTAAATCTTGCTTCTAAACTCTAACTTGAATTATACAAATTTTCTTCAACTTCGCGATTAAAAAGGAAGCTTACGTCAACTCCCTGTGAGACATTACATTATTTCGCACCATGCGCGTAACCCCTTGAGTAAACATGGAGGTAACACGGCGTTCATTACGACTTTGTTCGCGTATTTGCACAGTTCAATTCTGATGGCAATGACTTTCTTATTGCTACGATATTGCTGGAGAAGTATGGAAGTGGAAAGTAGGTGGCGTGAAAAGAGGTGGAGATAAAAACGTAGTTTGAGGGATTTGGGATTTATGTGGGTAATCTGTAACAAGCGTTTACAATACCTATGTCAAGATTCAGATATATCAATGTGAGGTATATTTTACTACAAAATAAGGTACGGCTAAATCTACTATATACTGTGAAAAGAAATGTTGGCAAATTGTAAAAATATTTATGTTGCATTTAGCGTCCTTTATTTTTTTTATTGAACTGATGAGACGAGCAAGTCGTTCGGTATGGTAAGCGCCATGTCTGCCCATAGCAATTGCCCCAGGACTTTTAACACCATAAAAAGCACCGCGTATATAGCACTGCATTGCGCTCATCACCCCGGCCCAGTAGTTTCGCTGGCTACAATGCCTTTCAAACCGGAACAAAGTAATGCTTGCACACTACTGCTTGTTGGCAGAATAGCTGGTAAAGCGGTGGTACCTACCCAGACGGCCTCCCGCATACGAGATACCTACCACGAGTAAATCTTCATACATTTAATTCCGTTCGCTAAATTCATCCTAAAACCATTTGTGTTGTTGTTACTACTATAGTATATTTACTTTTCATTACACTTATTTACTTTTCATATACCCAAAATAAATAATAGTAGGGTTTCTCAATTTGTCAAATAGACGACCTATTGCTAACACAAATCTTGTATAGGTTATTGCGGTTACTATAGCTTTTAACTATTTATTTATGTAACAGAATGACGAGACGAGCTGGTCTCACCATCAGGCAAACTGATAGTGAGCAATACGCCAGCCCATAACAAACAGCATCACCCAGAACTTTGTTTTGCAAAATTCTGCGCGGCGCTGCACTGCGCTCGTCACCCTATGACAATTAGCTATTGAGTCTCATAATGCCCAGTAATTTCGCTGGCTACAATGCCCTTCAAACCGGAACACAGACTAAACGTAAACTAAACGTACAAACTCTCTTATTACGTCAATAAAATGGGTAAATAGTAACCTGCTTATGTCTATATCAGAATCAGAATCAGACTAATTTATCATAGACTTTGTTTTTATATATTTAATAATATATTTTTTATATTTTTTTGCTATATCTGTTTTATATAAATCGATTTCTTATCGTCACGAGCAAATTTCTCTTATTAGTTTTAGTATTTTCTTGTGAAATTGTAACAATTTACTAAAAGTAAATAACACAATGGAAAAGTGTTATTCTTAGTTATTTGGTAATTGTTACTAGTAATTGGAATTCCATTCAATGTTCTTAAGAATCAATTGGAAGGGAAATTAATACTCTTTTTAGGGTTTCGTACGCAAAAGATTCAAATGAAGCCATTTCAGTCGCTCTATAGTCTGTCCGCCGTTATGCCACGGTTCTTTAGCGGATAAACAATTTTCAAAAGGCTTGTAAGAATTTTCTATAGAGCTTGGCCTTCTACCATTTTGAATATTTTTTCCCATATCTCCGAAACGCAACAACTCGGAAGACTACTTTTCTTTATTCACATGTTTTGTTGGTTTTGACGTCAACTAATTTATGAATAATTGATCAGAGGTTGCGATTTTTCAATATGGCGGAATGAAAACAGGACATAAATGTTACATGACCTTTAACGAATTCACAAATTATGTATTTCAACAACTAATCAGAAACTTAGGAACCCTGATTTTACAAGGTCCGACTAGGACTTGGTCGGTTTTTTCAAATGGAAAAGGTATTTCACCAAGGGTACAGCTAAGCGAAAACAATTAGCTTTGAAACACTACTTTTTGTAAATATTTTAACAGAATTAGGAGAATTTAGGATTAAGGTTTAATTTGCCGAAAGGGTTTTAATCCCTCGAATTGAATTTGAGAACGAACTTCCGTAATTTGAATAAAACATTTAAATGTATGTCTACGGACTTGTATCTGGCGTTAAGGCTATATAAGATACTAGCTGCGCCCCACGGTTTCTCCCGCGGTTTCCCAGGATAAAATGTCCTATGTTACTTCTAATACCACCAAGAATATGTGTACAAAGTTTCATGATGCTCGGTTAAATAGTTTTTGCGTGAAAGCGTAACAAACAAACATACATTCAAATTTATAATATTAGTAGGGATTTAGGATATAAGAAAAATACTTTTGAATATGTTTTAGGTTAATGTTTTGAACTGATGCATCTGTAGGCTATTCAGTTACTTTACGTGGTGTTTGATGGAATTTTGGTGTTTGGTGTGAGTTGGACCTTTCCTTTATTATTTTTTATAGAACCTATTTACCACTGGACTCTCTGCTGGGTGGTGCTCATTAAGGTACATTATTATCTAATTCTACTAATATTATGTTAAAATGCATATAGTTATATTGTAATCAACCAACAAAAATCATGCCGAATATGGCAACTAAAATAAATGGGCAGCACCAAGATTTAAAAAAAAATGGGGGTAATCATTCTTGTGGTTGGGCGAAAAGACAGTTATGGAATTGGAGCAGAAGATCATTGAAATTAAAGCGTAGAGTTAAAGCTTAATAGGTATTGAATGGTTTTATTAATTAAAAATGCGAAAGTTTGTGAGGATGGATGGATGGATGGAAGGTTTTTTTTTACTCACGCAATAATTACTAAAGTGATTTTGGTGATTTTTGGTATGTAGGTACGTTAGTTCCTGGAAAAGGACTTAGTTACTTATTATTCCGCGGAACCGTGGGTATAACCGCGGGGAACAAAATCGAGATAATAGAGTAGAGTGTTAAGTGATATTCAATAATATCACTTGACTCTCTACTGGATGGTGCTAAAGAAATATTTATTTAAAATACTATTTAATCCAGCTGACAGCTTATAAATGTGTAAGCGTCCTGAAATAATCAAACGCCCTAGAGGTACCTATATTATTTTGTAGACATATTCCAAAAAAATACCGCCCAAGTTCGAGTCGGACTCGCGCACGAAGAGTTCTGTACCATTATCTATAAAAACGGCAAAAAATCATTTAGCGTCTGGAGCCGTTTTGATTATTGAGCAAAAACGAGCAAAAAAATCACGTTTGTTATATGGGAGTTTAAATATTTATTTTGTTCTGTTTTTTAGTATTTTTTGTTATAGCGGATACAGCCTGGTGAGTGACAGACGTACAGACAGACAGACGGCCAGCGGAGTCTTAGTAATAGCCGGCCTACCGCACTCCGCACTGTAGGTACGAAGCTACAAGTACATAGCCGGACACCGACGATGGGTCGCGCGTCGTTACACGTGCCGCGTCAGAAGAGATAAGAGCTATGCGATAGAAAGAGAGGCGCTCTGTAGGTTAATATGACTGGTAGGTATGCAGCGCTACGCGAGCTGAATTGAATTTTATTGCGTCATAGCAAGAGTCGCAATTTGTTTAAATTTATTTGCGGAGTGATGCTTCTGTCCCTTAGTATTCTGCGTTATAGGGTCCCGTTTTACCCTTTGGGTACGGAATCCTAAAAACAGTACAAGCTTTCAACAAAATGACAACAAACACTTCCCGCGTTCACAAAGAGATAATGGAGCCACGCACAACCTACACAAATACTTTCATAGTATAAATATACCATTCAACCCACAAAATCCTTTGATCCATGAATAAAATATCATCCCCACTATGCGGTTTATCAATGAAATATGCCACCTATTACATTCACGGCTGGATCAAGTGGTAAAACCAGTATATTGCTCCCAAACATCTATTTTGGATAGCTTATTTATTTTATGGTTAGTCGATAACGTAGATACGATATTTTTAGACAGGTGTTTGGAATAGATATCCCATAGTTTATGATAATAAAACGGGACTTAATCGGGAACAATCCGCTACGTTTTTACGCCTTTTCAAATATACGCTTACACTGATGTTATTTTTTTGTATCAGTTCAAAATATATTTCCAACAATTGTTTGTTTTAATTATTACTTTAGTAATTACAACGCTGACGCAAGAGACAAAATTGTTGTTTTAATAATTTAAATGTGAAAATGGAATTTTGTTTGGTAAGCTTGGCCAGCACTGATTATATGAACCGATTTTAATATTTCAATTTTATATGGAAAAGTTTAAACTTTTTTATTGCTAGTTTCTCAAGTGAAGTTCCCACTTTCTAATACCTAATAGTGCGAAAAAAATAGTAAAAGAAATCATAATGAAGAAATCCATATGTCCAAAAATATGTGTCGTGGTGGATTCCCAAACAATTCAATCAAAGTTAGCTAGATTGTGTGTGTAATTCAAAGTCCATTTAAATTCCATCACCACGTCTCTAGATCGCTTACGCATATAATATTATAGGCACCCAAAGCCTGGCACATCGACGTGAAGTCTCCAGCTTATCGGTATTCTACAGAATATACTACGGAGAGTGTGCTCAAGAACTGCACAATCTGATCCCCCCATCGCGATTTTACCATCGAAAAACCAGACGATCGGCACAACGAGACAAGAGTGAATAGGCACCTCATGGGCAAACATGCTCCACCTTAGACCGCAACTACGTTTACCATCAGGCGAGTTGTTGTCAAAAGTGACCCCATATAATCATAAAAAAAAACACCCTACATGATGGACGTTCCGCCTATCTTTACTAAACGTTTCGAATCATCCTTTTTGGTGCGAACGTCGAAGGAGTGGAACGCCTTGCCGTCGTCTGTGTTTCCACATAAACACAATCTGGGTGTGTTCAAATCAAGAGTGAACAAGTACTTACTGGGTAAGCGTGCTACATCTTCGACCACATCCTTGCTTCCCAATCCTATCAGGTGAGATCGTGGTCAAACGCTTAGGTACCCAGTCATCCCAGTATCTATAAACTACATACACGATAAAAGAATCCACGATTCCACTACGACACTAACATATTTTCCCAAACAAAAAATATCCTCAACGCCGACGTTATCCCATTGTGATGGTTCGAGATCGCAACAAAGGAAGGCTTAGTTGAAATCAAAACTAACATTAAAAACCATTATTCGCCAAGTTCTATTGTAACAGGAATGAATAAATTGTCGAGTCACTGCAAAACTCGTGAGTCACTGAAAATAAAAAAGTAGGGGGTGCACTGCTCGATAATAGGGTTGAAGATATTTCAGGCGATGTGGACATTATACTTATGATATAAATGCGAAAATTTGTGAGGATGGATGGATGTTTGTTACATGTAAAAAGAATTAAACGAATTTTGATGAAATTTGGTATGTTAGGGCCTGGAAGGACAGGCCACTTTTTATTCCGGAAAAACGCGGGTGAAGCCGCGGCGCGCATCAGCTAGTGATTTATTTTACACTTTGAAATCTCTTCTAATCTCGTCTAATAACTAACATATGGTACTAATATGATCGTTAGTTATAAATTCAGAATTTACTTTAGAAACGGAATATTGATCATGGTTTTGTTAATTTATTTTGAGTACTTCATACTTTGGTTATTACAAGCAGTAATTTAGTATATTTAATCATGTTACTATAATAAATAGTTTTTGGAATTTATGATTCTGAAAGGAAACTCTGACCTGACTCTGACCTTTTTGTTCGTAGGTGGTACACAATCACGTCTAACAGTTGCCATCTTGATTTTTATTCATCAGTAAGCTATTAAGTACATCTACAAAGTCCACTTTACACAAAATCTTTCATACACCGTAACATTTCAATAGCATCGACCGCACTGTGGTCAACAAACCCGCACCAGATCCACCATTAAGCTCGGAAACGTTATGAGAAACATTATCTCGCGTGCCATTGTCCCTGTGCACCCGAACACCGCGGCTTTGTGTGACTCGCATGCCAGCTGCTGGCTGCGATAGGGTTGGCTGCTAAAGAGTGTACAGGCGGCATTAAAGGTAGGCAGTTATACCTAGGTATCTTTAATGCCGCCTGTACACTCTCGCCCGAGTACTCTCGCAATACCTCGCCCGAGAGTGCTACGTAGTTGCGAAACAAGCCGCTGCGACGCACGCCCGTGCGAAAAACAGTTGGACTGGTTCATCCGTGCGAAAGCATGTTCTAGCGAATTACGTAGTTGGGAAACTCGCCACTGAGACGCACGCATGTGCGAAAAAAATGTGGACTGGTTCATCCGTGCGAAAGCTTATTCTAGTGATTTAATTAGTTTCGAATCAAACCACTGCGTGCACGCCCGTGCGAAAAGTTTTTCAACTGATTTACGCCCTAGTCAGACGACAAGAGATTTGATCAGGTGAAGACCGCGAGACGCACTGAGACGTTCCGTCAATTTTCATGTGTACTCTCGTCCTCAGCCTGTTTCGGTCTGTCTCATCGAGAATGAATAGGTAGCATTAGACTTGCAGTCAGCTAAACATGGGTAATCCTGGATGTCTTAATATGAGCACGACCTAATATTTAAATAAATAAATAAATACGCCCAACGATCACATACATAGATCCTGGCCCCTGCATCTAGGGAACCAGGAAGTATGAGGACCATGGTCCCACAACACCCAGACACGAAATAAATAAATAAAATAAAGCGAAATGTTTAGATATTTTAATTTTTTGATTGGCACTATCAAGATTTAGGTGTAGTATGCAATAGAAGAAAATTTAAATTGCTCGGGCAAAGTAAGATTCGCTAAGGGAAAGATTTCACTAAGCATGCTCTATGTTTGACCGCAACCGCTGTACCGCGCCTAAGGTATGCGCACGGCGAGACGGGGGGAGTATTGGCCGCTCTGTTCCGTCAGCCTACGGCATGCCGCCGCCGTCAACGCTCACGGCGACCTCGGCCCCCACCTTGCCGCGCGTATAGCTAAGGCACGGACACCGTGCCTTAGGTATATGCGCGGCATAGTTTGGTGGTATAGTTTGACTTTAACCGCTGTAGCGATTATAGTTTGACTGTAACCGCTGTAGCGATTTCAGTCGAACTATAATACCAGGCCTAGCGTACTCCGCACTGTAGGTACGAAGCTACAAGTACATAGCCGGACACCGACAGCGGGTCGCGCGTCGTTACACGTGCCGCGTCAGAAGAGATAAGATAAGCTATGCGATAGAACGAGAGGTGCTCTGTAGGTTAATGTGACTGGTAGGTATGCAGCCCTACGCGAGCTGAATTGAATTTTATTGCGTCATAGCAAGAGTCGCTATTTGTTTAAATTTCTTTGCGGAGTGATGCTGCTGTCCTTTAGTATTCTGTGATAATACGTTATAAATTGCCACATTACATCTATAGGAACCTCATAGGAACCTAATAGTAGGGATTTTGCCAACAGAAAACCGTAAAATCGGTTTATTTCAGGTAGTTGATGAATGAATTGGATGAAGTTGTCGAATTCAGAGATTTTCAGCTGCAATCATTTGTGATTCAAAATAGAAGTTTGCGGTTAAGTTATGTAGGTATTTCGCATGCTACCAAAACCACCGATAACTATGTATTCTAATTACTTCCAACTTTTGAATTTTGGACAATTACGGTTAGGTATTATGTTGTATTCGCTAAAGGTCATAGGTTTCGACTGAAAATCAGTACTAAGGTATAATTATTACCTTACTTTTATATAGTTAGTATTCTTTGGTTTTATGCTGAATCGGAACCTTTTCCTGACATCGCGCAAATTTACATTATACTATAATTATATTATGTATTTATTGTGTGTTACATCTGTTGTCCCTTTTACGTTATATGGTATAGTATTATTTGTTATGTGTAGTATATACCTAGTATTATAGTTTAATGTAATGTTGCGTGTATCTGTCTTGAATACATGTCTTTTCTTTCTTTTTAATTGTGTTTCTTATCTATTTGTAATAAGGAAAGTTATGATTAATAGTTGTTATTTTACGAAGTTTATGAGAAAAAATTTAATAAAAGTAACTATGAACTAAAATAATCCAGACTTAATTAAGTTCTAAGAACAAAGTAAGGTGATAAACTAATCTAGTAATCTAGTTAGTTTTACGAGTCTTGAACTTTTTGTTAAAATATTAATAAACGTCGTCATAGTGCACATTTTAGAGTTCCATAGTTCAACATAGGGATCGTTATAAGATCGCACTGTCGTCTGTGTGTCCTAATCCTTCACAGATTCATAACTTTACAGTATTTCGTGGTACTATAGTGTTAGTATTATGTATTTATTGCGTGTTACGTTCTTGGCGTGTAGCTGTCCGGAACGTGGGTGAAAACAATTCAGAGCCCCAATTCATTATGACAAATTAGCGATTCCTTGCTTCAAAATTATGTCGATTTCTTCATTAATAAACCACATCTCTATGACGCATTCATATATTCATATATATGACGATAGAGAATACAAATTTCGCAGATGTTGTTTATTAATGAAGGAATCGACGTTTCCTCGAAGCAAGGAATCGTCAAGTTGTCATAGTGAATTAGGGCCTTGAACGATCACAGAGATCACTTTCATGTCGAACGGAACGACGTTTGTGATTGTTAATTTCGAAAATAACAAAACTTATGAAGGAATGGAACATGGCCGTAGTATTATTATATTATCTTTTTCTGTTATGAAGTATAGATTTGTAGTATAGTATTATAGTTCAATGTCTTTTCTCTCTTTCTTTCTTCCATTTAGGACGAAGAACATAGAAGTACAATTAGATTTATTGAAACACACAGATAATTTAAAAAAAACACAAACAAAACAAATTAAAAATACTAATAACTAATCTAATCTAATAAACCACTACCAGTGGGCAACGTTCCCAAAATGCTGGCAGCATTGCCACGTTGAATGGCAATGCTTATCCTTTGGGCATAAATAGGCCAGCATTTCGGTCACGCGTTGCTTCGACAAGAAAGAAGTACATGAAATTTGGAACAATAATATTGGAATATACATATCCATTTTTAAATATAATAATCTTGTAATTATACATTTCATAAGTAACTCCCAAACAGGTAAAGTGAAAATAAAAAAAATACTGCTCCCTCTCGAGTGAGGTATCATTGAATAGCCTAAACAGATGCTAAACAGGTTTTAATGCGAGTTTAAGGGACTAGAACTTACATTATAGGTATGTAACATCAAAATCGGTTGGGTGACTACTAGGATACAACTTGAGCTCTTCGTTCTACGCGCTCTCATATACTTGGGAGATCTGCTAAAATGGTCTTAGAAAAACGACAACTACAGACTTTTTCTGTCGTTTACGCAGACGAAGTCGCGGGAAAAACCTAGTTGTCCATAAAAATGAAGTGAATACTGAAACTTTTATAAAATAGGTATTTTTCTACAAACTTTCATTTAATGACCCTAGAGAAAAATAAAGACGGAACTTATCAAAGAATCGCCTCTTAGCGGCCGCCATTAATAAAGTTTCACCATTTCACGGTTAATTTACTTTCCAAGAATGATTGACATGAATAAATTGTCCCTTCAACTTCTGACTTTTGCAGCCCCCGCACAATTGAGGCTTTTTGTAGCGGGTAACAGCGATTTTGATATTTTGTATGATAATACTCTCTTTTAGCAACATTCATAATCTTCAGTTAGTCATCCATTGCTGGAAATAAGCTTCTTCCAAAGAACGCCACTGAGCCCGGTCCTCGGCTCTTCTCATCCAGTTTCTTCCGGCCGCCTTTCGCAGGTCGTTGCATAGCCCATATTGTTAACATTGATGTATGGAAAATTTAAGTGCGAAACTAAGTGCGTGAAATTTTATAGAATAGTTTTATGTTCTCTATACTACAGTTGAATAATATGTACAATGCATTGACTGGAACGCATGACTTTGGACTTGGATTGTTCAAAGCTGCAATTCTTGTTCGCAACTTCTATATACGATATTGCACGGTATTTTATTGTTTATTATACCGCCGAGGCTGCGGGTTGTGGGACCATGGTCCTCGTAGTAATGTTTCCCTATACAGGGCGTCCCAAGACTATGGGACTGGGAATGGGACTATGGGACATTAGAATATCTTTGAATGCAGTATTACTAACTTTTAAAAATAACAAAGTCTTCTTTCAGTAAAATATCCTATCTACGACATTTAAGGTACTTTCCCTTCATGTCCCATAGTCTTGGGACGCCCTGTATACAGGGAATCTTTGTTGTTGGCTAGGGTGTAAATGATCGTTGGTCGTTATTTATTTATTATTTACTAGCTGCGCCCCGCAGCTTTACCCGTGGTTTCCCGGAATAAATAGAAGCCTATGTCCAGGACCTAAGGTATACACCAAATTTCATCAAAATCCGTTCAGTAGTTATTGTGTGATTGAGTAACAAACATCCATCCATCCATCCTCACAAACTTTTATAGGTATTATTAGTAGAAAGTAAGATAGTAGGATTCATACAAGAGTTCGAAAGTCATAGTCACCACGTGGACCCAGCGTGGTTGGCGGGTAGGTATTCTATATGGTATTCTATATGGTATTCATTTTTCAAAAAGCATTACGTAGTTAAGTGTGCGGGCTGTAACAGTCATAAACTCCGTGAATCCGTTACGTGTCATCAGGTAAGGAGGTACGCTTCCTGAATTCAAGGGTTTCCAAAATTTACGGCAATTTTATGGGCGCGATGATAGCCTATTTTCTCGGAGAGTTACTATGGGTTTACGATAATACTAGAACTCGAATATGTCGAGTAACTTGTATTATACGATAATGTGACATTGATCTCGGGTGAATCCGATTATGGCGTTTATTTCAAATTGCTTTTGGGGTGAAACTGGTACTGAAACACATACATGCGTGCGTACACACACAAAGCGTGCGTACACACAGACTATCACATTTTTTATGGAACTGAGTGATGAGATGAAAAGGTCGTTCGCCTGATGGTAAGTGCCACACCTGCCCATAACTATTGCAGTCCCACCCAGAACTTTTAACACCATTAAAAGTACTGCGTAGCGCTGCACTGCGCTCATCGACCCGAGACATCTGATATTAAGTCTCATATGCCCAGTAATTTCGCTGGCTACAATGTCCTTTAAACCGGAACACATGCTTGCGCACTAGTGCTTGGCGGCAGAATAAATGGCAAAGCTGTGGTACCTATCCAGACGGCCTCCCGCATACGAGAGACCTACCACCAGTAAAATTACTAGCATTTATAATATTTGTAGGATAGTAGGATTTGAGACTGGCTGAATACACAAACCGCGCGAAACCAAACAATAAATAAAAAAGCTTTTTTGACATTAAAATGTCGGGGGCATTGAGAGGACAAGCCATTAATCTTAATAAATGACGTCGTTAGCTGCTTAGTCATATATGGTCAGCAATTAACACCTTCCCTAATACCTACCTACATATTAGCAATAATTTTATTTTTTGCCATATACAAAGCGAGAGCAGATAGATAATAAAAAAATATTTTGCCTTTTTAATAAAAAAAAAATGTCATGGCCTTTTGTGTAGTTTATGAAACTGGTTCTTGACAGGGGCCTACCTCGCCTACGGCATAAGAATAAATAATATCACGAGTATTTATTCCTGTACCTAAGTTATTTACTATCACTTTGTAGCGGCCGTAGCGTAGCTCGCCTACCCGTTTGTAACTGATCTGGTAGGTTAAGCAACGTTTGCAGTGGTCACCACTTGGATAGGTGACCGTTTGTGTGGTATTTACATCTGAGCGCTACCGTGCTTGGGAAGACACGTTAATCCGTCAGTCCCGGTTACAGTCTAATGACTATCTAACCTACCTAACTAATGGTAGGCCATGTCGGAGGCCTTCGGGTGGTCTAAAAACTTTGACACAAGGGTTGGCCACACCCAAACGAGAGAAGATGAAGAAGAAAAAGAATTTTACCTTTTTAACCGATTTCAAAAAAAGGAGGAGGTTCTCTATTCGATTTTTTTTATATGACTAATAGGCAAACAAGCAGACTGCCCGCCTGGATGGTAAGCGGTTACCGTCGCCTATGGACACCTGCAACACTCGGGGCATTACTGGTGCGTTGCCTACCTTTAAGGACCCTTTTCACCCTTCGCTTAAAAATTCGATTCGATTGTGTTTTTTATGTTTGTTACCTCAGAACTCATTCATTTATGAACCGATTTGAAAAATTCTTTTTGCGTTGGGTTCAGTATAGCTACGAAGTGATCCCATATAAATTTCATCGATATGTGACCTTGGACTTCAAAGATACTTTGAATTCGGTTTTTTTTAATAAAATGTATACTTGTATAACGTAACTCCCGTAACGGATCCCTGACATTATGTGCATAAACTATCATTCAACATATGCACATACCAAGCAGCAGTTGAGTCTTCACTAATTAAAACCTGTCGACGTTCGAGAACCCTAACCTTAGTAGCAATTAGACATTCAAATATTAATATTTGCATTACGTCACGGAGCTCACGGCAAGGTTGAGGGGCTCAGCTTTTCCACACTTTACTACAGCGGTGGCATAATTTAATAGGTTTCATAACAGGTCCGTAACAAATGCATAATAAACAGATTATACTGGATAAGCCACCTTCCCACCTCCGGTAAGGTATTGTGGTGTCTTGGCTTTCTTTAGACATAATAACTGCCCAAATAGCACATTAGCTTGATGTAAGTTTATTTTACCTTTGATATTGATTTGATATATCAAGTATGTTGCGGCAATGGATAGTAAGCTTGCTGCAAGTTTCTTTTTCTTTTATATTGATTTGATACGTAAAATTTGTCGCTGCAATGGAATGTCAGTTTGCTGCAACTTTTTTTTGTTTGATATTGATTACATACGTTAAATTTGTCGCGGCAATAGAACGTAAGTTTCTAGCAATTATTTTTTTCCTTTAATATTGATTTGATTAGTCAAATTTGTCGCGACAATAAAATGTAAGCTTGCTGCAAGCTTGTTTTGCCTTTGGTATGTCTAACACATGTAGTTCCAGAGTCATGCAAGTTTGTTGCGTGGTAGCTAGAAAGTTCGACTTAAACTTGGAGCAAGTTTGCATACTTGCCATGGCAAACTTGGTGCAAGTTTTCACATTTGAATCTTCAAACTTGTTGCAAGTCTGAAACAAGTTTATATTGCTATCTTGGTGTGCCCTAATTACAATAGACACTTTTGGCGCTATCAACTGCTGTCGTCAATCACTAAGACAGCGAACAAATCCCAAATCGGCTTGATCCCGCTTGGTACAAGGTAAAAGACTTTTTAGTATATTCATTATTCACGGTTTGCTAAACGGGATATATTTATTCGTTTTTTTTTTACAACCGGGTGTTGAGTCGAACTGATCCTTCACCTGGTCATAAGCAAGACATCTGTCCTTAACAGTTGTAGTACCATATACAACTCTCGGATTTATAGTACCTACATACCACATCAAAATCCGTTCAGCCGTTATCCCTATACATAAGCACACAACACACACACCAACACGCACATACGCACACACTCTTGTGGTAGGTGTCTAGTATGCGGGAGGCCGTCTGGGTAGGTACTGTGGTACCTACCCAGACCCAGTTTTTTGATGCTGACGGCTTTTCCAATTATTTTGCCGCCAAGCAGTAGTGCGCAAGCATTACTGTATTCCGGTTTGAATGGCATTGTAGCCAGTGAAATTACTAGGCATATGAGACTTAATATCTGATGTCTCGGGGTGAATGCAGTGCTACGCAGTGCTTTTTATGATATTAAATGTTCTGGGTGGCACTGCAATTGTTATGACAGGCGTAGCGCTTATCATCAGTAGAACAACTTGCTCGTCTCATCAATCAGTTCCGTAAAAAAAAACTCTCACACACTTTCGCATTTAAAAGATTAGTAGGATAGGATTTTAATAATATACATATACAATATCTACACTAATAAAGTTTGGTATTTTATTTAAGTTTCGTGAGGTCAAAAAGAATACTCCCTTAAAGTAACTATAATAATAATTGAAAGTGCTAAAAGCTTTTTACGGGTACATACGCAAACACAGCTACTTTAAGAACTCACCAGATTGTCGATGCTTTTATATGGCATCTTTTGACCAGGGCAAAGTGAAAAGATTAAATTAGATTAAATGACTGTCTAACGACCGAGATGTATCACTTTTTAACCGACTCCAACAAAAAAAGAAGATGGTTGTCAGTTCGATTGTATTTTTATTATGTTTCTCACCTCAGAACTCCGTTATTTATGAAACGATATGGAAAATTATTTTTGCGTTGGGTTCAGTATAGCTACGAAGTGGTCCCATATAATATAATTTTATTGATATTTGACCTTGGACTAACATTGCATTGGACATTTAACATTGGACGAAGATACATTGAAGTCGGTTTTTGGTTTTTTGTAAAAAATAATTATGAAGTACCATTACATGATTTCGTCCTCTCAGAGGCCTCAAGCTTGGACTTACCTGCGACTATATTGTCCCCAACGGGAGTTCTTCGAATTACGAAGGATGACAACAAAATAGCTGGATGAAAACAACTCAAATTAGTAATTCGAACTCAAGGCAAATAAATGTTCAAATGCCAAAGTTTCAACTCCCATGTACATGTTAGTTTTGGGAGTGTATAGCTGTTTCGTTTTGTAAGACGAAGGTGTGGTAACTGCCACACGACAGCCAGACTACTGTCTGAAGATGTTCAACGACCTCCGATGACGGTCCCGACCGGGAAATGGGCCCTCCAACTGCGTCACAGTATAGATTAAATAGTCTTCACCCAGATAACACGTAAGCTTGCTGCAAGTTTGTTTTTCTTGTCTACTAATTTGATACGTCAAGTTTGTCGCGGCAATGGAATGTAAGTTTGCTGCAAGTTTGTTTTTCTTTTCATATTGTTCGATACATCAAGTTTGTCGCGGCAATGAAGTGCAAGCTTGCTGCAAGATTGCTGCAAGCTTGTTTTCCTTCGATGTGTCCAACACATGTAGTTCCAAAAATCATAGCTAGATGGCGTTGGTGTCGAGTTAGCCCGCGGTGGGAAGATTCTCCGCGGAGAATATCAATTTACCTTAGCTTCGACATCTGCATATTACTCAGATTTACTCACTGAACTGTTTGATGAACACAACTTGAAACTCGCTGACTGTCCCGACCGAGTTTCCCTTCTGTTAAAACGTTCAAACCGGTTGGAAAACGAAAAAAGTAATTTATCCTTTCATGTGGAATAATAAGTTGTTATTTTGCATGAGTTGCCTCGGGACTATTACCTCGTGTTTGAGTTATTTGAGGAAAAGTCGAGAATGAGTGCAATTTATTTTTATTTGCCAAAGGTTTCGCTTTGTTTTTGGAAAACTTCAAATTGACAGACCTCCAAATTGCACAAAAAAAAATCAAATTGCTTTTTAACTACCTTTATCTAACTACAAGTAAAATAGGTATATAATGAAACTAAAATAATGAATATTGAACAATTACATGTATATCTATAATGTCTGTTTATTTGTCCGGAAATGTCTTAATAAAACTATACACACAAATTTAAAATTTACCTATTATAAACAAATAAGTCAACATAGCAACCGTCCCAGTCTGCTGCAGGGCGATCATGTATCTTTTAATTCAATCAATTTCAATGATAAACCAGTTACCCGACAAATTTACAAAGCGAGATTGTGCTATGAATCGTTATGTATACGCCCAATCTATTCAATGTTACTGTGTAATACGGCTCTTATTAAAATTGATTGAAATAAAAAATACATGATCGCTCTGCTGGTCTTGCTAATGCCATGTATAAACTATGGCAAAAATATGCTCACTTTTGAAGGTGCACAGTTGTATTATGGAATATCCTCAAAAAATAAAAATGTTAACTAATTTAATGCATTCAAATCTCAGCTAGCCCAATATCTAATCGCAGACAGTTCCCTTGAAATGAGCAAATGAACGCATTAGATAAGTGAGAACTACCTGCGTTTTTCCTTACCGATCGGACGGAATGACGAATGTATTATTTTGCATTTAAGCTTAGTATTGTTCTCAAGTAAGTGATATTTGTCTTATTGAGAATAAACTTCTTTAAACCTAAACCTAAAACGAAATACATTTTTATGTGTCTGGAATAGATGATGACACTACGAGGTTTGCGTGGGAGCCATCTTCATTTTTTTTCTTTCGTGTGGGTGCCTGGTCAACCCTGGTGTCGGAGTATATTAGACCACCCGAAGGCCTCCTACATGACCCGACGACTGTTGTAGTAAGACAACAATCGGGACCGACGGCGATGGCTTAACTTGCCCTCCAAAGCACTCATCCAAGTTGTGACCGTCACGAACGTTGCTTAACCTAGAAGATATGTTACGAACGGCTAGCTGAGCTACGCTACGAGCGCTACAGTGGGAGCCATGGTTCTTGGACATGTTAGTTTCTTTACGTGGTATGCTTCACAATTAGACTGAGTGTGAAGTTCGACCTGGAACTTGATCTCCACCAGTGTCAGATAAAAATTCGCGTTGATTCGTTACTGACACTCCTTTTTTAATTGCACTGCCAATGGCACTGAATAATTGGAGTGCCACCTAGAACCTTGAATACCACGCAAAGTACCTACTACACTGCATTGCGCTCATCACCCCTCATATATGCCCATTAATTGCGCTGGCTACAATGACCTTTAAACCGGAGCATAGTAATGCTCGCGCACTACTGGATGACTGCAGAATAACAGACAACGCTGACGTTTCGCAAACAAGAGCGACCTAGTTACTCTAAAAATATGACTAACTTTCGGAAATCCGTAGTAGCTCTTATACACTGTGATATTTCCGAAATAAAATTTGGGGCTAACTCAATCGTCCCACGTGTGGGTGGGAGTGGTGGTAACACAAAGGTGGAAACAAAATTACAGTAGTTTGTGTACCAAAGTGACCGGCGACCGTGTTTGCATATAAAACTGGCTTTAATTACAATCTCTTTGTGTTTTCGTCGTTAAAATTTATTTAAACTGGGTGACTGTTATGTCACCTATTTTGTCGTTTTATGACCTACATAATATAAAAATTTCAAGCAAGTCGTTCGCCTGATGGCAAGCGCCACGCCCGCCCATAACAATTGCAGTGCCACCCAGAACCGTCAATACCATAAAAAAGCATTGCGTAGCACTGATGCGCTCATCACCCCGAGACATCAGAATAGATATTAAGTCTCATATGCCCAGTAATTTCGTTGTAATTTTTTTACTGTTCATGTTTATCCTATTCTTATCCTAATTCTGATATCCTAATCCTATCCTACTAATATTATAAACGTGAAAGAATGTCTGGATGTATGTTTGTTACTCTTTCACACAAACACTACCGAACAGCACATATGTTAGGCTACTTTTTATTCAATGGTGAAACCGGAGGGAGAAGCTCATTAATAATAATTAAAATAAAACCTTAACAGATGTTGACACTAATTAATTCTAAAAGCAACAATAAGTAAGAAACGATAATTAAAGGAAAACAAAGGAAATTATTTCCTATCCGACTCCGAACTCCGAGCAGAGGTTCTACGATAATATTATTGTACTCTGTCCGGGACGTCGGCCGACGTAAGAGGTGTGACGTTGAATAAACCAAGGATCACAACTTTTATTTCATCTTTTTTTAGGGTTCTGTACCGTAAGGGTAAAACAGGACCCTTTCTGTGGCCTCACCTTTTTTTTTCAAGTTAGGATCTAACTTATTTTAAAATTTTAGTTTGTCAAGGAAAATCTACTTCGACATTAAATTCAAAAACAGCTTCGACACAGAACACCTGTAAAAAAAAAACCACTAAACCGATTTTGATAAGACATCTAAAAACCACCGCAAAAAAACCTGCTTTTTAAATAAAAAATACCACATCCAAATTGGTTCACCCGTTTAAGAGCTACGGTGCCACAGACATACACACAGACCGACACACATAGTGGTCAAACCTTATAGCACCCCTATTTTTTGCGTCGGGCTGAAAAGCAAGACTCAAACCCGTAGCTCTCCAATTCGACACGTTGATTTGCCCTTACAAATAGTTCTTTGAGTTTCGTCTCTTCTAACCACTTTTGTTTTCCTGGACACGCTAAAAAGGTTGTTGTTGAACTGAATTATTAAATTAAGTTTAATTAAAAAAGTTTAACGACCGCACAAAGTTCGGATTTCATAGCGATATTAGATTATCGCTTGCTTGCCACCCTCTGTAGACTGTACATTCAGAAATCCTTTTTTTATTTTTGTTAGATATATTTTTTAATTTGGTGTTTAAAGAGTTAATTTATACATTCAATAATTCGTACTAATAAGTATGTAAACATAATACATATAGTACGATATAGCATGATATAGTACGATATAGTATGATATAGTACGATATATTTCGATATAGTACGATATAGATATAGTACGATATGGTACGATATAGTACGATATAGTACGAAATAGTACGATAATGTACGATGTCATACTCTTTAGTTTGATAAGTGTTTCTTTTAATTTCCTCGTTAAACTAATTAGTACACATTTTAGTACTTACATACTATGTCTTCTTCTTCTACTATGTCATGTTTGTTCGTCTTCTATGCGTTCGTGCATCGTTAATGCGATTGAGCAGAACAACAGTAAGTATTACTTTGTACAGTACCTATGTTATTTGTACAGCAGCATATGTGCGAAGGTTTCTATAAAAATATTGATTGGTGGTGCTGTTATTGTTATGCGCTGGCGCATTGCTTACCATCAAGCAAACGACCAGCTCGTCTCGTCATTCAGTGACATAAAAAAGAGATTGCCGCGATCGAAGGAACGTCCATCGCGGATACTAAAGGCCAATTTTCACCAAAATCAAAATGAAACAGTTTCATGTTGCAACTCGCACTTCCTACAAAAAGTCGGTGTCTAAATAGGTGACAAATGTCCGTGTGAAAATCGAACCTACAAAAAGTCTGACGTCAGCAGAGGCACTAGTAGTAGGGTGTGATATGGCTTTATTGATCTTCATTAAAACATTTTTTTTTGTCGGTGAAAATGAAACAAGGTTTTTCATATTGCAACTCAAACGTCCTACAAAAAGTATTTTTTAGGGTTCCGTACCCAAAGGGTAAAACGGGACCCTATTACTAAGACTCCTCTGTCCGTCTGTCTCTCTCTCTTTCAGTCTGTCAGTCTGTCTGTCTGTCTGTCCGTCTGCCTGTCCGTCTACCACCAGGCTGTATCTCATGAACCGTGATAGTTATACAGTTGAAATTTTCACAGGTGATGTATTTCTGTTAACTGCTAAAAAACAGAATAAACAGATATTTAGGGGGGCTCCCATACAAAAAATCGGGTTTTTTTTGCTGTTTCTATATTGGTACGGAAACCTTCGTGCGCGAGTCCGACTCGCACTTGGCCAGTTTTTTTTATTTTACTAGTTATATGCTTGCGTTTGACTACTATCGGACCTGATGGAAAGCGTTGATGTGCTCTAAGATCGGACACGCTCGCCTAGAAGATACTTGTCAATAAAATGTGACATATGTCGGTGCAAAAGTTGGTCAGACTATCGAACCTACAAAAAGTCTGACGTCGGCGGCGGAGGCATGCACTAATAGTAGCCTGTGTTATGGCCTTATTGAGCATCATTAAAAACATATCCAGCTGAATATTTTAGGGCACGTGCAGGATGTAAGCACCGCGGGCAAATATTCTACCAGAACAGTCTGTGTGTACGTTAAATTTTGAAACCGCGCTCGCAGTCTGTTCCCGCTGCTTAATTATTGAGAGAGGTAATGTATGCTCGGAAGCGAGCATTACCCACATTATCACATTATCAGTGATTATATTTCAAGTACATTGAATTAGTTGATAATCTTGCTGATCAAGTAACTGAATATTATGGTATGAAGTAATTAAAAATTATTTAAATGATACAATATCTTAAGATTATCTGACACTAGCTGCGCCCTGCGGTTTCATCCGCGGTTTCCCGGGATAAAACGTAGCCTATGTGTTATTCTGATGTGTAAGCTATATTATTACCAAGTTTCATCAAAATCCATTCAGTAGTTTTTGCGTGACAGAGTAACAAACATACATTCTTACAAACTTTCGCGATTATAATATTAGTAGGAACTACTTCCTACGATACGTTACGTATGATACGTTTTTCCTACGATGTAAATATGGAGTTATTAATAAATTATTTGTATTTGTATGTTGTGTGTGAATAAAATAAATAATGCCCAACAATCACAAATGTAGATCCTGGCCGATATACATATATATATTTGTATAGATATGTATACCTAACTCGGGTTTTTTGCATCTAGTCAACCGAGAACTACATGATGACTATGCTGTCACATCACCTAGATATCAACAGATAAGTATGTCTCAGTTCATTACGCACATCTCGGCTTGATCTCGTCACTCCCAGAAGGGCTTCCAAAATGTCTGAAACTTGATCGGAACAAGTACATAAAAAAAGTCAAATCAGCCCAGCCGTTTTCCAACGAACAAAATTTAATTTTAAAGTACTAATATTAAAGTAGGCATAAAAAATTAAATTTTGTTCGTAAACGCGAAAGTTTGTAAAAATGTATAGATGTATGTTTGTTACTCTTTCACGCAAAAACTACTGAACCGATTTTGATGAAATTTAGTATGTAGGTACTTTAGGACTTGAAATAGTACATAGGCTACTTTTTATCCCGGAAAACCGCGGGAGGAACCGCGGGGCACAGCTAGTATATAGATGGATTACACTAAAAATACTTGCGCTTTTTTTCTGCGCGCGCCTTTTGTCCCGTAGCACCGGAAACTGAATTCGCAAACGCCGTGGTATACCTATGTATAACTGAATTAGCTGACCTGAAGCCTTAAACAGACTATATGCAGTAACAGGTACACAGACAGGGTAAGTGTACCTACTGTATAAACTTTACAAAGTCTGTGTACTAAGTCCTGCCCAACAAATACACCACTGTCAGCCTCTTTGGTATAGTGATTGGGCAGGTTGGCTGAAATCTCATACACCACAGAGGTAGCGGGTTCGATTCCCGCGACGGGACAAATGTTTGTGAACAGAAAAACCAAGGATTTGTTTCGTGTCTGGGTATTGTGGGACCATAGTCCTCGTAGTTCCTGGTTCCCTAGATACAGGAAATCCTAGTTAAGGGCCAGGATCTATGTATGTGATCGTTGGGTGTATTTATTTATTAGAAACATCGTCAACAAATAATGTAGGTAAGAGTACGTCTAACCCAGAGTTACAGCGCCCTTTCTAAGATTTTCTTCGAAGGGTGAATATTATATTTCCTTCATAGTCAACATGCCATATATTACATGATACAGTTCTCAAAAGTATTCGCTTGCTCTAAAGCGGTGTATGCGAAGGTGTTTAGTCAACTTTTCACAAAATAATACGGTCTTTATATTTATTAATTCAATTTAAAAAACCACATAAATAAAATTTAGCATATTTACATATTTGAGCCGTTTGGTGTGGAGACTTTGGGTCCGTGGGGACCGGGAGGTCATCGTATTTTCAAAAGTCTGTCAGAGCGCCTGATCGATGCGACGCGTGACCAAAATGCTGGGACTTATTTGGCTCAACGTATCAGTATTGCAATCCAACGGGGCAATACTGCCAGCATCTTGGGTACGCTGCCAACTGGTAGTGGGTTGGAGCATTTGAGCTATCTATAGACCTTTAATGGCCTATGGGTTGTACAATTGCTTCTCCTTGTAAGTAGTTAGTTTAGTTTTAGTAAGTAGAGAGTAGAGTTGTTTTCAGTAATAACGGCATTCGCCCGTAAAAAAATAATAATTTAAGTTTCTAATTCAATTGTGTGGTGGTTGAACGCAGAAAGATAGAATAATCTTTATTGCATAAACAGTTTAGTAGGTAGTTGTAATTCGCAGGCGTGGCGCTTACCATCAGGCGAACGACTTGCTCGTCTCATCACTGTCACATTAAAAAATAAAGAAAGGTAGGTACATTAGCGTCTACTCTTACTACGTACACTCCGTCTACTTCTTCCGATACTGTCCATCCAAAGGTTGTCTGGAAGAGATCGCTCTAAGCAATAAGACCGCCCATTGCACTACCGTAGTTGTAGGGTTTATCTGTAATTTTTTTTTATGTTATTGGTATACAATAAAGAGTATTTGTATTGTATTGAATTGTATAAGCGGATTGCTAGGAAGCATGTACCAGTTAAGCTGTGTGTACTGTAGGTATAGTTAAATTTCATGCGTTTATGCGCTACACAAAACGATCTTGCCAATGCTCCATCGGTAAAAATATACTTAGCGATAGTTCCTGGAACACGAAAACGTACTTCGTCACTCATGTTTACCTACCCACCTTATCCAACTTACACGACGGCAAATTACAGTGCCTTAGCTAGGGAGGGTTCTTACTAGTACTAGGGGCGTTTCTGGATTTTACATTTTATTAATTTATTACTTAACTAAAGCCTGGTCTTCATTGCGCTTTGCAATGAATACCAGGCTTTATAAATAAGATCATAAAAAGTAGCGTATGTGTTAATCCTAATAATATTATATATATGAAAGTTTTTAACAATAGATGGATGGATGGATGAATGGATGGTTGGATGTTTGTTACTCAATCAAGCAAAAACTACGAGACGGATATTGATGAAGATTTGGTGTGTAGGTACTTTTGGAAAAGAACAGGCTCCTTTTTATCCCAGGAAAGGCGAATGAAACCACAAGTCCAGGGTATAGGCCATTCCGGATTTCACTCAAATCCGCATAGCTGTTGCGGCATGAAGAGGGAACAAACACACTTACACACTACATACAAACTTTCGCATTTATAATATTATAATAGTTCGATATTAAATTCCCTCATCCCAGTAATCAGCTTACTAAATGATCTATTTTAAAAGACCATAATTTACTCCTTTCTAGCCGGAAAGGGGTATCGTATGGTAGCACATACCCCAAAACCACATCCTTGGAGTGAAATGTGAAACGTAAGATGAATTTTCACTCTCTAAACTTTACTGCTCATTCCGCATTCATTCTTGCTTTGTCGAAACCTTGGAACTCAGGTTATTGCTTTTGATAGAAGGTATATATTTGATAGAATAGTTACACAAACATATAATTATTCACCTTATAGATAAAAGCTTAAGAAGACAAGTAGTGTCACACCTTAAACCTCTTAGACTATGTGACCCTGGATGAGTTTTTGTTGTGTTCTTAAAAGTAACGGATGTGCGAGAGATTAAAATAAATCACAATACCTACCCTTTATTTAGGTATTTTTTTTTATTTGTTATGAAAAATCTACGTTTGACCACCATCTCGCCTGATGATAAGCGACGATGCGGTCGAAGATAGAGCACGTAGATTTAGAAGATACCTATTCACTCTAGCCTTGAAGACACCCAAATTATAGTTTTCAGGAAACAGAGAAGACGGCAAGGAGTTCCATTCCTTAGCAGTACGCACTATAAACGTGGAACCAAAACGCTTCGTACGAATTGGCGGAATGTCTACTATATAAGGATGATATTTTATTTAGGTATCATTTATTTAAGGCTCAAAAATACTTATGTGCAAAAACTTATAAGCTATATCAACTTACGGCTATATCAATTCTAATTCTCTACTTCTATGGTAACGAAGGACTTTTTCTTTTTTCTTTCTTTTCTTTCTTTACTCAGAAGATACGACAAGAAACTGAGGACTTTTGTTACAATATTTTATCATTGAGCTATTATTACTATGTACATAATAGTTCAATGTATTTTATGTTTGTTTTTGACAATATTATGTTTCTTATGTGTCAGTTGGCTACTTGGCAGGAGCAGAACGCACCTTTGTATGCAACTTTGTCTTCTATGTAATTCTAGCTAAAAGTTACAAATCCAGTAACATAGTGAACCTTTCTCGTATAAACGTAGAGAGTTTGTCCAAATCGTAATCAGCTAAATGAAGAGTATAAAAGAACATATCTAAGTGCTCCACAAACCGAGGGCTTTTACGCGTAGTGCCTTCACGTGACTGATTAGTCTAGACCACACTTTAGGTTTAGGTACAATTGGGATTCTAGACACGGTCTGTAAGTGTTTACTTTGTCGGGGTTACTAGAGAAAATACTTGGGCAGTTGAGTAGCAAATGTACTCTGTAATAGTTCTGGTGGAGCTGATGGAGCAGTGGTAATTCGCGTGAGCTTGAATCCTACGCATACCTGGAATCCGGCAGACCAACGACGTTCAAGTCATATAAGCTCCGGATTCCAGCAGCACTTCAGTAGATGTTCCTTAGTCCAGACCTTTGGCCTGAGGGCGTGATCTATTGACGCTTTAGGGAAGCGAAGCCGCCGAAAAATCTCTACAGTTTAATATTATCATTTGAATTGTGTATACATGTTAGTCTGGGCCTCTGATAATTTTACCTTTATTACCTTTATTATTGCCTGAAATAAAATTATATTATATTATTATTATTATTATTGCAGTTCGAATCTAGCGCTCCCTATCCCTACCCGCTCTCAACCCTTATTTCTAGAATTCTTAATTAGTCAGAATCAATTCGTCTGCTTTCAATCCGTCTGCATATCTGAAACAGCTGAAATGGCTGGCACTCAGAACAACCTATCAATATCTAAATGTACTAAATAGAATGATCGCACCGTTTCGTCGGTCTGTTTTTACATTTCTATCTAGATTACCAAATACTTTTTATACGTGCCGGAGTCAACACAAAATCAGCAGGAAAAATGCAATGAACCAATGCGACTGAAAATGTATAAGAAACCACGCGATAAGTTGGTATACCTACTAAAAAATCCCACAATACTAAAAGTTGCTAATGAAAATTTACATAATTCTGACTACATAATTGACATACACTTTTAACTAAATAACCGCAGAAAATGTCACTACTTCGACATTAAACTCTTTAGTACATACAAACTAAACTAATTACAAACTATAATATTAGTCCACCTCTTAGTAGGACGGCGCGGCGGCAGCGTAACTAGGATGCTAGCGGCATTTCCCCGATGAATAACACTATCATATAGATAGATAATATGTAAGTAGATAATAATAAAAAATAATAAATAAATAATAATAATAAAGGCCAGGGGCAACTTTGTGGCGAGTCGACGGTGCGTGGCGACACTGAGCCTTACCCCGAGATTCTCCCTGGGGCTAAATGAGACCCCTGACCCCCGGCTTGCCTTAACTGACCGTCCGGGGGTGGAGATGCAAGAGCTAAGAACTAAGCTCCAAGGGTGGAAGTGTTAAAGGCATAACGCCGGGAGTAGCGTTTAAGTGAAACTGCAGCACACCTCTCGACACCCTTTAGTCACCCACACCAACGTTGCCCCTCTTGTCGCCTACGGCGGCCCTTAAAGGGGGGCCTTGGGGGCCCGTTAAAAGTGTATATGTATAAATATCTTTTGACATGTGGCTAAGTATGAACCTACAGCGATCAAAGGCACGAGTAAATCCTAGTCGAATAATATAATTCATTTGACATCGTCATCTGAGCGCGACGGATTGGATTGTTGCCGTAATCAATGTTAGCCTGCGACTGAATGCCGAATATCAATAGAGCCGCCCGATTGTGAGCCTAACTACGGGTCTCGTCTCATTCAACCAAGTATTTTGTTTCAAATCTGGAACATTTTTGTTAGACTACTTAGTATTAATAAAATATTTATATATTATAACATTTATAAAAAGCGAGTGTGGCTCAGTGGGAGCACGTGCGACTTTTGATCCGACGCAGCCGAGTTCGAATCCCGCTGGCCCCGCACCACTGACTTTCTTAAGTTATGTGCGGAATTACACTCGCTCTAAAAACGGTGAGGAAACCGGCATGATTCGGAATTTATCACAAAAATTCAAGGACATGTGACATCCACCAACCCGCACTGGGCCAGCGTGGTGGATTATGGCCCATTCTCTCTCTACGAGGGAAGGCTCGAGTCCCAGCAGTAGGAACGTAATGGGCTGATGATGATAATAACATTTATAGCCACTTATAACAAATTCATGTCTTCCAGCGACCTAATTATATTTCGGGATGCTGTTCCGTGAACCATCAAGGTGACGACGAGCTGTCGCTCAACTGTCGTATTCCTTTAGATCTGTTTGCTCCATCTTCAGTCACATCGTTGTGAGATAGTGTTATACATAAGCCTATGTATAAAGTATATATATGTTCCAAATATACAATATTTTGATACTGTACAATGTACAAGTAACCATGATATCTTAAAACCTTAATATTATTAATGCGAAAGTTTGTATGTGTGTCTGTGTGTTAGTGTATCACGCTCTCACGCTGTAACGGCTCAAGGATTTGAGTGAAATTTGGAATGGAGCTATATCTTGGATTACACATAGGCTACTTTTATCCCGGGAAACCGCGGGCGAAATCGCGGGGCACTGCTAGTATCCTGATAAGATTTACTTGACTTCTCTTAATATCTCTCAACATAGTAGTATAGAACAAAGTCGTGTATACGCGTCTATATACTTGATGAGTACTTTAAGCTGCTTGATGAATTTTAATGCGGATTTAATCGTCAAAATTAAAAGAAACTCCGGGCGAAGGTTTAAGCATATCCGTATTTAATGTACAATGCGCCATGAAACGCCGGAGTCGGTAGTCCCTTATAATACGGAGGAGATTATAGAGGTAATTAGTCTTCCTACGTTTTGCCCAGTTTTTTTATGGAACTGAGTGATAAGACGTGCAAGTCGTTCGCCTCATGGTGAATAAAATGGTCCTTACTTAATGATTGAGTTAAGTTAGGACCATTTTAGAACCAATACGTAATGGTTAAGATAACAAACCAACTTGATTAACAGCCCTTTTGCTCAGCTAATAGAGTTCTAAGAGTTCCTAATCAATTGAATGTGGAGTTCAAGGAAGGACGAAGTAATTCACACACTGGATACAATATGGGCTATATTATGATTATAATCTAATGTGTTTATTGGCACTTTGTGACAAATTGTTAAGCCAAAAACTTCGAAAACCTAAAATCAGAACTGGCTCCGGTTTATTTGATAGTATCACATTCGGTTGTTTTTAAATCAATAAAAAATCGTTTTGTAAGTGCAATAAAGTGTTTTTCTTTTTTTTCTTCTCTCCACTTGTAGGATTTGGCTTTGCACGTCTTGTGCATCTGCCAAAGTCAAGATGTTGTCTATCTATCAATTTAAATATAGACAAAATAATGATCTAAGGTAATAAATTAAAAGATTTTAATTATTAGATAACTTTTTATTTCACAAAACACCAGAGGAAGTATATTTTGAGTATGTATATGACATAAGTTCAAAGTGCACCAATAGACCACAGACTATACATAGATTATATACAAATATTAGAAGGCGCCAATCATTAAATTCTAACAAACAAGAGAAGGTATAGATAAATTCGTTACTATGTTCTTCTACTCAACGGATGGATTAGACGTGTCTTTGAGTGGAGACCGCGAATCGGCAAGTGTAGAGTAGGACGCCCACCGGCCAGGTGGAGCGACGACCTGCGAAAGGCGGCCGGAAGAAACTGGATGAGGAGTGCCGAAGACTGAGCTCAGTGGCAGTCATTGGGAGAGGCCTATGTCCAGCAGTGGACAACTACAGGCTGATGATGTTCTACTAGTTACAACATTTTAAAATTTAGTAGTTAGAAAGAAATGGCAATAGCTTAAATATGACATCACATTCCGGTAGCGGCATACCAGATGACACAAACTACGTACAAAATAGGTTTTGTTAGAAAGAGACGGAGCCTCCCCCAATGTTTGTTAACTCTATTTTGTTTTAGTTTCTGATTGTAGATACATCTTTTTAATCTGTAATTTTTTTGATGTCATTGGTGTAACCCGTAAAAAAAATAACGTCCTTGTTCAATTGTTCTCTAATCTACTATATACTTGCCTTTTTTTTCAGTCATGATATTTTAAGTTACAATTTTAAACAATTTTTATTGATTTGTATGATGTGTAAAAGTGCATTTTTTGTGTTTTAATAAATAACTTTTGACTTTTATTAACCACCACGATTTTTGCGATCGTTGGGCGTTATATTCTAAGAAATGGTAAAAAGTAAACCGCGCTTTCGTCATCGAGTTTCGTTAGTACCATTTATCAATTTAATGTGATTCATACTCACACGTGCCGTCGACGGCGCTGTCACTGCAGTCGAAAACCGAATATCGTTTGTATTCACTTTATTCCGAATGTCGAATAATTGAATTGCACGCGGATGCAGTAATTGGGTACTGGTTAAATGGATTAGTCATTAGCGAAACTAATTTAATATTTGCCGTGATTGCATGCAAACAAATTATCATCAAGACCACATTTCTGGATGTTCGTCACTTTCCATCAGACGACGCTGTGTACGATCTCCAAATGCTAGCTAAGTAATAAAAAAATTGTAACTGATTTTTCAAAAAGGGTAACATAGAGAAAAAAAAAAGAAAATGAAAAAAAGGACAACGAAAGTGAAACTGAAAAAGAAAAGGAAAAAGAAAAGGTACAGGAAAATAAAAAGGAAAAGGAAAAGGAAAAGGAAAAGGAAAAGGAAAAGGAAAAGGAAAAGGAAAAGGAAAAGGAAAAGGAAAAGGAAAAGGAAAAGGAAAAGGAAGAGGAAGAGGAAAAGGAAAAGGAAAAGTAAATGTAAAGTAAAAGACATGTTATAAGTTAGTTCAGAAAACGTTATTGATTAATGTTATTACTTAGTCTTAAAAGTTAGAAGCATTAAAAATATATAAAGACAGCTGGCAACACAATAATTCAGAAGGTAATAATCCCGAGTTATTGTTTCAATTACGACTATGGTAATTACTCCGCGTAATTGATTTATGAAATGAATCGATGACATCATTATTTTCAGGACATCATTATTATAAATCACACTAATATTATGAATGGGAAAGTATGTATGTTTGTGTGTTTGTGTGTTTGATCTCTTTTTACACCGCAACGACTGCACGAATTAGATTGAAATTCGGAATGGAGATAGCTTATACCCTGGATTAACTCATAGACGAGTGCCTTTCTGCAATCAATCTGTATTCACGTGTATAAGGGGAGTGGTCGCTGGTCTGGTGGTGGTTTGAAGAAAGATAACTCACGTATAGGTTTTTATAATCACACAGAACAGTCCACACACCGAATTTTGAAGCAGAAGGCGCTGCAGGAAAACTTATATTTACTTTATCCTATTATTTTTTGCAGTTATATTATACTGTTTTAGTTACAGTTGTTCAATAGCATACTATTGTCATAATTATCTGAGCTACACACTACACAGTATCTTTAGCGAAGATTACACCCAGTTGAACCAGTACATGGATAATAGATATATTTCGAACAGTGTGCTTGTACAGACACAGTTGCTTGTACAGGTTGTTGTTTACGGAGATTAAGGCCGTTATCGGCTGTCGCGCAACGCCGGTCGACACAGCTTACGTGCATTGGGTATAAGCGGCTTTATACACTGACACTCTATATTTATAATAAACTAGCAGCCCGCCCCGGCTTCGCACGGGTATTTAACAAAAATTTCAAAATTAAAAATTATAATACACACACATCTCCATTCCTGTGCGGCTCGTACCCCAGTGACGCCTACACTGCATAAGGTACTGCCTAGCTAGCCGAGCAGGGTGAGCGGCTAGCACGCAACTTTTTTCTAATACTTACCTACATTTTTAAACTCGTGATATCTTTCTAATGAAATGTCCGAATTGAATAATTCAAAAAGTTATATAAAGATATTGGAGCAGTTTTGAATATAAAGGAATTTATTTTGATAAGGATTAATACCAAGGTACAAATAAAGAGCCTCTTCTAGCGGTGGCATATCAATTAAAATTTTAAAATAAATGAACACTTATTGTGGCATAACTATAATAGTTAGACATATGCTGTCGCAAAATTTTTGTAAATAATGATGTGATCTGCAAAGTCGTAATACATTATTTTATTCTATCATCAATAGTTTTCGCAGCGCACGCGATGTAAAGAATATTTTAGGTATTTTTTTACACCTTGGGTTACATTATTGGAGTTTTAGTAAGGATCTCTAATTTTTTTGAAAATATAATATAGCCTATGTTACCCGGGGATAGTGTAGCTTCTTAACAGTGAAAGAATTTTTTAAATCGGTTTAGTAGTTTCGGAGCCTATTCAATGCAAACAAACAAACAATCAAATCTTTCCTCTTTATAATATTAGTTTAGATACAGTTTACTAATTTATGGGCAAAAAACTTTTCCCAAAATATCACGTATAATAATATTTTTTTCAACACACTTGCTCATAAAGTGGCTCTATGGTCTCCGCAATTACGCACAGAATGACACCCATAATCAAACTGTGACTTTTTCATTACTATAACTCACTAGTGAGTTTTTTTTTTAGAATCTATGTATGTCGTTGGGCGAAAAAAGATATTTTAGTTACCAAATAAATATAGGTGTGATTGAGTGTGTGCAAGGTTGCGTGGGCGTAGATACCTATGCTAGGGTGTGGGTGTGTGTGTGAGAGACTAAGGGTGTGTTAGCCTTTGATGCAACTTTATGTGCCGCCGATGTCAGACTTTTTGTAGGTCCAATTTTTTTCACTGACATTGTCATCTATTTAGTGATCGACTTCTTGTAGGACGTTTGCGTTGCAATATGAAACTACGTATATTTCATTTTCACACACAAAAAAATCGGTGACCGATTGTCTGACGTGGGCGAGCAGTCTAAAATAGAAGTACGAGTACACATATAATTCCTTACAAATAAGACCGCCTATCTTTGGTTTAATAAATCCCGATCTCAACGCGTATTAACTCGAATAGGTGGGCCTAACTAAGCCCAATAAACAATAGTTATAATTGCTAACTGCGATAAAATGGGTTAAAGGTAACTAGAAAGCCTGAAAGCCACTCTTTTATAAAAGTATGTAGACACCAGCTCAACAGCATATTGTAAACAACAGCAAACTAGGCGCAGTATCGAATAACATAACTCTGCAGGCGCGGGTGTCGGTCTATATTGGAGCGAGTGGCCGAGTAGCTTGCCATCCAATATGCTGCCAATATTAATATCCAGGCATCTCGAGTTACGTCCGGTATTCAGTGATAGGATCTGATTGCACTTTGGAACGTCTTGTTTTGAGAATTCTGCTGACGTGGAATCAAAAGGGTGGGACTATAAAGTGAGTTGTGAAGGAGAAAAGTACCTACTATGGGGTATTAAGTCAGTTGAGAGCAGCTTAAATTAAATAAACGGGGTCAATCCTACATATATAAATAGAAATTTCTTTATTGCATAAACTTTGTATATCAGTACATAGGCTACCTTACTATAAGCATTATCATTACCAGTTAACTACGGTGTAATGTGGTGTTTTAAAAGGTGAATAAGCTAGAGATCCAAATATGCTTTTAGATTTTGTATATCATATTTGGATTTAGTAAGAAGTCATACAAAAATAATACGAAAAATCTACTTATGTATGTATTCAAAGTCAAATATAATTTATTAAATAGGTACAAAAAACGCACTTTTAAACGTCATTAATACATAATTAAAAATCAAATTACAAATATGTTAAAAATTTACCATTACCATACCTTAACATGACTGAAAAAAATGGTCAGTATGTATACCCATTTCTTTCCTATACTATTATAAAAAATTTCCATTTCTCATCAAAAATACTGATAGCACAGCAAAATACTTATCTCAAAATACATTATTTAGTACTGCCCCCGTACCCATATCTCCCTCAAGCGCCAATCGCATATCGTGTTGAGATCAGATTAAGGTGTAGATTCACTACGAAAATATCTTATGATGCTATATATTGTCCCATTAAGTTTGTTTCAACTTGTAGTTATCGTATTTTGGTTTAAATGAATGAGATTAATTCGTTTTCTTGTCTGAATCGACAATAGCTAGACCGTATCAAATTACTCGCAGTGAAGTTTTACCTTAAGTTGAGCTCAACACGACCGGCCGCTGTCGCGGTAGTGCCGCGCTGTAGTGCTCACAAATGACTTTGCCTTAGATTACTAAGGATTTTGTATGTGCTGGTTAATTTGATGTGCAATTAGTATTTTTGATTTAAAAGTTATTTAATTAATGTAACATAAATTGATGGGTGACAAGTTTTATGATGAACACAGTACAGAAAAACTAACAGTTTAAGACAAACTGTGAAGTTTGTAATGTAAGTTTCACAAAGGGCGGTCTTATCGCTGAAAGTAATCTCTTCCACACAACCGTGGATGGAGAGGAATAAATTATAAAGACATGGGCGGTGACGTTCATGTGTCACAATAGTAATTACATGCAAAAAATACACTACAATTGTCTAACTACATAAATGCATACATAGACTTCAATACATAAAATAATTATAAGTAATTATATATAGAAGAAAATATACTTATACCTACTTACATACATTTAATACGCAGGAGATGTAGTAGTTATTGCGGAAAGATAGTAGATTTTAATGCGGTTTTTAAAAACATCTTGCGAAGGTGCACGTTTTATTGAAATAGGTAAGGCATTCCGTAAGCGAACGATGTTCCATTAAAAGTTACCCTTTATATCCATACGTCTTGTATTAACTAATTATGAATATCTAGTGTTAATCGCGATTCGTTTTAATTTAAAAATCCAATTCTACGAAACTATGAATCATTTAATACACCTAGTTTGTTTGATTGTCGTTCCGTTGTAGCCGGCGGCGGTAGTTCAGATGGCCTTAATTATGTCTGTCATGGTCTGCGATACAAGACAGCCCCGTTTCTCTCTGTCCATTCACTCTGTCTGGAAGACCTGTATCAAATCTCAACTGTCGAGAGATAGTATTGACACCTAATTTGTTACAATCCGCCCACAAGTTGAAATGCCATGAACTGGCATCTTTGGTCAAATGACTTAACAGTTAAGAAAGACAAGCATTTGTCTCGTGTCTGGGTGTAGTGGGACTATGGTCCTCATTGTTCCTGATTCCCTAGATACAGGGAATCCTAGTTAGGGGCCAGGAAGTAAGTTATGTGCGGATTTAATACTCGTGTCTAAAAACTGTGAATGAAAACATCGTAAGGAAACCGGTATGTCCAAGAATCAAGGACGTGACATCCACCAACCCGCACTGGGCCAGCGTAGTGGACTATGGCCCATACTCTCTCTATGACAGTAGGCCGCGGTCCCAGCGGTTGGAACGTGATGGGCTGGTGATGAGGCGTACAAATATTGAATTTATTTTTTATTAGAGTAACGTAATTATTTATTTATGTCATAGTAAATGTCAATATTTTGTGGTAGGTATTAATATACCAATAGCGCATATTCAATAGCGCATATTGATAAGCAGTAATGACATGTTCTTCATATTTTCAGGTAAAACCCCGCATGAAGGCCACGTGAAACATGTTGAAGAAGCAGACTTATCACCGCTCCACAAAGTGCTAGGCTTATCTTGTATCCGCCATATTTTTAAAATACGGCCCTCATCTTGTCAAGAGGGCATTTATTTTGCCGACTTGATTCGTGTTTTTGCAAGTTAATTTGAACTTTGGTGGTTTGTGATAGAGTATATTATTGGCTGGGAGATTGGACGAAATATAGAATGTATGTAGTGCTTGGTTGGAGTTTCTTGTTGCAATCATAATCATTACAGGGTTAATTATTTATTAATACATATTATCACCATTGGAGCGAGTGTGGCTCAGTGGGAGCTCGTGCGACTTTCGATCCGACGCACCCGAGTTCGAATCCCGCTGACCCCGCACCACTGACTTTCTTAAGCTATGTGCGGATTTAACACTCGCTCTAAAAACGGTGAAGGAAAACATCGTGAGGAAACCGGCATGTCCAAGAATTTTTCACAAAAAGTCAAGGACATGTGACATTCACCAACCCGCACTGGGCCAGCGTGGTGGATTATGGCCTATTCTCTCTCTATGAGAGAAGGCCCGTGTCCCAGCAGTGGGAACGTGATGGGCTGATGATGATGATGATTATCACCATCAGCTTATTACGTTCCGACTGCTGGAACTCCGGCCTTCCCCTCGTAGAGAGGTATGGGCCTTAATCCACCACGCGGCGCGCCGGCCCAGTGCGGCCCAGTCCTTGAAATTTTGTGATAAATTCTTGGATTTCCTCACGATGTTTTCTTTCATCGTTTTTAGAGTGTGTGTTAAATCTGCACATAACTTAAGAAAGTCAGTGGTGCGGGGCCAACGGGATCCGAACTCGGGTGTGTCGGATCGAATCTCGCACGTGCTCCCACAGAGCCACACTCGCTCTTATCTTAATGATATACTATGCAGAAAAGTAAAGGAGCATTGTCATCGAGTTGTGAGCTACCCTGAAAGTTTCAAGTCGGATAGCTAATCGGGAAATGTTCGAAATTTGAGTCGCAAGATTCCACCCGGAACAACAAACAGACAGATAAACAAACAATAAAAGTGACTCAATAAAAACGCGAAAAAAAAAAAATTTATATCAAAGTCGGTTACGTTACAATGATTGTATAGCTTGACCTGTTCGTCCGCTCTCTAATTTTATTTATACACCGGGAAGATCTTGCTACGATTTTCTATTGTCTTCGCAGACGAAATCGCGGGAAAAAGCTTTTTATATGCAGTAGAATTCGGATATAACGACTTTCAAGGAACCGGCGATACTATGTCGTACTTACTGGATGACGTACAAAACGACAGGATTATTTCTTAAGTACATATGTTCTGCTCATGAGTCCTTACACGTTTGCGTTTCAAAACATTGGCATTAAACAGCGGCTCGATCTTTATGCTAGATATTGTAAAATGAGATACGCCAAACTCCTTGGCGAGGGTCGCATTTGATTCACCGGCTTCTAATCGGTGTAATATTGCACTTTTTCCTTCAATTATTTCGCTTCACAGGACCCATTTTGTCGAGCTTTAAGAACATGTCATAACAGGTGACAAACACTAACTGTGATTTACGCGCGGCAATAGGGACGAATAAACGCCACCAATAGACCAATTAATAGACGCCAATAAGCGCGTGGGTTGAGATAAAGTTCGGGCGCTGAGGTATTGGTGCGTAGGTTTTTTTTTTATGTAACGGAATGACGAGACGAGCTGGTCGTTTGCCTGATGGTAAGCAATACGCCAGCCCATAACAATAACAGCACCACCCAGAACTTGGTTTTGCAAAATCCTGCGCGGCGCTGCACTGCGCTCGTCACCCTGAGACGATTAGCTGTTGAGTCTCAAAATGCCCAGTAATTTCGCTGGCTACAATGCTCTTCAAGCCGGAACACAGTAATGCTTGCGCTTGGCGGTAATATCATAAATAATGGTCGCTATAAGCAGTTGGTCGCTTAAACCGGACTCGAACTAGACGCTTATATTTTCTCTGTACGTAACTATGAAACACACTACATAACTTGAGTAAACATTATCGTCGCTAAAACCGGTTAGTCGTCATAAGCGAAGTCGTTCTATGTGAATTCTACTGTACATTAATAAGTAGTATATTGTAGGTTCCTTAAAAGTGTTTTTAAGGCCCTAACGTCTTGTGTTTATTTATGTATGAACCATTGTTTTAATTGCTCTAAAAATACTACAAATTGTTTATCTGCGAGAACCTTTGAAACTTATTTGACTTGGTAATTTGTATCTTCACTTCAAGCTTTACAGGTATCCTCTAAAATAAACAAATATTATGCGAATTTCAACCCTATTCCTGTACGTTTAGGTTGGTTGTGACTTTTCCTACGCCCTAGAGTGCTTTTTCATAAAAAATAACAAATCTATTTCTTGGCGTGGGTTTATTTCTTGTTGTGCTTATTTTTATTTTGAAAATAAATAGCCACCGCTACGTCGTAGACTTCGTAGACATCGTAGCACACAGCTACATATTGCTACGAATGTCGAGATCAATAAACTCTGGTGGTACATTATTTTGTTGAGTAAAATGCAAAGTCAACCTAAGCTGTGACATATGTTTGTCATTTAATTTACGTGCGTTTTACTTTTGGCGATATAAAATAACACGAAATTTCTGCATCTGATTTTCCCAGACAGCGGTGAAAAATGAAAGCTAGCAAGGCCCCTGCCCTAAGGGTGTTCTCGGAAAAATTACAACGTTAGGTATTTTGCCATGTAAACTTTTCAGAATCAGTGACAGCGGGCTATTGCGGGCTTATCTGCTACATGTGGCATACTTAATCTATATGAAATATATTTGCGTTGATATTATTTATTCAATCAATAGTGCAAGTTACGAGCGAGCAGTTTAGAAAAAAATATAAACGCGCCGACATTTCGCATGATATTACTTGTATCAACGAGTAAGTATGATTCAGGTATAAAACCAAATATTTAATTTCTTCTTCAATGAAAAAAAAAATATTTCTTTTCTTTCTTTTCTTTCTTTTCTTTGTTCTTTCTCTTTTTTATTTTTTTATCTTCTTTATCGTCTTCATCTTCTTTATCTTCTTTATCTTCTTTCTTTTCTTTCTTTTCTTTTCTTTCTTTTCTTTCTTTTCTTTCTTTTCTTTCTTTTCTTTCTTTTCTTTCTTTTCTTTCTTTTCTTTCTTTTCTTTCTTTTCTTTCTTTTCTTTCTTTTCTTTCTTTTCTTTCTTTTCTTTCTTTTCTTTCTTTTCTTTCTTTTCTTTCTTTTCTTTCTTTTCTTTCTTTTCTTTCTTTTCTTTCTTTTCTTTCTTTTCTTTCTTTTCTTTCTTTTCTTTCTTTTCTTTCTTTTCTTTCTTTTCTTTCTTTTCTTTCTTTTCTTTCTTTTTTTCTTTCTTTTCTTTCTTTTCTTTCTTTTCTTTCTTTTCTTTCTTTTCTTTCTTTTCTTTCTTTTCTTTCTTTTCTTTCTTTTCTTTCTTTTCTTTATTTTCTTTATTTTCTTTATTTTCTTTATTTTCTTTATTTTCTTTCTTTTCTTTCTTCTTACGAGCGCTTCATAATCCTACAATCACAACACTTTAGAAATAGTAGCTTGGATTAAATATAGCAATTTCAACAAAGTAGATTCGTCCACTTTTCTAAAAAGAAAACAAGGCTTAGGCGTTAATTTAACTTTCGCAAGCGACCCTCGCGGTAACTCATTTTGTCCCCAAACTGAATTATGAATTTGTACAAAGTTTTTTGTCGTCAAGTTTCCGGTACCTTGACCCTTGTAATAAGACAGGACAGATAGGGGAGAGAAATGGCATCAGTTAAGAATGTGGTCAAAACTTAATGTTTTTATTTGTGGGTAAGAAAACGCCAAGCAGTAGTGCGCATGCATTACTGTGTTCCTGTTGCAGCGAAATTATTGAGTTTTCCTAAGACTAAGACTTAAGCTTTAAGAGTTAATGCCTCAGGGTGCGAGCGCATTGCAGTGCGTATGATTTTGCAAAGGCGGCGAAGGCAATAAGGGAGCCGAGAGCATAATGATCAACGTACACGCATTTCATACGACGTTTTTCATCATACTTGTGAGGAAAAAATCACTAGACTTGTATTAGTTAGTATGTTTTTCCCTTAGATTTCGATGGCAGCAAACTATCACTAGCGTTTCGTGTCTCGATAAGTTGTTCTGGCGGGGTCAAATTATACATATTGATAGGTACCTATAACTTATATATATATCTCTACTAGAACTTGTCATTTATGCAAAATAATCAATAAGCATTACCACTAGTGCGGTAATGTAAAGAAAAAGCACGCGTGCGTAATATCTCAGATTACGAGCCAAAACCGATGTATATACAATGTATATGTAATAAAGTCCCTATTACGAGCGAGTGTGATGAAAAATATTATTACAATCGAAGTCCCATTAAGTGCCTTCGCTGACGTCAGACTTTTTGTTAGTCCGATAGTCAGTCCGATTTCTTCACCGACGTTTTGTGGGACGTCTGCATGCGTTGCAATAAGGAACTCGGAATTCACCACTTAAAAACCGGGAACCTGTATTACGTGGGCGGGCAGCCTTTATGTTATTCTACTCCGTCATTATCTGTGTACTTTTCCCCTGTAAATTCCTGTTCCACCATTTAACACACCCAAGTTTTCAACAAAATTATTGAGCCTTTTTCCACGCCCCGCCAATGCATACGTCCCAACCTGCCCTTAGAAGGTATGAAGGGACCATGAAATGAGACGTCAGCCCATCGATCAACGTCCGCCGACGAACGAAAGCGATCTTGTTAGCGGGACAACACACCAAAAATTCATTTATTGCAGCACGCGCTTTGTTGAGCCCAAAAATACAAGTAATTTTTTTGTTACATGCAGCGTCTGTACGCTTCACTGTGTACACTGACTGTACGCTAATCGCAGTGATTTTGATATTACACTTGAATCGCTCGGTCGTTTGATTTTGTTGCTGCAATTGAAAAAAATGTCTTAACGCATTCCGAACTCGCCTTGAAAAAGATCCCCGGATGTGGTTGAAACTATATAGTTAGACTATTTCAACTTAAACGTGAGTGTCGACCGTAAATTATCATTAATAATGTGTTAACCCGTGTTACGCAGTACTTTTTAATCGGCTTCGAAAGATGGATTTTATTTGTTACCTCAGAACTCCGTCTTTTATTAACTGATTTGGAAGTGGTCTCATATAAATTTCATCGATATTTGACCTTCGACTTCGAAGATGCATCAGAATTGAAGTCGGTTTTTTTGTTGTAATTATGGTATTAAGTTTTGGATGGCACTGCAATTGTTATGGGCAGACGTGGCTTACCATCAGGCGAACAACTTGCTTGTTTCATTACTCAGTACAATAAAAAACGCTAAAACGCACGGCAACGCGATTTTATGCCGTGATCGAAAAATTGCCCAACGGAATTCGAACTCCAGTGCGTTGCACCGAAAATTACACGAGTTTTTGCACACTCATTCATGCGTTTGTTACAGTTTTATTTTAAATTTATTTGAAGTAAAAATAAAAAGTGTATTTAAAATTTTACATGGTTGGCATTCTTGGTGTGTGATTCCATTTATGGTGGGCGTCGGGGATCCACAATACTCTCCAACTTTTGACAGCGGGTTAATCATTTGATCTTATGGTGAAAAATGGTGAGAACATATTGAATAAGGAAGTTATTAACTGTAATAGATGGGTTTGAATTGAACTTATGTTTTTACGAAAATGCTCTGGTCATTATTCTGCGCACATAAAACGAGCAAGAACATACAATAGGGGATCGGAAAGTAATTTTCAGATCAGATTATTCAATCAATATTTTTGTAAAATAATAATAATTTATATTTTTAAATTAACAAATAAAATCTATTCATTCTGAAATTGTTTATCCGTTCCGAAACACCAACACAGTGCATGACTTCATTTCAAAGTAAATACCGTGTACGAAGCTTGTGTTTATATTATATTTTTGCTTTTTATCTAAATCAAAACGATTTATTTTTATGCCATGACGACCCTAAAGTCCTTTAAGTTCACAAAAACATATAAATCACTTTGCATGTTTGCTTTCGTAGAGCTTGTCGTTTCTTTTGCCTGCGTGTGACGTCATACGTTCTGAGGTGACCTTTTGAAACAACATCTGAACATGGTTTTAGGTACTTTTAGGACTTTTTTAATTAAAATATTAGATTCAGATTCTTTATTCCTTGCATAGGTAGTACAAGGTGTAATTAGGTAAACGTACTAAGTCAAAATTATTTTTCATGGATATTTTGGTTAATTTTAAATACTTTCTGAAAAGTTGTCCGTTCCCCTATTATGTATTGATGAATTTCCAAACACTATATAAATCATATTATACCTATATCATATAAACAAATGAATCACGATAGCAATTTTATAGGAACTTGTTTCGTGCCTACACATGTGTCTTGATTTTTATTATAATAATTGGCTTGTATTTGACCACTATGTCAACTAATGGGAAGCGACGATGCGGTCGACGATCTAGCACGCTTGCCAAGATAGTACCTGTTCAATCGAGACTTGAAGATTCCTAGATTGTAGCTATCGACACATACTGACTCTGGCAGGAAGTTCCACTCGTTAGCAGTTTACATAATACTAGCTGCGCCCCGCGGTTAACCCAAGGTACTCCGGGATAAATAGTAGCCTATGTGTTAATCGAGCGAGTGTGGCTCAGTGGGAGCATGTGCGACTTTCGATCCGACGCACCCGAGTTCGAATCCCGCTGGCCCCGCACCACTGACTTCCTTAAGTTGTGACATGTGACATCCACCAACCCGCAAGGGCCAGCGTGGTGGATTATAGCCCATACTCTCTATATGAGAGAAGGCCCGTGTCCCAGCAGTGGGAACGTGATGGGCTGATGATGATGATGATGATGATGATGATGTGTTAATCCTGGCTATAAGCTATCTCCCGAATTTCATTCCAAATATCGAATTTCACTTAAATCTGTTGAGTCGTTACAGCGTGTAAAAGTAACAAACACACATACAAAACTTTCGCATTTATAATATTTGTGTAAAGTACTAAGTGGCTTTCAGTCTTTTATCGTTTGCATTTCAAATACCCACTGAACTTGGGGTAAATAAACTTTCTTTACATTCCCAAACATCAATTTCTTATCCGAATTCTTTGAACCAAAACTAGAGCCCTCTTTTCATCCTTTCAGCCTATCTACATCCTGAAAAGCAACCTAATAATATCTTATTCAGTTTAGGTAAACAGTCTTCATCAAAAAGATGCCGAAAATACTTTTATCGCATAATATCCAAAGGATTTTTCAGATTTTCCTTTAGCCGGCTCCATTAGGCAGAAGATCAAAGAATACCTTAAACATTATGTATAGAACCGGGCAAAAGAAATAGCTCATCGGCACGCATCAAGGCCAAGACCACGAATAAAAAATTATAATTTTGTATTAAATAATAATTACACCCAACTACCACACACCTAGATCCTGCACACAATAACCGCATGCATTGCTTTTTCTCTTATATTTTTTATATGATTGAAAAGTGTATGGAGCAGTGGAGGGTAGTGGTAGGTACAGGTTTCCAATGTAGAATCGCCTCCATTCGATAAGGAAGATCTTCCGACCGAGGCAGGTGTTATCGCCCAGGGGACAGCTGTCCGACAGAGCTTACTTGGAACTTGTACAGGGCTTATCTGTCGTGTGAACTTCATTTGTGCGATGCATGATTTCTAAAGAAATCTGCGACTTTGTATGGGTGTTTGTGCTATTTTATGTCAGCGCCATCTGTGATCATGTTGTTGATATATGTGGTGGGTGAGGTGTTATAGTTCATTGATGGCATTGATATTGATTATGTAAATCGTACTTACGAGACTCTATCTAGTTAAACTTAAGGCTGTTTAACACAAATTACAAACAGGGGCAATTTTCTCTGTCAATTAAGCCCAATAAAAGTAAAACCCATTATTATTCTTTTTTTATGGAACTGACTAATGAGACGGGCAAGTCGATCACCTGATGGTAAGCGCCACGCCTGCCCATAACAATTGCACCCAAACTTTTAATACCATAAAAAGTACTGCGTAGTACTGGATATCACCCCGAGACATCAGTTATTAAGTATCATATGCCCGATAATTGCGCTGGCTACAATGCCCTTCAAAGGCAGAACGCAATACTTACCTAGACTACCGCAAGTGAAATTCATCAACAAGTTGTCATAAAATCGTTAGTGTGCTGAAATAATTCATTAATATATGAATATATACACTTTACTGCACCGCTACCATTTTTTCATGCACGTCCTGGATGACTGGTAGAAAATGCTTACTAGCATTAAGTTTTCTATGTACAAACTGTTTTGTGGTAAAGTATAAATAAATATAATGTAATTTTACCGGCATTCCCTTTTCTTGTCCTAAACTGTATCCCTTATCTTATTTTTCATAAACATTCATATTTCCCACCGTTACTCTTGTTGACTACTCAAAGTCGAATATTAATTTATGTAGATTTGCTCTATTTTTGTGTTACCAAAACATTAATTAAGATGAGAGAACGTACTTTTTAACCGACTTAAAAAAAAGAATATTCTCTGTTCGATTGTATTTTTTTATGTTTTACTAGCTGCGCCCTGCGGTTTTACCCGCGGTTTCTCGGGATAAAAAGTAGCTTATGTGTTAATCCAGGGTATCAGCTATCTTCATACCAAATTTCATCAAAATCCATTTCGTAGTTTTTGCGTGAAAGAGTAACAAAGGTACATCCATACATCCATACATCAATATAATATACAATATTAGTAAGATGTTTTTTTACCTCAGAACTCCGTTATTTATGAACAGATTTGGAAAATTATTTTTGAGTTGGTTTCAGTATAGCTACGATGATCTTAGGAAGTCGGTGTGTATTTTTTCTAAAAAAGTATTATAATAAATAAAAATGTAAGTAAATAGTCACACTTCGAGTGAAATAATCATGAAGCGTATTGCTCTCGTTAATTCGTACAACTAACTATATAAAATTATCATATTTACTCGTGGTACCACAGCTTTGCAAGTTATTCTGCCGCCAAGCAGTAGTGTGCAAGAATTACTTAAAGCTTGACGTTTCCTTGAAGCGAGGAATTGCCAAGTTTTCAAGTGAATTAGGGCCCTGGCTCTAACACGTAAAAACATAGGAATAATATTAAAATCCGTGAAGCATTCATTGAGTAGTCGTTAACTTTGAAGCTTGTTTGAGCACGTTTTTGTTTGCCGAAGACTTCGGCCGAAAATATGATGTTTTCGTAAGACATTCGTTAAAAGCCTTTTGTGGTTCCTGGGGGATTTGCTTCTGCTGAATGGAAGGCAATTGTGTAAAATGTTTTCCTGGTTCTTTATTTTTTATGTAACTGAATGACGAGACGAGCAGCTCGTTTGCCCGAGGGCAAGCAATGCCCATAACAGTTGCAGCACCACCCAGAACTTTGTCATGCAAAATAGAGTAAAATAGTTGTGTTATATTTTTGTATATATGTGAACATATATTTTTTTTTCGCCCAACGATCATATTCGTAGATCCCGCCCTAAGTAGGATTCCCTGTTTCTAGGGAACCAGGAACTATGAGGACCATGGTCCTCATGGACAACACCCAGACACGAAAGAAATGCGTGCACTTTTCTTTTCTGTGCTCAAACATTTGTCCCGTCGGTCGTGGGAATCGAACCAACCTCAGTGGTGTATGAGATTTGCGCCAACCTGCCCAACCGTTCCACCACAGAGGCTGTCAATAATGTAAGTAATATATGTAAGTGTGTAAGTTATATCAGGCCCATAGAATATGGGCCTCTGCACAAAAAGTTGATACTTACTGTTTATATAAGCACTAGCTTTTTCCCGCGACTTCGTCCGCGTGAACGACAGAAGACGCCCATTTTCGTATTTCTTACAAATCTACACTCGAGAGCAATGAATCCGGGTCACTTAAAGAATCCTAAAAATCTCGGAAACTAAAAATGCTAGGTTAATGCAATAAATTGTATTTAATAGACAATGTAATACTCCTTAAATGAAGGTATTAAAACTTCTTAGTTATTGTAAAGTTATATCATAAAAAAATCAAATTTGAAAAAGGGCCCCTTTCGAAGATGGAACTACGAAATTACAGCATTTGGTTTTGCTTTTGTTTGTAATCTGTCATTTATGTGGGTACATAAACCATGTTGATAGTGCTCTATATTCATTATTCAAGCTGAAATTATGTCGCTTACGCCTGAAGAATGCACCAGAATACTTACAATGCTGGAAACCGGCCGGAGTCAGCGCGATACAGCCAGGACTGTCGGTGTGTCGCTGTCAACAGTACAAAGTGTTCTCCGACGTTACGAAGACACTGGTTCTAACCTACGCAGACCAGGAACGGGCAGAACCAGGTGTACCACAGCACGAGAAGACCGATACTTGGTGAACACCATGCTTCGAAATCGCTTTCTCACAGGAACTAAACTCACCAATCAGTTTCGACGCCTCGGAGGAAGTAACCCAAGTGCATGGACAGTAAGACGTCGGCTTGCTGAATCTAACTTAAAACCCCTTAGACCTGCAAACGGCCCTAAACTGGAGCGTGGGCATCGTATTTCGAGACTAAGATATGCCCAGAGCCACGTAAATTGGAGTATTGAAGATTGGTCAAAAGTTATGTTCTCCGACGAATCAAAATTTATGCTCTACAAGCACGATGGAAGACACAGAGTGTATCGAAGACCAGGGGAAAGATTCAAGCAAGCATGCATCGAAGAAAAAGTAGCCTACGGTGGTGGGTCTGTACTTGTGTGGGCCGGAATTTCTTCTGAAAGTCGCACAGAGCTGGTGATCATAGAAAACGGCTCTTTAACTAGCGTAAGATATGTGGAAGAAATCCTCAATGATCACGTTGGTCCATTTATGGTCAATTTAAGTGAGGATGCTATATTTATGCATGACAATGCCCGACCTCATACAGGTAGGATTGTGAATGACTACCTTCAAGAGATGAACATTACTCGTATGGAGTGGCCAGCGCGCAGCCCGGATATCAACCCGATCGAGCATGCTTGGGACGAGCTAGGCAGATGCGTAAAACAACGAAACCCTCCCCCAATCACGCTTCGTGAGCTCAAAATTGCTCTCACAGAGGAATGGGAGAATATTCCCCAAAATCGTATAAGGAACTTGGTGTACAGCATGCCAAACCGCGTAAACGCAGTAATGGAAGCACGAGGAGGCAATACGAAGTATTAAAATTCAAGAAAATCGTAATAAAGTTCAAAAATTTCATGTTTCCTATTTTTGTTTTAAGGAGAGATCAGCAGTTTTTTTCTTTATGTAATTTTGTGTTAATAAAATGTATGGTGACTCATATTTTTTTTACTTTCATTTAAGGAGTATTACATTGTCTATTAAATACAATTTATTGCATTAACCTATCATTTTTAGTTTCCGAGATTTTTAACATTCTTTAAGTGACCCGGATTCATTGCTCTCGAGTGTATCTTAGCAAGACCACCCCAGTATATGAGAGCGCCTACTACGAAGAGGTCAAGCTGTATTTTCATAGTCACCCAACCGATTTTAATGTAACATACAAAAAAAAAGTTCAAAAAAGTTTCATGATGATCGGTTAAGTAGTTTTCGCGTGAAAGCGTAACAAACAAACATACATTCAAATTTATAATATTAGTAGGGATACAGTCAAATGACATTTGATTACACAGGTTAATTTAAAAATAACTGGGATTAGATCGTATTAATGTCCCACAGCTGGGCAAGGTATATAAGTTATCAGCATAAAGCGTGGTAATTGGCAACCGCAAGGCGGCACAATAAAAAGCTTATAATATTATGAGGATTTGAATTAGTCCAGTGCCTTGTTCCACTTGATTGAGGTAGATTGAACTCGTAGTTATTGGCTTAGTATTTCGCGTTTGAGGTTGGTTGTGATTGTTTCTGCACAAAATCAAATTGAAAAATTGATTATCACCAAATTATGTCTGTACTCCAAGTTTAATTTTAACACTATGTACACATTATCCTATAATCCTACTATCCTACTACGTTTGTGAAGGTGGATGGATGGATGGATGTTTGTTACTCAATCACACAAAAACTACTGAAGAGATTTTGACGAAATTTGGTATGTACTTCTTTCTTATCCTGGGAAACGGCGAGGAGTGGCTGGTAGATAATACATATGTATATATTTTGTCTATTTTCGTTTTTTTGTCTACGGCGTAGAAGATGTAGTGGTCTACGAGTTACTAGCGTTTCTATGATTTTGTAGTAAATTCACAGAGCTACAGCGTTCAGATTTTGCATCCATCGATTCCAGTTTACGACATCCTAGTGATCAAGTTTATGTAAATTCTGTATTATACTGGATCTGGATACTGGACCATTACCATCGAGGCATAACGACCATCATAATTCTGGCTGATGGTACAAAAAAGGTAAATATTATCTTCATGGAAGTGGTCTCAGAAGTATTTTTGGTTAGGACGTAAACATAATTTTACGTGGTATGTGAATTAGGGAAATTGAGGAATGAAGTCAAATTTTATTGTAATCATTCTATCATAACAATAATATACAACTACATGCGAAAGTCTGTGTCTGTTTAATACCAATTAATTTCATTGTGAAATATCGTCTGAGAAATCATTTTTTTTTTGCTTAATTGTAACTTTTTCAAAACGCCAAAAATTCAGTTTATTCAAAATTTCAACCGATGTTTCTTTAGAAAAAGACTTCTTGACTGCAAGGGAAAAGATACCTACCCTGGAGGTCCCAAAATGTTGCCACACCCATGCCAAGTATTTATCACACCGGTTTATCTTCATAATATTTGGTGACAAATAAAAAACAAAAACTCCGTCTCTTTTTATCGCAGATTGAGCACGACACATCGCGTGTAAAGAATCAAGTAGAGCCGTTCTAGAGCCACGGTAGAGCTATCATAGAGTCGTCATAGAGCCGCCATAAAGCCGTTCACCTTGTATCTAAAGTTTCTATGCAGATATGTAGGGCCTTGACGTGGTTTTATAGGTGCTTGTCACACGACGTCAAAGCTGTCTGAATTTGTAGAAAATTACTTCTTGTAGCACGAGAATAGGTATAATTATTACCTCCTCAGATGAAATGGTAGGATAACATTAATTTACCCGGTTTGTGAATTAGGAGAATCAGGCAGAAAGTCACAGCTGCGCCTTTCGGTTGCACCCGCAGTTTCGTGGGATAAGAAGTAGCCTATATCCTTTTAAATCCGTAACACACATCCATCTGTCTATCCATCCATCCATACATTCACACATCCATCCATCCATCCAACCATTTATTTATTATTTATTTATTTATTGTGACAAAAACGATATAAACAAAACACAAAACCAATTATATTTATCACACAAAAAAATTAATACATGCAATTACAAAATAGAATTAATGTAATAAAAATGTCAATAGTATATACAATAATATGAATGTCAGCAATATTTATAATGTCATTAATCGCTATCTTCACTACTATCAGAGTGACCAGAATTGGTCCATTGGTCATTCAAACTTTCACAATATGACAATAATGCAGGCACAATGGATGACCACTTGTCAAAAGAAATGTCAAAATCAGTGTTGGCGTCACGGAGTGCATTGAGGTGGTTCAGAGGCCGAACCAAAGGTGACATCGCTCGCGCCACCGTATGACCTCGATCGACGTGAAAAATGTTATGCTGCCGTCAGTGACCGCGCCTGCTTGCCGGGATCCATCCATCCATCTATCCATCCATCCGTGCATCCATCCGTTCGTCCGTCCGTCCGTCCGTCCATTCATCTATCCATCTTATATAATATAAGTAGGATAGGATAGCCTGGATTAGCACATATAAAGAATTCTTTTCATTCTGAAAAACAAATAAGTATAGGTACGAGTATGTATAGCTTATATATAGCTATTATGGAAACCATAGTTTAATTACTTTAGACATTATACTTGTTGCAAGTTGTTTAATGATACGATTTATAAACATAGAAACTTATACGTAAGGTATTATATTCACCTACATACTTAAAACAATATGCATAGTAAATACACTCGAGAGCAATGAATCCGGGTCACTTAAAGAATCCTAAAAATCTCGGAAACTAAAAATGCTAGGTTAATGCAATAAATTGTATTTAATAGACAATGTAATACTCCTTAAATGAAGGTATTAAAACTTCTTAGTTATTGTAAAGTTATATCATAAAAAAATCAAATTTGAAAAAGGGCCACTTTCGAAGATGGAACTACGAAATTACAGCATTTGGTTTTGCTTTTGTTTGTAATCTGTCATTTATGTGGGTACATAAACCATGTTGATAGTGCTCTATATTCATTATTCAAGCTGAAATTATGTCGCTTACGCCTGAAGAATGCACCAGAATACTTACAATGCTGGAAACCGGCCGGAGTCAGCGCGATACAGCCAGGACTGTCGGTGTGTCGCTGTCAACAGTACAAAGAGTTCTCCGACGTTACGAAGAAACTGGTTCTAACCTACGCAGACCAGGAACGGGCAGAACCAGGTGTACCACAGCACGAGAAGACCGATACTTGGTGAAAACCATGCTTCGAAATCGCTTTCTCACAGGAACTGAACTCACCAATCAGTTTCGACGCCTCGGAGGAAGTAACCCAAGTGCATGGACAGTAAGACGTCGGCTTGCTGAGTCTAACTTAAAACCCCTTAGACCTGCAAACGGCCCTAAACTGGAGCGTGGGCATCGTATTTCGAGACTAAGATATGCCCAGAGCCACGTAAATTGGAGTATTGAAGATTGGTCAAAAGTTATGTTCTCCGACGAATCAAAATTTATGCTCTACAAGCACGATGGAAGACACAGAGTGTATCGAAGACCAGGGGAAAGATTCAAGCAAGCATGCATCGAAGAAAAAGTAGCCTACGGTGGTGGGTCTGTACTTGTGTGGGCCGGAATTTCTTCTGAAAGTCGCACAGAGCTGGTGATCATAGAAAACGGCTCTTTAACTAGCGTAAGATATGTGGAAGAAATCCTCAATGATCACGTTGGTCCATTTATGGTCAATTTAGGTGAGGATGCTATATTTATGCATGACAATGCCCGACCTCATACAGGTAGGATTGTGAATGACTACCTTCAAGAGATGAACATTACTCGTATGGAGTGGCCAGCGCGCAGCCCGGATATCAACCCGATCGAGCATGCTTGGGACGAGCTAGGCAGATGCGTAAAACAACGAAACCCTCCCCCAATCACGCTTCGTGAGCTCAAAATTGCTCTCACAGAGGAATGGGAGAATATTCCCCAAAATCGTATAAGGAACTTGGTGTACAGCATGCCAAACCGCGTAAACGCAGTAATGGAAGCACGAGGAGGCAATACGAAGTATTAAAATTCAAGAAAATCGTAATAAAGTTCAAAAATTTCATGTTTCCTATTTTTGTTTTAAGGAGAGATCAGCAGTTTTTTTCTTTATGTAATTTTGTGTTAATAAAATGTATGGTGACTCATATTTTTTTTACTTTCATTTAAGGAGTATTACATTGTCTATTAAATACAATTTATTGCATTAACCTATCATTTTTAGTTTCCGAGATTTTTAACATTCTTTAAGTGACCCGGATTCATTGCTCTCGAGTGTAGATGGAAACAAGTTACAGGAGTCGAGAGATAGAACTTATTTAATATTCCCAATAAACCTTTCTTCCGAGAAGAGCCTTATTTCACTGACTGGAAAAAATAAAAATATTTCCGAGGCTGTCAGGTGATGGAAATCAAATTGAGTCGCGGCTGAACTAACTTGATTCCGCTCAACTTATAAATCAATTGGTGCGTAGAATTTTTTTTTTTACGCTTAATAGATCTATTTTTGGCCTCTCTATTCCTCATTTATTTCCTTATCTCTATTTCTCGCCTGATGTGAAGCGATGATGTGGCCTAAGATGGAGCACATAGATCTAGAGAGAGACGGCAGTTGAGCGGCTGTTCAGACCCGTCTCCCCGATGGTTCACCGAGCATCATCCCGAAACACGACTATTTTGTTGAAATTGTCTATTTCCGTAAGTCTACGGTACTAGAGAAATAGGAAAGTAGGTAGATACGATAAGAATTCTTGGAATTTTAAAAATAGTTTTTGTATTTTTTAGCCTCATATAATAAATACTCTGAGTCCAGCAGGGGAATCGTGTAACTCGAACACCGATCTCAATCACTTTCAATTTCAAATTTGGAAGTCTTTAGCATCTTTCAAACTGTAATATCCATAATTTTTAGCGATCGTGATTGCAATAGGCATTGGGACGCGGACTTTGAGTAGAAAAGTTCGACAATTCCACAGACAAATACCGATTACAAGACATGTTTGAAAGCGATCGGGGTCGGTGTTCGAGATACACGATTTCCTTGCAGGGTATCCTAGTCGAATATAATAATAATAAGCCCCACCGATCATACACGGATCCCGGCACCTAACTAAGATTCCCTGTGTCTAGGGACCCACGAATGCAAGGACCATGGTCCTTTAGCATCCAAACACAAAACGAATAATTGCGCTTTCTTTTTCAATTTACTTAAAACACTAGTTTTAAGTATTTTCTTTGTTCTAACACAATATGGATCTCAGTTATCTGTTAATAAATGATTTTTATTTGATTTTTCATTTGTCCGTGTCGGGAATCGAGCCGAGATTTTACTTTTATATATTATTCGTATATTTTTATACATAATAAATATTTACTTAGTGTAACTAAAAATATCTTAGGAATCTAATGGAATCAAACGTGGCGTTGCAGAAATTCATCTCAAATCCGAAACGTACCTAAGGAAATAACGGAGGGTATATATATTTCTTACTCCTTTTTTAAGTACTATCTACATACGAGTGTTCAACAAAAACCTACACAATATTCGACGGAAGAACACTAAAGATTTTCATTACGCATCCAAAAAGATCTCATGAAAACAAACAACCCTTTTTCCCCACAGTGAACTAGTCACTTTTAAATATTGACTGCCTAGTAACCTCTACTTGATTAACAAAAGCCCTCAAACGAGTACGTACTAAACGAATGAAACGGCTTAAGTCCTAAAGGGTCAAGAAGACGACCCTCGTCAGTTGTGAGAACGGACACAATGGCCTTTGTGGTAACCACTTGTTAACGTATTCGCCCTGTATTCACCTGTTGGGCAAACTTCATTGGACTATTTATTAGGGACGATTGGTGGACTGTATAATAATGTAAAATGAAAACACTTTAGATGGTTACTCGTTGTTAATCTTATAATAGTCGTAAACTCCAATCACATATATCGACATGACACCAAAGCAAAGCCAAAAACAAACGCCCAAAAAACATTGTCAGTAAAAAATAGCTAAAAGGTAATATATAAACAAAAAGAGGTTGCACCAGCCAGTCGCCAACACTATTGGAATTATATGTGAGTGAAGAATTGTATCAGTAGCTTTTAAATAACGCTCAACGATCACATACAAAGATTCTGGCCTCTAACTAGGATTCCTGTATCTAGGGAATTAGGATCTACAAGGATCTTGGTCCAACAACACCCAAACAAGACACAAACACTAGCGCTTCTTAGTGCGTGTACAAATATTTAGTTTTGTCCCGTAGCCGGCATCGAACTCGCAACCTCCGTGGTATATGAGATATGAGCCGACCTACTCAACCACTACACTACCAAGGTCTGTTTTGTAAGTTGTCAAGCGACATTGCGGGCGACATTTGATTGCCAAAGAAAAAAATATTGACAAAATTTGCACAAAAATGCACTTTTAAACATTTAAACTCAATACAAATCAGTAAAAAATATAACATAACTTATTATGACCTTGTAAAAAGGTCAGCATTTCTACCCATTTCTTTCCCAAACTCAAAGTTGAATTTCATTCCCAGTAAATAAATGCGAAAACTGACTCTGCCAGTGCTTACGAAATACGCCCGCTATAGAAGATATGACACCGAAGTTTGAATCGTTGCTCAGCCAGTAAAGGAGCTGACGCGGCACGCTTACTGTGGAAACCCGCAATTTACTGGTGCTCTGCAAATCCTTAGTGTTAGCCTCAGTGCAAAACCTCTTCTTCCACACGTTTTTTCACCGTGAAATTCTAAGGTTAGTTAGGCGTAAATTTCCTCTGCGAAAAAACGTGTGTGAACAAAAGGACACAGCTCAGAAAAATCGTCAATTGTTTCTAAGTAGAATTTTACGATTAAGAACGTATGATGACAGAATGCCTGAATTCCATAAACTCTGATGACTCTGGTGACCCACGGCTTATTAACCGTAGATTTTCATGTAGAAAAATTATGTGTGGACTAAGAGGCCTAATAAAAAAAGACAAATAGTAACTTATGCATATCCTGTAACTGTCCAATGTTAAATCGCAAGGTAGACAACAAGTAGAGCTGTGTAAGCTCACAATCGACCTTGTTTGTTTGGAAATAGCTTTTGATAGGAAGAAATGGCACTGTATCCTGACAAAAACAACTTTTGTCGTTAACCCTAAACAGTCGTATTCATGAACATCACTTGTCAAAACACATGATTAAGTAAGAAACAGTCACCAATCAGAACTCAGAATGTGAAGCTCTGATTTGTATGTCACCAATTAGAACTCAGAATGTGGTGCTCTGATTGGTATATGTGCCTTAATTTTACTTAGCCAAATTTTTCAAAGATTGTTGTTCAAAATATAGGTGTTAGTTTTGTTTAACGCGGTACGGTTGTTGGCGAAAAAGCGTCAAAACTTATTTGTCGTTTGAATAGATGACGTCATAATACTTCTGTCCGCCCAAGTTTGTACGATTTTCCCGGTATTATAATATAAAGTGAGGTTGGGCTAGAGAAAGGAACTTTTTCAATTTATATTCTGAACATTTCACTTCAGTGGTAAGTTTTAATGTTGGAAACTAGAGACAAGTGAAAAAGATAGTCAGAGTACCTATTAATAGAGTCATTGAAGATAATGCAGAGACCAAGTTTTAATGACTTTTATACAATTTTGAGCTAGTCCGTGACCCTTCAAGGTTTCCGAGCGGTGCACCTACCTACGTCAACATTAAATTCTTAACCATTTGTAAAAAAGTAAAATTCAAACCTTTTTCAATGCAATCATTTATTTTTAGGAACTTCCTGACATATGAGTAGATGGGTTATGGGCAAAAAGGAAACGAATTGACTGCCTTTGTGGTGTAGTGGTTGTGCAGGTTGGCTCAAATCTGTTACACCGCTGAGGTCGCGGGATCGATTTCCGCGACGGTACAAACGTTTGTGCACAGAAAAAAATACTGCAACCATTTGTTTCGTGTCTTTGTCCATGATACTCGTAGTTCCTGGGTCCTGGTTAGATACAGATAATCCTAGTTAGGGGCCAGGATCTATGCATGTGATCGTTGGGAAAAAAAAAACCTACTTATATTTTCCAGTTTTACCAGTTCCATAGAGAATCGTTTTCAACTTATTTCCACTCGGACGAAGGCGCCAGCCTCAATATAACAGTATGGATCAGTCTTCTGCCAATAATGTTTTTAACCCCGTCACCGTCCGAATGACAAATGTTCAGCAGTTTGCGATCTTACGACCCTTGAGAAGGGTTGAAGTACCAGGGCGGGGGTAGGTTATGTGGATTTGAACTTATATTGGATGATGTATGCAGAGAAATCACGTATGAAAAAATCCATCCCTCATTCTACAAATAATATTAGGTACTCGTGGTAGGTCTCTCGTATGCGGGTGGCCGTCTGGTTACGTACCACAGTTTTGCCAGTTATTCTACCGTAGCAGTAGTGCGCAAGCATGTGTTCCGGTTTGAAGGATATTGTAGCCAGCGAAATTACTGGGCATATGAGACTTAATATCTGATGTCTCGGGGTGATGAGCGCAATGCAGTGCTACACAGTGCTTTTTATGATATTGAAGTTCTGTGTGGCACTGCAATTGTGATGGGCAGAGGTGGTGCTTATAAACAGGCAAACGACTTGTTCGACTCAGCACACAGTTCCAAAAAGAACGAAAATACCTATATACAAATATTTCACTGACCTATTTTTTTTTCTCGTACTAGCGAGCGTTAAGTTTTCCGCGAGCCGCGAGCGCGGCGACAGGAACGAGCGGAGGCACGCAGTCTGCGCCGCGAATCCATAGCGTAAACTCCCGGAAGAAGGACATCCTAATTGTCCGAAACCTGGTCGGAGTAATGGTCTGGTCCGACACAATCATAACGTGAGTGTAGCCGTTTATATTTATAATGAAAATTGAATATTTGAATTAATGAATATTTCGACTCACGATAGTTTCCAAACCTTTATTTTATTTTACCCGGCATTTTGCAGAGTGGAGGCCGTATTGTGGCAATACGTGGAACTAAGTTCTAATATTATTAATTTCGTAGTTTAGTTGACATAGAAGACAAAGATGCTTGGACCATTCCACTTCTGCAAAGTAACCAAAAGTAACCACTGGTACATAAGAAACAAAAAATTGTAAAACCCCAAAAAATTGTAACAAAATCTCTAAAAAAATATGCCCTCAGTTTCTTGCCGTATCTTCTGAGTAGTGGTTCTTTTTCCGATACGGTGGTAGAGTCATGGTGATAATTTGACGTTCATAAGTGCGTCTGTGATGCCAAAATGATTAAAGAGATTTTGATTGATTGATTGTTGAAATTTATAGTAATTGTAATTTAGCGTATTTATTCATGTTCTTTTCCTTCTTTTTTTGCCACAATAAACCTATTTCTATTAAATTCTATAATACTTACATTCGCACCCGTTTCACGTCAATTACCTACGACTTATTAAATAATCTTATTACATCATATTCTAATTTCTCCATATTTTCGATGCAAAAGAGGACAGGAAATTTAATTCCCGCACCTGTTTGGCTTCACTAACAACACAAATTGGATTACCTAATGGTTGCCGTAAATGGCTGAACGTTGTTTTACTAAGCCTTTTTGATTTCCTTCGGCCATTAGAGAATATCGAATAGAGTAATGTTATCACGCAGGTGTTAAATAATCATCGTATAATAGACTAATAGCTCCCCGCGGTGTCACCCGATGTTTTTCGGGAAAACTATCCTATTGATTGGTTGATTGATAACACTGTATTGTACACAAATAACATAAAAAAAATAAAAATATTAGTACAATGGGCGGTCTTATCGCTAATGAGCGATCTCTTCCAGACGACCTTTGGATGGAGAGGATATGTGATACGACAAAAGACGATTGTGTACTCCTTTACCAAGACCTACATTACCAAACTACTAAATTTCATCAAAAGACATAGTTTTTGCATAATTGATTACAAACATCCTAAAGTACAGTGCGTTTGGTGGGCTGACTAGACCGGAAGAGGAATTTAGCATGGCAATACTAAACAAACGGTATTTTATGTACCTAAAAATGGTAAATATGTTCGTTCTTACGTAATCTATTTTGTATCACGTGACGATTTTTATTAATTGTTTGCAATGTCACTTTCATTTTCCCTTAGCCTTATTCAGAAGTTAACCACGTCTGTCACGCGGCAAAATATCCCCAGAAGGCGAGATTCGGTGAGACCACGATGCTTGCATTACAATGAAATTTTTATGAGCTCCTTTATTACTTAGGGCGCATTTATTTAACGTCGTCACTACCGTATACTGGCGTCCCGACACGTACCGCAACTGTATGTGCAATTATGTGTTATATGGCTTTAATATAGAATGTGTTATATACTATGTGATGGCTATAAAACTGTAATATATATATTAAGATTCCAAAATATCTCAGAGCCAAACAATATTCAAGATTTCTGATTACATTTTTAAATGGCTTATAGAGCAAAAGTTTAGCCTATCAAAGAATCTGAAACGCAATGAAAATATGTAGTAATTCCGCCATACCTTATTTTTATATATACTAGCTGATCCGGCAAACGTTGTTTTGCCATATAAATAAAAAAAAAATGTTAAGGGTGAACAACCTTTATCACTTAGGGGTGTGAAAATAGATAGTAGCCGATTCTAAGACCTACTGAATAAGCATATTAAGTTTGGTAAAAATCAGTAAAGCCGTTTCGGAGGAGTAAGGTAACTAACATTGTGACACGAGAATTTTATATATATGAGTTATCATTATATTAACTAATTTTCATATTTATTACATAAAAAAAGGAGGGATTTATATATATATATATATATATGATTTATATATATATATATATATATATATATATTATTTATTTTCCATTTGTTATCTACCCCCATACACATTATATTATTTTAACAACAACCTACATAATATCACAGAATACTAAGAGACAGAAGCATCACTCCGCAAAGAAATTTAAACAAATCGCAACTCTTGCAATATAACGCAATAAAATTCAATTCAGCTCGCGTAGCGCTGCATACCTACCAGTCATATTAGCCTACAGAGCGCCTCTCTTTCTATCGCATAGCTCTTATCTCTTCAGACGCGGCAAGTGTAACGACGCGCGACCCGCCGCCGGTGTCCGGCTATGTACTTGTAGCTTCGTACCTACTGTGCGGAGTGCGCTAGGCCTGGTAATATTCAGCGGAATGACACTACATATTTTTATTGCATTTCAAATTTGAGATAAGTTTACGCAACGTCACGCCTGATTACATTAGATTCTATCAAAACATGTTTAGAACATAAAGAGATAAATACATTTTTATAAATTACTCTGTTTTACTCTATTGTAATATGTTTATAATATTTAATTCTGCATCACATATAATATTCGCATGCCAGTAGGTTCATATTGCTGGTCATGTTATTTGTTTATAATACCTTTTTATAACCATGTCTGAAGCGAATAAACATTTTTTTCTTAATTTAGAAAAAATCTCAAATACGTATGTCTCAACCTACCTACAAATATAGATAAGGCAATCCAGCTGCAGCACGATTAGATAGCGATGCCTTTGTCTTCGTCTCGTAGGTGAGTGGCCAGCCCTGGGCCCTAATTTATTCCTAATTCATATGACAACTTGGCGATTCCTTGCTTCAAGGAAACGTCGATGCCTTCATTAATAAACGACATCTGCGAAATTTGTATTATCTATGACAAGACATATATATAAATATAATGAATGCGTCATAGAGATGTCGTTTATTGATGAAGGAATCAACGTGATTTCGAAGCAAGGAATCGACGTGATTTCGCCAAGTTGTCATAGTGAATTGGGGCCTTGGTGACACGGCGGCCATGACACTTGACGTACACCTACGGTCGACAACGCACATGCCGTTGACTCCAAATTATTTTATTTATTATATTCGTTAAATTATTATTGTTTGTCTCAGTTCTGAACACCTCTAACAATACATAATTGCTTGTCGTAACAAAAATTGTGTATGGTTGCGTTGCGTTCAGGCACGGTCGTGAATTCGTGTAAATGGGCCCTAACGCTTGTTTTATAAGTTATAATATTATCTCATAATATTACGCCTTCAGCATATAATTTTGTGTGAACAATGAGTCCGACCACAAAGGAAGTGGTGAAATTGGTTGGATATTAAAAAGGATGGCGGAGAATCAGCGTATTTTTAAAGGAAAGTGCCGGAGGCGAATACAGTCAAACTCAGGCCTAAAACTAAACTTCGACACTAGGGTTGTTTACACACCCACACGAAAGAAAACGGACTAAAAAAACAAATTTTAGTTATCAGGGCTTCCAAGCAAGCAATTTTTTACCATGTTTTTATTAAGTCACTTTCTTGTTTATCTGTCTATCGTTTCGGGTGGAATCTTGCAACTAAAATTTTGAGCATTTCCCGATTAGCTATCCGTCTGAAACCTTCAGGGTAGCTCAAAACTTGATGACAATGCATTCTAAATCCATTAATCATTTTTAGGCGCAAATTACTGGGCATTATGAGACTCAACAGCTAATTGTCTCAGGGTGACGAGCGCAGTGCAGTGCCCCGCAGGATTTTGCAAAACAAAATTCTGGGTGGTGCTGTTATTGTTATGGGCTGGCGTATTGCTGTTGCGCGTTGCTTACCATCAGGCAAACGACCAGCTCGTCTCGTCATTCAGTTACATAAAAAAATATATTTGGTTTTAATAAAAAAAATAACCCCCGACGAAAAAGGAGGGGTGTTATAAGTTTGATCACTAGTGTCTGTCTGTGGCACCGTAGCTCTTAAACAGGTGAACCGATTTGGATGCGGTGTTTTTATTTGAAAGCAGGTTTTCTAGCGATGGTTCTTGGACATGTTTTATCAAAATCAGTTAAGCCGTTTCTTTACTTTTTATACTTTACGTTTATTATATTCTTTATTATATTCTTTACGTTTTTTTAAATTGTATTAATCTACATTATAGACTTGTTACAAACAGTCATTACTAAACAACTGTATAAGTAACACATCTGCGAGAACAAAACACGAAGTAAACGTATTAATCTTAGTCTAAAAGCAATAAATATTGCAACACTTGGCGTCTAAGCCATTACGAAGGCCATGTTTCATCGAATGCTGGCAAAAACTGCACCGAGCGCACGCAACGTCAACCCGCCCCGTGCCACCGTACCGAGACTTGCGACACGTTAATAGAACCTTTGTTTCTATATCAAACTAGAGATGAGGACTTTCCGGCAATATTGTATCTGGTTTATATGTCAATTCAATTCAACCGTTTATTGCATTTCTTTGTGTAGGTGGTACAATAGGTGGTCAAGTTGTAGACAGTTCATTAAAAACCCTGTCGGGCACAATTTAGAGGAGTCTAGGTAGGAGTAGTCTAAGTATAAAAATTATAAAGCAAAATAATCAAATTGATAAGAAAAAAATGTAACAGTGATCAATTGAAAAGTCTTTAATTTATTTTATTTTCCTTTAGCATTATGTTTTTTGTTTTTTCTACTAATACATAAATAATGCCCAAATTATGAAGTAACAGTAGGCACCACAGCAACCACACCGTCGTAGGAAGGTACCGTTACTTCTGACACTTGCAAAGAATGAAAGAGGAAGGTCACAAACCATGTCCATTCACCATTTTTCCTATTTTCATATTTATAATGGAGGATATGAGCTTACGTTTAACAACAACCTGAGGGTAAGCGTAGTTGCGGTCTAAGGTGGAGTTTTTTTTTATGTAACTGAGTTACGAGACGAGCTGGTCGTTTACCTGATGGTAAGCAATACGCCAGCCCATAACAATAATAACACCACCCAGAACTTTGTTTTGCAAAATCCTGCGCGGCACTGCACTGCGCTCGTCACCCTGAGACAATAGCTTTGCTTTAGCTGCTGAGTCTCATAATGCCCAGTAATTTCGCTGTTTGCCCATAAGGTGCCTATTCTCTCTTTGTTTTAAAGAGACCAGCAGGGGAATCGTCTTACTCGAACACCGATCCCGATAGCTTTCAAAGATATCCCGTAATCGGTATTTGTCTGTGGAATCGTCTAACTTCTTCTACTCGAAGTCCACGTCCCAATCCCTATACTGATCACGATCGCAAAAAATTATCGATATCGCAGTTTGAAGGATAATAACGCCTTCCAAATTTGAAATTGAAAGCCATCGGGATCGGTATACGAGTTACAAGATTTAATGCCAGGTTTTCATTTGAAATATTAATTCAATATACTGTTCACCCATCCGTCGTACGAATCTTGACTCATCTCTACAGCCTCTTCAGCATATTTCTAGAAAACGACGCTAAAACAAATAGCAGTTGTCGGAAAACTTCAGAGAAAGTTTGTCTCAGGATAAATGTTGACCATTTTGTTCAGTACGAAACGAAATATCTTCTGATGTTTTATTTGTCTGAAAATATGCGCCGTCTCAAAAGTTTGAACTGACAGAACATTATTGTGTGACAGAAAAGAATATTTTAAGAAAAGTTTTTTTTAATGTAATTGAATGACGAGACGAGCTGGTCGTTTGCCTGATGGTAAGCAATACGCCAGCCCATAACAATAACATCACCATCCAGAACTTTGTTTTGCAAAATCCTGCGCGGCGCTGCACCGCGCTCGTCACCCTGAGACAATTAGCTGTTGGGTCTCACAATGCCCAGTAATTTTGCTGGCTGCAATGCCCTACAAACCGGAACACAGTAATGCTTGCGCACTACTGCTTGGCGGCTGAATAACTGATGTGAAGCGATGATGTGGCCTAAGATGGAGTACATAGATCTAGAGAGAGACGGCAGTTGAGCGGCTGCTCAGACCCGTCTCCCCGATGGTTCACTGAAAATCATCCCGAAACACGACTAGGTCGCTTGACGATGCTTGATATATGTAATTATCAAAAATACTTAAGTGATTATGATGACATGCAATGTACAGTATCTTATATAAAATAATATGATATGTACCTATCATAAATATTAAATAAATAATAACATAAATATAATATAGATAGGTACTAACACATAACAAGAAAAATTGATTAAAATTATATTAACATAGTAATATTTTTAGAAACGAATTGACTTGGATACAAAATAATATGAATTATGTAAATATTCAGACAATAATGGCCAACTGACGTGCTAAATAATATAATGTATGTACAATGAATGCAATAAAGAAATAAATAATAATAATAATTTGTTACCTCAGAACTCCGTCATTTGTAAACCGATTTCTAAAATTCTTTGGTTTGGTTCAGTATAGCTACGAAGTGGCCCCATATAAATTTCATCGATATTCGACCTTGGACTTTGGAGATGCGGTTTTTTTTGATAAAATAATATTTTCTGGAAATAATATTTGAATGATGAGACGTGCAGGTCGTTCGCCTGGTGGTAAGCAACCACGCCTGCCCACAACAGGTGAAGCACCACTGGACTATGTTCACTATTTTGCAGTAAAAACTCTTGCCACAGAATTCAACAAAGCTTTTTATCAAAGGCGTGAGTTGTCTCTTTATTTTGGAATGGACATGTTGATCCTCAGTCGACGGCTTCATTTTTTATTTGTTTTAAAAGCAAATGTTTTCACCACGGGCGGCCATTTTGTTTGCGCTGTCCCGAAATGCAGACATACGTGTTTGTGTTCGGGATAATACAATTTGCTTTTGGATTTTAAAATGTTTTATTGAATTTCCATTTAAGGGATTACATTTTTCTGTCGCTTGCGGTGGTCTCACGTTATGAAAAGTTTGAACAATACCTGGGATCATATTATTTCTGTTAAGACTTTGTTTTTGAGATGGGTCGAGTTATAAATCAAATCAAAATTCTTTATTCAGTTTTGGCATCACAGACGCACTTATGAACGTCAAATTATCACCATCACTCTACCACCCCATCGGAAAAAGAACCACTACTCAGAAGATAGGGCAAGAAACTACACACCACAACTTTTTGGTTTTCTACAATGCTATGTTTCTTATGTACCAGTTGGCTACTTTTCGAAAGTGGAATGTTCCAAACATCTTTGTCTTCTATATAATTACGAACAGTATAGTATGCTTTTCTCATTAGAGCAGTCTTGACGCGTAATTTGAATTTACTTTCTGTGAGCTCCGTTATACATTTCGGAATTTTATTATAAAAACGTACGCAGTTGCCCATAGAGGACTTATTCGTTTTAGTCAGTCTATACCTAGGTCCAACCTTCCTTTGAAGTTTTTGGTCACAATTCTAAATCACCGAGTTCGCCTCTATTATATTTGTCTTACTTTTAAACCATGTTTTTCAAATAGAATAGAAGAGAATTTATTTGTTTAAAATGTGAGTATAAAAGATGTCAACAATGCAAAGAACCTGTACACATTTCGCCAACTAAGCAGCATGCAAAAATTTTAAACTTAAAATTACATTATTTATACTAAAAAAGACATTACATCTTAATTGATTGCAAAGTAGTCGTTCAGAGAATAAAAACTATTTTCCAGTAACCATGCTCTTAATTCATACTTGAATTTTTCTAACGGTAGGACTTTAATGTGCTGAGGCAATTTCAAAGCCGCGCTGGTTGGTGATGCCTAATAAGTAGGTATCATATATCACATATTTTTTAAATCAAATGATTGACTGAATTAATGAAAATCAGAAATTGACTTCGACGACTAGAACGATTCTTATTGAAGTTATTAGCTACGTCAATAGGGGATCGGACAACTTTTCAGAAAGTGTTTAAAGTTAACCATAATGTATAAATATAGCCATAAAAAATAATGTTTTAATTAAATAAAGTCCTAAAATTACCTAGATCTATGTTTAAATTTTGTTTCAAATATTGCCGCGCAAAAGGTCACCTCAGACGTATGACGTCACACGCAGGCAGACGAAACGACAAGCTCTACGAAAGCAAACTTGTAAAGTGACGTATACGTTTTTGTGAAATTTAAAGGCTTTAGGGTCGTCATGGCATGAAAAACATATCATTTTGATTTAGATAAAAAGCAAAAATATAAAATTTACACAAGCTTCGTACACGGTATTTACTTTGAAATGACGTCATGCACTGTGTTGATGTTTCGGAAGAGATAGAAAATGACAGATTTATTAGATTTTATTTATTGATTTAAAAATATGATTTTTTATTATTTTGCAAAAATATTGATTGAATGATCTTTCGGTTTCGACAAACATTCGTTCTAACTACATATTTGATTTTTTTTCGATTACTGTCCGATCCCGTATTTCTACGAAAATCCTAGAGCGCTCATTTCACAAACTTTTTTATGGATATTAACGCCTGCCCAGCATTTTCAGTAAATATGCTAATTAAAAATAGTAATAGGGGATCGGCCAACTTTTCAGAAAGTGTTTTATATTAACTACAATGAATATACACTCGAGAGCAATGAATCCGGGTCACTTAAAGAATCCTAAAAATCTCGGAAACTAAAAATGCTAGGTTAATGCAATAAATTGTATTTAATAGACAATGTAATACTCCTTAAATGAAGGTATTAAAACTTCTTAGTTATTGTAAAGTTATATCATAAAAAAATCAAATTTGAAAAAGGGCCACTTTCGAAGATGGAACTACGAAATTACAGCATTTGGTTTTGCTTTTGTTTGTAATCTGTCATTTATGTGGGTACATAAACCATGTTGATAGTGCTCTATATTCATTATTCAAGCTGAAATTATGTCGCTTACGCCTGAAGAATGCACCAGAATACTTACAATGCTGGAAACCGGCCGGAGTCAGCGCGATACAGCCAGGACTGTCGGTGTGTCGCTGTCAACAGTACAAAGAGTTCTCCGACGTTACGAAGAAACTGGTTCTAACCTACGCAGACCAGGAACGGGCAGAACCAGGTGTACCACAGCACGAGAAGACCGATACTTGGTGAACACCATGCTTCGAAATCGCTTTCTCACAGGAACTGAACTCACCAATCAGTTTCGACGCCTCGGAGGAAGTAACCCAAGTGCATGGACAGTAAGACGTCGGCTTGCTGAATCTAACTTAAAACCCCTTAGACCTGCAAACGGCCCTAAACTGGAGCGTGGGCATCGTATTTCGAGACTAAGATATGCCCAGAGCCACGTAAATTGGAGTATTGAAGATTGGTCAAAAGTTATGTTCTCCGACGAATCAAAATTTATGCTCTACAAGCACGATGGAAGACACAGAGTGTATCGAAGACCAGGGGAAAGATTCAAGCAAGCATGCATCGAAGAAAAAGTAGCCTACGGTGGTGGGTCTGTACTTGTGTGGGCCGGAATTTCTTCTGAAAGTCGCACAGAGCTGGTGATCATAGAAAACGGCTCTTTAACTAGCGTAAGATATGTGGAAGAAATCCTCAATGATCACGTTGGTCCATTTATGGTCAATTTAGGTGAGGATGCTATATTTATGCATGACAATGCCCGACCTCATACAGGTAGGATTGTGAATGACTACCTTCAAGAGATGAACATTACTCGTATGGAGTGGCCAGCGCGCAGCCCGGATATCAACCCGATCGAGCATGCTTGGGACGAGCTAGGCAGATGCGTAAAACAACGAAACCCTCCCCCAATCACGCTTCGTGAGCTCAAAATTGCTCTCACAGAGGAATGGGAGAATATTCCCCAAAATCGTATAAGGAACTTGGTATACAGCATGCCAAACCGCGTAAACGCAGTAATGGAAGCACGAGGAGGCAATACGAAGTATTAAAATTCAAGAAAATCGTAATAAAGTTCAAAAATTTCATGTTTCCTATTTTTGTTTTAAGGAGAGATCAGCAGTTTTTTTCTTTATGTAATTTTGTGTTAATAAAATGTATGGTGACTCATATTTTTTTTACTTTCATTTAAGGAGTATTACATTGTCTATTAAATACAATTTATTGCATTAACCTATCATTTTTAGTTTCCGAGATTTTTAACATTCTTTAAGTGACCCGGATTCATTGCTCTCGAGTGTATAATGAATTAAATAACGCTCTAAAAGTACCTAAAACTTAGTTTAAATATTATGTTTCAAATATTGCGCGCAAACGGTCACCTAAAAATTGTGACGTCATATGTAGGTAGAAAACGACAAACTCTTCGAAATAAAACTTGCAAAGAGATTCTTATACGTTTTGTGAAGTTTGGGGATATATTGTAGTAATGGAACGAAAAAATTAGCAAAATTATATTTTATGAAAAGCAAAAAGTAAAATAAACACAAGCTTGACTCACGGCATTTGCCTACAAATGACGTCATGCGCTGTGATTGTTGTTTCGTTTGAGATGAAGAACAGATTAAATATGTCAGAATTATTTATTGATTTAAAAATATAAATCATTATTATTTCACAAAAATATTGATTGACTGATCTTTCTGGTTTGACGAACATTCGTTCTAAAGTCAAAGTCAAAGTCAAATATCATTTATTAAATAGGCACAAAAGTGCACTTTTAAAGGTCATAAACACAAGATACAAATAAAAAATGTTAAAAATTGTAACTTATGTTAACATGACTTTGAAAAAAATGTAAGTATGTTTACCCATTTCTTTCCTATACTCAAATTGAAGTCTGAGTGCTAAAAAAGAAATGCGAAAACTGACTCTACCAGAGCTTCGGAAATACGCCCGCTGGAGAAGATAGCACCAAGAACCTCTGCGGGGATGTCTTTTTTCAGCACAATTACGTATAAATTAGAATTAACAGAATGTAAAACAAGAAATGCGAGTGAGATGTCCCATAGTCATAGTATCAGTAACAGAAAAGTGTAAATAAAATATAAGTAGGTATGACAGTAGCAGTAGGAGTGACTAGAACAGACCAGTCCCCACAAGCAGCACCCGTTCACGAGTATGACTTGTGGACCAGCCATCACCCCCCTCAACCATATTGGAGGGAAGGGAGTGACCCGACACAGAGCCGCCGCAAGCAAAGACATTTGAGTGAGCATGACTGTAAAACCTAGTCACTTCCAACTCAAATACAATTTTTATAGCTTTATTTGAATGACTAACTAAATTAGACATCTCACATAGCATTGTACAATCCAAGAAGAAATGAAATATAAACATCATGCACACACTTATGTGTTAATCTTCATCATCATGGGGCTTAGGGCATACAGGCCATGCATTTTTGTCATTAACATATTCATTTATTGAGTAGAATGCTTTTTTCATAAGGTTTATTTTGATAAATGATTTAAATCTACGCATTGGTAATTTGTCAATGCCCTCAGGTAGTTTATTATAAAATCGTATACAGTTCCCCATAAACGAACCATTAACTCTCTGCAACCTGAATCTAGGTACATACAATTTATTCTTATGTCTCGTGTTAAAATTATGCAAGTCGCTGTTTTTGTTAAAGGTGCTAAGGTGTTTGCGAGCGTGCATTAAATTTTCATAAATGTATTAGCAAGCCACTGTAAGAATGTTGATCTCTTTAAACCGTTCCCTAGGAGAGTTCTAACTACATTTTAGATTTTTTTCGATTTATGTCCGATCCCCTATTGTAACAAAATGTATATAATTGAACTTGTTTTTGCAAAACCTAAAATCTATTCAGTAATTTTAACTACCTGTATATATATAAACATTGATGATTGTAATATGAATGAATTAATTAATGAATAACATTTTATTGGTAACACCACAATACAGAAAAAGTAACAGTTTTAAGACACACTTAACAATACAAGTGTCACAAAGGGCGGTCTTATAGCTTAAAGCTATCTTTTTCAGACAGTCGTGGATGGAGAGGAATAACGTGTTAAGGCATGGACGGTGAAGTTCATATGCTACAATAATAACTATATATTAATTATAATATAGCAATTAAAGAACAATTTATAACATAAATAAATCAGAATTACGTCACATCTGGAGCAGAAAATCGCAATTTGCTTTTCATAGCATAAAATATACAATCTCATAAGTAATTACTGTTTTATATACAATTTCTGAATTAATTGGTTAAAACACAAACGGGATCGCCGTACCGCGATGAAGGACATCCGAAACCACAAGATCACAAGCAATGTCTTTGAGGAAATAAATTCTCTCGGAAGACCAATTTTTACGCATTCAAGGACACGAATGCCTTAGGACTTTTGTAATTTGTGAAAAGGTTTGCGTGGGGAATCAAAGGAATTTGCTTGATATATGTAAATAGAGGTACAGACGGTCTGTCTTTGCGATTTCGTTTGCGTTATGAAGAAATTTTCTATTGAGCTACATCTCGGAGTCTTTAATAAAGGGTATAAATGGAGACCAGGGGAAGTAAACCAGGGGCAAATTTTTGACTTTTAATGTTATTTTGACATTTTATGGAATATAGTTCCTTATTTTACTTCGTTATTTGGTGAAATTTGGCATAATTTGGTATGATTTGGTACAATTTCGTACAATTTGGTATAATTTGGTACAATTTGGCACAATTTGGCACAATTTGGTACAATTTGGTACAATTTGGTACAATTTTGGTACAATTTGGTACGATTTGGTACAATTTGGTACAATTTGGTATAATTTGGTACAATTTGGTACAATTTGGTACAATTGGGTACAATTGGGTACAATATGGTACAATTTGGTATAACTTTGTACAATTTGGTGTAATTTGGTATAATTTAGCATAATTTGGCACGATTTGGTATAATTTGGTGTAATTTGGAAAAAAATTGTATAATTTCATATAATAGTTATTAATATTGTTTTATTTGTTTGTTTTACGTTTGCATGTTTTTAATTTTTTGCGACAATCTATGGAAACAATTTATATCACCTATATAAAGTGAGCGAAAGGTTCATTGGGAGGTTTCCTTTGTATTTAGACTAATCGGTAACGTTGTGCGCTCGAAGCGATTACTTCCTACCTCAAAAAAATTAAAATTTCAATTCTAAACAATTTTTTTGCATTAATTTATTTTATGAATTCACACGGGGAGGGTATGGGCCGGGCACGGACCGGGCCGGGGGTAAAGCAGGCGCGGACCGGGCTACGTCAGACAGCGTAGCCTTGACGGGGCTCCGGCCGCCTAACTCCTGGATCTAGAGACTGTCGTAAGAGTGCGACGACCTCAGCTGCCATATATATTATATCAACGACATTACACAAGAACGCTCACAGATGGCGCTGACATAAAGTAGCATAAGCTCCCATACAAAGTCGCAGATTTCTATACAAAACCTGCATCCTAAGATAAGACCTATACAAGTTCCAAGTAGGCTCTATCGGACAGCTGTACCCGGGCCGATAACACTTGGCTCGGTCGGAAGATCTTCCTTATTAAATCCTCCATAAGGGTGCACTAAAAATAAAAAGCAAAAATAAGTAAATTTCATCTGAAACTTATCTAATGTGTCCTGAAATAAAGAGTAAATAAATAAATAAAAAGATTTTTGTAAAGGTTCGCATTTTCAATATGTTTTCAACCTACTAAGGTTGAAAACAAAATTAGCAAGCAAAGACAATCTCCAACCTAGTCCCAAACATAACGCGCCACAGGACGAAGTGAAGGCAATCATATTCGAGCCTTTCTTTCTTTTGATGTCAATCCCTTTCTCCGACGACGGCACCAAGCGTCTCTAATGTAAAATAAAACGTGGGCAAACGATAATATAATTTTATTGGTTTATTTCCCCTCTGGATCAGGAAAGCGACGACAATATAGGTCTAGGTTAAATGGTTCCTTTGTGTAACCAACCTCACGTACATCAAAAGGCATTTGTGAGAAATATAATGATTACTGACTAATTTTTGGGATGAAGTTACGAATAGAAAGATAATTAGATACGTAGAAGTATGGCTTAGACCTGGTTCTAGGTTGATAATTACCATAATAAAGTTATAGACCTGGAAGGTGTATTTACGATTTATTGTTTTAATTGAACTACTTGATCACACAAATCTGTACACATACAAATACTAAAATAAAATTTTGTGAAAGGTAACAACATCTCTTGGCTGAAAAGCATGCCTGCGATGCAAAATCAAAATCTCTTTAATCATTTTAGTATCACAGACGCACTTATGAACCTCAAATTATCACAATGACTCTACCACTGTATCGGAAAAAGAACCACTACTCAGTAGATACGGCAAGAAACTAGGAGCATTTTTTTAGAGATTTTGTTACATTTTTTTTGGGTTTCTACAATGTTATGTTTCTTATGTGCCAGTTGGCTACTTTGCAGAAGTGGAATGTACCAAGCATCTTTGTCTTCTATGTAATTACGAACAGTATAGAACAGTATATGCCTATGCGTATTTGGGTTCCGTAAACTCTAAACTTTAGAGTAGGTAACCAAATAGGATTTATTTGAGTTTATAGTTGTTTAGGCTACTCTTACACTTAATGAAAATGGCCATCCAGCAATGTATCTATTTTGATAAATTGATGGGCCTTCTTTAAAAGCGCTTAAAGTTTCTCCTATATTAATAAATACTGAATTTAATCATTTAATTTGTTACTGACATAGTCATTATTATAGTTACTTAATAATACTAACAAACTATGGATTTCAATTATTTGAAATAAAATCTTTTCATGCCATTTCATTTCATAAACTCAAATAAATGTATTTGTTTTGTTTTGAGTTCTCGATATTTCGGCACTGTTGTTGTAACTGTTGTTGTTGTTGTAACAGTGCCGAAATATCGAGAACTCAAAACTAAACAAATACATGGTAAATATCCCGTTTCTAAATCAAATTCTAGTGTTAGTGACCATGTTAGTTTAAAAACGCATATCAAATAAATGTATTTTTTATGTAACTGAATGACGAGACGAGCTGGTCGTTTGCCTGATGGTAAGCAATACGCCAGCCCATAACAATAACAGCACCACCCAGAACTTTGTTATGCAAAATCCTGCGCGGCGCTGCACTGCGCTCTTCCACCCTGAGACAATTAGCTGTTGAATTTCATAATGTCCAGTAATTTTGCTGGCTACAATGCCCTTAAAACCAGAACACAGTAATGCTAGCGCACTACTGTTTGGCTGCTGAATAACTGGCAAAGCGGTGGTACCCACCCAGACGGCCTCTCGCATACGATAAACCACCAGTATTATTTTTTTTTATAGTAAATCACCTGTGAAAGAATGCAATATCATTTTTCTTCTTACTAATTATTTAAAATCTTCAGATTTTCGCCTAGCATGTGCGAACGCATTCAATATCAAAATGGCTGTTATTATCATTCTCGATCTGAATATCTTAAGACACTGATCTGATTCTACATTTCAAGTGAATTCTAAACTGAAAACCAGTTATCTGGATAAGTGGCGAAAGGTTATATGATTCATGAGAAACCTTAATTGATCGATGCTGTTGAAATATGAAACGCAAAACAAAGCGCTATTCTAAGGGAATAGGGAATAAATTCCACATGAATAAAATATTATGTCATCACATATTCAGCGGATAAGTCATCTTAAAACGGTAAGGGAAAACATCGTGAGAAAATCCACAAGTCCAATAATCATAAATATTTGAGGACACGTGACAGCTGCCAGTCTATGGACAGGTACCGATTTCTTGAGATGATCAAAGCTTGTGCCAGTGGCCAGTCACTGACTGACAATCTCAGTGCTGCCAGTCAAAGAGAATCCAATACTAGGTACCTCAGGTACGTAAGGCTGCCAGTCATGGATATAGGAATCATGCATTGACACTTAAGCATCTCTATAGAACTCTATAGAATGATGCCAGACCATCTAGTTTAAAACTTCTTGTGCTAGTATCTCTCTTTCTCACTCTGTCGCACTAGGCACTTTAGGTACGAACTCAGATAAAGTATCCGCGAAGGGTACGAAGCTACAAGTACATCGGCCGGACCGCGCCGGCCGACCCACAATGGTCCGTAATTCAAATTTATTGGACATTCGACCTTAAGTTAAAATATTGAACAAAAAAATTGCTTCGATAGTATTTTCAATGCTGATTTACATTTGTTTTATAAAAATTTTCATAAAAATGAGTTCTACACACTTAAGCTAACAAAAACAGAGACGTTCAGAGAAGTCACTCAAGCGGCGCCGCCGTACAAAACAGCTGCAACAAATTAAAATAACTTTTAATTTTTTCGTCTCATTTCTGTTAGTGGATTGATAAAAAAATTGTCACGAATAATCGTATATGAAGTAAATATGGCTAATGATTTCAAAAACACCGTATATACTTACTCATCAATACAAGTTTTCAAAGAATTTATATAACGAACGAGATAAAAATAGAAAAGCTACTACAAAGCTTATTAGAGGAAACATCTATACAAAAAAGTTTCCAGAGAGGAAATTGCTAAGTGCCAAGTTCAATAGTACAATTTCATTATCTATTGGCTATTGTAAAGCGCCGGTAGAGCGGAGAGTCCACGGCTCGGAGACTATTGGAAATAATTTTACAATAAAACGAATTGCTGAAGGAAGTTGTGAAAAGAAATATGTTGGTGTCGTTATGATTTAATGTACACGATTTTGGTAAAGAATTAAGAAAAAATATATATCTTCTGAGGTGACCACTGGGCCATGTATTTATTTTATATGAAAACTGTGTTATTTGAGGTGGTACGTTCATACAAAATTCAACCATTATTAACTTGTTCACTGAATACTAAACATGCCTAAATTTACGCGTGGTGAACTATTTACGGGTGGATATTTACACAAAATTATTAAAATAGCAATACCACATAACAAACAAAAATAAAGAAAAATACAATCGAGAACCACCTCCTTTTTTAAAATTCTAATTGTCAAAAAGTGTATCAGTTTCTCTGTCATTGTGATTGAAATGTTTTCTAATGCTAAACTTTTGAGATTCCCAGCACCTACACAATATGAAGCTAAAACGTCACGTGGCCGGTGTCCCGCTGAACTTCTACCCTTCTTTATTTCGACACGACACTTCAAAAAATATAGTTCGACAAGTCATTTTTGCGACTGAACGTAATTCGACAAGTGTTAGTTCGACAGAAAATACTTTGACAACACAAACGACCTCAAAGACTTAGGTTATGTTAGAGCAGTGTTCAGACATCGCGCGAGCCGAACAAACGAAGCGAGCCGTTAAAACACCAGAAATTAAATTGAATGGTTGTGTTGTCGGAGCATTTTCTGTGGAACTAATACTTGTCAAATTATGTTTATTGTTCAGTCGAAACAATTACTTGTCGAACTATATTATTTCGAAGTAAGTGTCGTTCGAAATAAAGAACTGTCGAAGTTGAGAGAGTCACCCCACGTAGCATCTAACCAACATCTAACTAGCGTTAAAAGAGCCGGAAGGGACTTGGACAAAACTAGGCGTGACGCGGTGACGTGACACATCATTACGCGACTGAAAGTTCGACCGCCGACAAGACCGGACACTGACCGAAGTATGCAATAAAGGGAATTCCGTTCATGGATCTCAACGTGACATCAGAAGGCCACAAACGTGTTTTCTTTTGAAAGTAGCTTATTTTACTTAACATCATCATCATCAGTTCATCAAGTTCCCACTGCTGGGACACGGGCCTTCTCTTATAGAGACCGAGTGTGGGCCATAATCCACTACGCTGGAATACTGCGGGTTGGTGGATGACTCATGTCCTTGAATTTTTGTGAGTAATTTTTGGACATACCTACCTTACAATGTTTTCCTTTACAGTTTTTAGAGCGAGTGTTAAATCCGCACAAAACTTAAGAAAGTCTGTGGTGTGGGGCTAGCGGGATTCGAACTCGGGAGCGTCAGATCGACGGTCGCACATGCTCCCACTAAGCCACACTCGCTCTACTTACTTAACATACTTCCCGCTCATATTGTTATTGTATGAATTGTTAACAAAGGCTTTCGATAAAATATATTTTAGTAGAACATTATGCTGAGCAAAGACCTTTTTTGACTGCATTGTACACGGCAGCGGTCTCCATACATATGCTGTAATTTTTTGGCCTTGGCTTTATTAACTTGTAATTATTTTGTTCTCCTATACTTGTGTATGTGCTATGGTTGTCATATGTTTCTTTCTTTCTTTCTATATGGCTTCTTCTTATTGTAGCTCAGAAACTCACGCATTCATTTTTGAACGGATTTTGATGCAATTTTATAAGTACCTACTAAGTAATTTAGATTTTGGAATAGAACATTATGATAGTTTCAGTCCCGGAAAATTTTCCAAGCGAAACCACGGGGTGCAACTAGTGATAAATAGAGTATAGTAATAATAATAATTTAGCCATCCACACCAACGTCGCTAATGAACGGCGGCCCTTAAAGGGGGCCCGTTTAGTGGGTGGCGAGTCATCACATTCCTAAACATTTTTTTATGAGGCGAGCTGGCAGGTGTCGAAGTCTCATATCATAGACCGGTTATCATCCACTAAAAATTCACCTCAATAGCCCAATCATAAGTAATTTTCATATCTCCAATAATAGTCCTCGCACTTATTGGGGGCTGTCTTTGATTGCATCTTCTTAATGTTGCACTTAGACACAGTCCCCGATAAGTGTTGCCCATTACATATCTAAATTAAATGCTCTAAGAAGCCTCTACGTGTTGGACTCATGTCCTCTCGCAAGCCTTCCAAAGGACCGGGTGTATAATCCGTGAGAATGAGCGACATAATAATTTAATGCTTTATTGTACGCCAAACAAAAAATTAACTAGGTACACGAAAGACTCTTACAAACTATAGTACAACGCGCAGACTTATCGCTAAAAGCTATCTCTTCCAGTATAAGAAAGTAAAGTAAGTTAATTAAGTTAGTGGAGTATGTAATAAATTTACATCAATATCAAACCCAACTCATCGCATGGAAGTTTTATTATGAGCTTCCGGCATGCGTCACAGGCTAATGAAAATGGAATAAAACGAAGAAAAATTTTCCCGCCAACAACCGTCAGGGTCACTCAAAAATAACCTTTGCCTCAACCTAAATTATGTAACTAGAGACCAGCGTAAGGAGACACACTGACTGTTCATGGTTTTATTTGTATAAGGTGAAAGCACAGCTCAATTGATATTTGCCGAGAGGAAAGGTAGGGAAATATTTATTTTGCACGGAGTCAAACTATGTTATTGTAGAGTGATGTGTGTGTGGGCGTGGAGCTACGAAACATTTGGGTTTGAAGCCTAAATATAAATTTTATATATACATGTTTTTTATACTGTAAAATATCATACAATAATACTCAATAGAACATCATAAACAGGAAAGAAAAGTTTAGGTAAATTAAAATAATGGTCGTACAACGAGCGGTCTTGAGGGAGTTTATAACGATTCAAATACTTTTCAAGTTAAGGTTCAAATGTTCTGTATTCAGTTTTGGAATCACAGACGCACTTATGAACGTCAATTATTACAATAACTCTACCACAGTATCGGAAAAAGAACCACTACTCGGAAGATACGGCAAGAAACTGAGGGGCATTTGTTTAGAACTTTTGTTACATTATGTTATGTTTGTTTTTGACAATATGTTTCTAAAGTGCGAGTTGGCTACTTGGGAGAAACTAAATGATCTATGTGTCTTTGTCTTCTATGTTAACCGCAAACAACTTAAACAAAACCATCAATTATTTTCCGTTTCTTCTGGGATGGAAAAAATTACCGTAGTTCAATTAGGCAGAGCCCTTCACTCGCCTAGGTAATGTGATGTGGATTTAAATCCCCGCCGGCGCGCGGTCGTATTTTATTTTTAAAACTTCTAGGGCGGCGAACATCTAGGGAACCAGGAACTACGAGAACCATGGTCCCAACACACAGTCACAAAAGAAACGCTTGCGCTTTTTTTCTGTGTACAAACATTGTCCGTCGCGGGAATCGAACCCACAACCTCAGTGGTGTATGAGCTAACCTGCGCAACTACTACAGTGGTTGGGCAGGTTGGCTCAAATTTCAAATCCCACAGAGGCTGACAAATTTGCATTCATCTCATTCGTAGCTCCGTGGCATCCGGTCTCTCTAAGGGTCTCGCATACAATATTTACTATGGGGAGGATGTTCCGACAGGAGGGACGTATTATCGCTATTCACTGCATGCCTGATATGGGGGTGGCTGGACGCAAATAGAGCTTTGATTACTAATGAGTAATCTAGTTGGGTAGGTAATAAACGTTAGCCGATGTTTTGTTAGTTTGAGTGTTTACTTGATTGATGTAATTGATGTGGAGTACCTACTTGCAATATTATATCTATCTATCTATATATCTACCTATCTATCTATCTATCTATCTATCTATCTATCTATCTATCTATCTATCTATCTATCTATCCATCTATCTATCTTACTATCTATCTTACTATCTATCTATCTATCTATCTATCAATCTATCTAACTATCTATCTATCTATCTATCTATCTATCTATCTATCTATCTATCCTTGCAGTTAACACTAATAATGTGATTAACGAGCCACCTCTTATCCAATCAGCGATATTTTAGATAAGTCCTTCGTAAGCACAATGGGGGTTGTCCGACGAACTTCGTGATTAATGACTGTAGTGTCTGGTACACGCTTACACCATTATCTGGTGATATCGGGGATAGGATTTAATAAACGTAATATAAGGAACACTTATTAGTGCCTCCGCAGACGTCAATCTTTTTGTAAGTCCGATTTTTTCACAAACATTTGTCAACTATTTTTGAGACATGGCTGCTTTTTTAACCCACTTCAAAAAGGAGGAGGTTCTTAATTCGTTTTTTATGTTTGTTAACTCAGAACTCCTTCATTTGTTAACCGATTTGGAAAACTATTTTTGCGTCCAGTTCAGTATAGCTACGTAGTAATATTTAGTTTTCTTTGGTATAGCTACATGGTGGTCCCATATTCATCGACATTCGACCTTAGACTTCGAAGATATATCAAAATGTAAGTCGGTTTTGTTTTGTTATAATGTGACCTACTTTTTTTAGGACGTGTGCGTTGTAATGTGAAACTCCGTACGTGTCATTTTCAATGAAAACAATAGGTGACCAATTGTCTGACGTGGGCGGGCGGCCTTACATGAAGTATAGTTAAATATAGAAAAACCATCGGAGTTTTTTAATTGTTTTGGTTACTTAATGAATAGGCAAGGCTTTTATTTTTTATGCGAAACATACAAAAATAACCAGCTACGCCCCAAGGATTTACACGTGTGGACAGTAATAATAATTTTCTAGAATTTTTTAAACTTTCTAATTGTTCGTTTTCCTAGAAAAAAGTTCCATATGTCCTATTCCAGGACTTAAAGTACCTACATAAATATAAGTAGATAAGTGGTAACATGCACATACAGACACCACGCATCTCTCTCTCTCTCATGAAAATGTGTGTGTTTGGGTGTATGTGTGCACACATACACCCAAACACACACATTTTCGTATTTCAAATATGAGTAGTAAGTAGGATAGCAGGGTGTTATGTTATGTTTTTCTCTGGGGCAAATGATTTAATTTTAATTTAATGAGAGCGTGTGGCTCAATGGGAGCATTTGCGGCTTTCGATTCGACGCACTCGAGTTCGAATCCCACTGGCCTCGCACCACTGACTTTCTTAAGTTATGTGCGGATTTAACACACGCTCTAAAAACGTTGAAGGAAGTGAAGAAACCGGCATGTTCAAGAATCAATCACAAAAATTCAAGGATATGTGACAACCACCAACTCGCACTGGGCCACCATGAATTATCGCTTGTGGATTATAGCCCATACTCTCTCTACGAGAGAAGGCCCGTGTCCCAGCAGTGGGAACGTGATGGGCTGATGACAAAATGATTTAAGTACAAAATCCACAACCAACCAATTACATTATTTTACTGCTATTCTCACACAAGCTCATTGTCAATTCATAAAGAAGAGATAGGAAAGTATAATAACCTCTTATCATTAGATTATATCTAAAAATTTGCTTCGCTTTCTTTCCTCTCGCTTGCAATATAAGTTGCAAGTAGGTAAGGTATCGTTAGCACAATAGGATGAGTGAACGTTTGATATCTAAAGATCCTACTAATATTATAAATGCAACAGTTTGTGACGAGGGATGGATGGATGTTTGTTATTCAACCACGCGAAAGTCACGTATTTCCATAGCCATACCACACTAGCACACAAGCGTTTTAACGCGGCGAACGCGTGGCGTGCACGCTGCACATTCGCGGCGAATACGTCGCGGTTGTGCGACGGGTTTGCTGTGGCACCGTGGTGAGTTTTCCACATTCCTTCAATATTATACATTCGCACCCAATAGCAAGGCCTGACAATCCGTTTTGGTGATGGATATATCTTTCCAAATTCTGCTAGTAACTGTCCAAAAAACGCCGCGTAAACGCTGCGAATACGCGACGTAATCGCCGCGGAAAGTTTGTAAATAGATCTTCTAGATTTCAGGATGTAATAGATTTCAGGAATATTTATCAAAAGGAGATAACGAACTGCCAAACGGCCAGTGTCTGCTTCCTCGCCAATATTTGTGATCCACATTTTTATGTCGTCGTGATAGTGACGTAACGCCCACGCATTTTTTTTTAATTCACAACCCTTGCAGTCATACACCTGATGGAAAGCAGTAACGGTCGGTTCAGGGCAGCATCTGCCCCATCAGAAGCATTGCCAACAGATACTTCACCAACCCCATATGAGAAATGGGGACAGGTTTTAAGTTCCTAAGCTAATAATTATCCCTGGTTGCTGATAATACTATATTGACTAAGGGACATCTCACTTGCACTTCTAGTTTGACATAATTTTATGTTAATTATTTTTATTGATCATTGTTACCTATATTTTAGAGGTGTATTTCTGAAGCACTGGTAGAGTCAGTTTTCTCATTTCTTTTCTGGGCCCGGATTTCAATTTGAGTATGGAAAAGATGTGGGTAGACATGCTTACCTACTGTTCTTCAAAGTCATGATAAAGGTATTTTAGGGTACAATTTTAGGGTTTGTATTATGAAGTGCATTTTTTTGCCTATTTAATAGATAGATAGATAGATAGATAGACAGATAGATAAATACTTTATTGTTAAAAACCTTAAAAATAAGTACATGAAAAAAAGTACATTTCACAGTAATCAGCATAACAATAGGCGGTCTTATCACTCAAAGCGATCTCTTCCAGACAACCTTTGAACAGAAAGGACTAACATAATTTGTAAGGACGGTGGTTTTTCGAAACAAATGCAGATCAAAATATAAATATATGTATAAATATAATATAGTATATAGATAATATATGAGATATACATATAAAAGCATAATATAATAATAATAACACATATAAATGTATATTAATAAATATCTTTTGACTTTTAACTCCTATACAGATTGATTAAAATTGTATTAACGTATCGCTCCTTGTAAATGCAGCCTACAACTTTTACGAGTGAAATAAAAAAGGGGAACTATAGCTTCCAACTTTATTATTCGCCGAGGAAGCCCACTAAGGTAGTTACTTAAGTGGCGATCTGCAGTATCTTCGGCCGCTAACGGCAGTTTTGTATGGTTTCCTAGAGCTTTCACGTTAATAGCAAGCTTCAGGGAGTTATTTATTGAAGACGATACTTTGGATACAGCTACATTTTGCCAGTTTGCTATTAAACGGAAAAACAAGGTTGTCGAAGGGGAAATGAATAGTCGCCGAAATGTGCGCATAAAATAATATGAATACGAGCTCTCTTAAAATTTGTGATACGTAAACTATTTATTTTGTATACAATAACAAAAGAATTACGACTGTTGACTATTGGTATGTAGTGCTATAAGGTATTCTGTGCTATTGTCATGTATATGTCAGAGGCAAATGATGAAAACAGAGAGATTAGATGAAATCGCTTAGGTAGAGGTTGTAAAAACTGAAACGCAATGAAAATATGTAGTGTAATCCCGCTGAATATTATGTAGGTTGTTGTCAGAATAATATAATATGTATGGGGGTTGATTGCAAATGTAAAATAAATTTAAATTAAAATATATATATAAGTAACCCTCCGCTTTTTTGATAAAATTAAATTTATTTAATTAAAATAAATTATTTCATACTCGTATCAATATTTAGTTTTCTTTGCTCGTATTATCGTATTTTCATTGCGTTTCATTTTTGAGATGAATTTCCGCAACGTCACGCCTGATTCCATTCCTAAGGTAGAGATTGTACTACCCTAGTAATAAGGTTTACTGGTAATCGTTTTTTTATGTTAATGGTATACAATAAATTTTGTATTTGTATTTGTAGATGATCAAATCACGTAGGATGTTAAAATAACAACATGATTTTACATTTCCCTAAACAACTTCTAGTGATTATTGTGTTGTAGTGTGTTACCCCTTTCTGCCAGCCCGTCGCATAATGGCATGAGACGGCATTTCCCCTACACAAAAAAAAGGTGAGCACACATCGCGCGAGCCCAGCGAGTGAAGCGAGCGTGTCGCGGCAGCGGCCGGCGAAACCCCAGAAAGTAAATTGAATATTTGTGTTGTCTATGTATGTACTGGGTTTAGTATAGCCACAAGGTGGTCCCATATACATTTCATCGATATTCGACCTTGGGCTTCGAAGATACATCAGAATTGAAGTATTTTTTTTTTTATATAAAATGAATTATGTGGGACCCGCTCGGTTGTTTTTTGGCCCAATTTCATCAACATCATCATCAGCCTGTAGCCGATTACTGCTAGACATAGGCTCTCCTAATGAACACCATTGAGACCGATCTTCAGATTCGTCCGGCCGCCTTTCGGATGTCGTCGCGCCATGTAGCCGGTGGGCGTTCTACACTAAGTTTTTTAAATAGTATTTACCCATATTTATATAGTTCATTAAATACAGTACACAATATTTAAGTAGACACGTCGAACATACATCCTAGTGGATCACAGCTCCACATACAAATGGGCCTGCGAGAGTTAGTTACAATATACGTGATGCCTACGTCACGTAACCATCGCGTTGTGAATGCTAATGGAGCGTTGGTTGTACGAAGTTACGCCGCTCTGATCAATTGTGCGTGTGTTTACCAGTCGGATATATTCAATACGTACAAATAAATGAAATTGAAATGTGTATCTGTGTGATGTTGAAGCTTTCAATTCAGTTCAATTCATATATTATTTGCACTGGTAAACATTTTATGCATGATGGTCCTAGCCAAAATAAGCCATGCCTAACTAAGACTGGCTCTGCTAATAAAAACATCTCATACGCTCAAGCTACAGCAAGATATACAACAAAAGTGCCTCAGGCTCAGGAGTCACTTACCATTGTAAACACAGACAAAAAGCTAGATGATATCCTTAAGCTCATGTTGTCATTCGACGAAAGACTAAAAAAATTGAAAATAGCACCAAAACAGCTAAAACTAAGCAGCTAAAATGAATACTATTTTAAAAATCATGGCTTGGAACTCAAATGGGTTACAAAAACACCAACATGAATTACAAGTAATCCTAGACATAGAAAATGTTGATGTGTGCTTAATATCTGAAACGCACTTCACAAAACAATCGTATATACATTTCAAAGGATACAAAGTGTACCATGCCTTACATCCAGACAACACTGCAAGAGGTGGTAGTGCCGTCATTGTAAAAGAAAACCTTAGTCACTATGAATATACTAAATACGAAGAGAAAGAAATACAAGCAGTGGCGATAAGTCTTAAAACTAAAAGCTATCCTCTTACAATATCAGCAATATACTGCCCACCTCGGTATATGATAAAAAAAGATCAGTATATGAGTTTCCTAAAGCGCCTTGGTAATAAGTTTGTATTAGGAGGCGACTTTAATGCCAAAAATACGTATTGGGGCTCTAGACTCACCACAAACAAAGGCAAAGAATTATTAAGTGCCATAAGAGAGATGAAATGTGATGCTACATCTACTGGAATGCCTACTTACTGGCCAACAGATCCCAATAAAATCCCGGATCTCTTAGACTTCTTTGTAATTAAGAACTTATCTTCAAGCTACATGAAAACTTATCATAGTTATGATATGAACTCAGATCACTCTGCAATATATCTCGAAATAAGTGAAAAAGTCTTAGATAATGATAAACCTCCAACTCTTGTTAATAGGTTTACAGATTGGGAGAGCTTTAAAATAGATTTAGATAGTGATATAGATCTCAAAGTACCACTTAAAACACCGGAAAACCTAAACATAGCTCTTGAGATATTCATAGAAAATATTCAACAAGCAGCCTGGAAAAATACACCTGAAATTAATAAAAAAACCAAGGGTAATATATACCCCATACGTATTAAACAACTTATAGCTGAAAAAAGAAAACAACGAAAAATCTGGCATCAATCTAGGTGTCCTGCAGACAAAAAAGAGCTTAATAATATCACCAAAACATTGAAACGCCAAATCCAGGATTTTAATGATAACTCCACGAATGAGTATCTTCAGAAGCTGACCAGTGATAGAAGTACAGATTACTCCCTTTGGAAGGCAACTAAGAACCTAAAAAGACCAATTATCCAAATACCACCTATTAAAGATAACAACGGAAAATGGGCAGTGAATAACGAGCAGAAAGCTAAAAGGTTTGCAGTACACTTAGCAAACATCTTTCAGCCAAATCAAAGTAGCACGAATGAAACCTTTTCTTTGGATGATATCAACCTCCATGATGAGCAGGAAGATGATAATATAAAACTAGCAACACCTAGAGAAATTGCACGTGAAATTAAATACAGTATAAACCCACGAAAAGCTCCTGGGTATGACCTAGTATCAGGAGAAATACTCCAAAATCTTCCAAGAAAAGGGATAGTAAAACTAACAACTCTTATTAACGCTGCACTAAGATTAAAATATGTACCAGACTTATGGAAAGTTGCTGAGGTAATAATGATAGCAAAGCCAGGAAAACCGCCTCATGAAACAACTTCGTACAGGCCAATCTCCTTGCTACCCATAATGTCAAAACTATTTGAAAAGATATTGCTTAAAAGACTAAAACCAATTATTGACAGCACAAACCTCATTCCAGAGCACCAATTCGGTTTTCGGGAGAAGCACTCAACCATAGATCAAGTGCACCGAATAACAAGTATTATAGAAACAACTTTAGAAAATAAGCAAGTATGCTCTACTATATTTCTAGATGTAGCACAAGCTTTTGATAAGGTGTGGCATGAAGGCCTAGTTCACAAGCTAAGAATGCACCTACCGAAAAAAATTGCTAATATTCTGGAATCTTATATTTCAAACCGATTATTTAGAGTAAAACAAGAAGATGCCTACTCAAAATTGAAAGTAATAAAAGCTGGAGTACCACAAGGAAGTGTATTAGGTCCGGTCCTGTACCTACTATACACCTGTGATATTCCTGAATTAGAAGATAACACCATCGCAACCTTTGCTGACGACACTGCTATAATGGCTGTAGCAAACACCCATAGAGAAGCAGCAGAAAAGGTTCAAAAGGCTGTTAACAAAGTTTATGACTGGACGAAAAAATGGAAAATTAAACTAAATGAATCCAAATCAATCCACATAGACTTCAGCAACAAGATACAACAATATTGCCCAGTCTACATTAACAGCAAACAAATCCCGTATGAAAATACAGCGAAGTACCTAGGAATGACACTTGATGCAAAGCTCCGCTGGAAAGCGCACGTCAAGAAGAAAAAAGAAGAATTAGATTTACGCTTTAAAAGAATGTATTGGCTGCTTGGAAGGCACTCCACGCTGTCAACATACAACAAATTGATACTATACAAACAAGTCCTAATGCCAGTTTGGACTTATGGTATACAGCTGTGGGGCTGCACCAAACAGAGCAATATATTAATCATACAACGCTTCCAGAATAAAGTATTAAGGGAAATTGTGAACGCACCCTGGTACATTAGAAACGACGATCTCCATCGGGATCTTAAAGTAGAGTTCGTCGATAAAGTTACTAAAAAATATGCCGAAGCCTACGAACATAGGCTTCATCATCATGTGAACGTCGAGGCAATCCAGCTCCTCGACCACACGGATATAGTGAGAAGACTTAAAAGAACAAAACCGTTTGAGTTAGTGTAGTGTCTAGTGATAGTGAATTAGTGTAATGTAGTACGAGTGCTACCCATACAGAACACAAGAACAAAGTGTCTTCCCCTTAATATTGACAATAAGAAAAGTGTTAATGGACACATTCTTAGTATTAGTTTATCTATCAGTTTAGGTTAAATGTAAATTGCTTATTAGCCTAATTAATTGGCTAGATTGTAATAAAAATGGGGATCATAATGACTATGAAACCATATGAAGGAAAAAAAAAAAATATATTATTTTTTTCAGATACTTACAATCCATTGTGTAAGTATCAACTTACGGGCGTTAGTGACTTTCTCTTTATGTATTTTTCATGTTAAATAATGTCATTTTTAACTGACTTCCAAGGAGGAGGATTGTATTTTTTGTTATTTATTTTATGTTTGTTACCTCCGAAGTCCGTCATTTATGAACCGATTTGGAAAATTATTTTTGCGTTGGGTTCAGTATAGCTACGAAGTGGTCCCATATAAATTTCATCTATATTTGACCTTGTACTTCGAAGATACATTGAAGTCGGTTTTTGTTTTTCTGAAAATTAACTATGTGCATTCAATAATATTAAACAAATAATGTGTTTAAGAAATTCATATAATAATAAATCATTCAATAAATAATAATGAAATTAAATATTTAACAATTCAATCCATAAATGGCACATTCAGTTCACTTTTGTAGTACTTTTTTTTAAATATTGTTTTTGTGTAACGACAGTCAATTATACGGTATAGGCATTGCCACATCAAAAGCTTCATCGATACATTGCTGACCTCGTAAGAAGGAATATGGCAGAAAGAGAGGGAGGAAGTTGGCTTCCGGCATCGTTCACCAGTATCTATTTTTCACCCAAAACTCTATTTTTCTCTATATTTGCCTCTGCGGTGTATTGGTTGGGCAAGTTGGAGGAAATCACATACCTACACGATTGAGGTTGCAGGTTCGATTCCCGCGACGGGACAAATGTTTGCACAGAAAAAAAGCGCAAGCATTTGTTTTGTGTCGGTGTTGTGGGATCATGGTCCTCGTGATTCCTGGTTCCCTATATACATATATATACCTATAGGGAGTCCTAGCAAAGGGCCAGGATCTATGTTCGTGATCGTTGGGCGTATTAATGTATTTATTTCTTAGAATCTTCCACATGGCTTCTTACCAAAGCACTCGTGCAAAAGAGGTCTTCCACTACAAAAATCTGAGCGGGAGCGGTGTTGTTACAATAGTAATTATTTTCAACCTTTTTCGTGTCGACGACCATCTTGTACAAATTGTGGTCAAGTTTTGAATACTTCCTATTTCCTACTATTCTTACTAATGCGAAAATTTGTGATGGTTGGATGGATTTAAAAAAATATTGAATTTCGATGAAATGTATGTGTGTTCTTTGGATCGCCGGTATCGGGGGCGCTTCGAGAGGCAGCCGGCTGGTTCAGACACACTAACAATTTCATAAACTACCCTCATTTTATTAATAATAAGCCTTAGTAATAATCATGTTTTTAAAATATATAAGTAAGCCTACATACACTACCTACTATACATTTGTCCAATCCATCCAAAGTTTGTCTGTAAGAGATTGCATTACGCGATAAAACCGCCAATTGTATTACCCTAGTTAAGATTTCTATTTTGTTCATGTAATTATGTTTGTGGTATGCAATAAAGTGTTATTGTATTGTATTGTAAGCCTGTATTGTTAGCCTAGTAAGCTGTTTTTCTCATGTAAGTGAATATGTATTTATTTGGTAGTGATTTCTAATTTGCTTTATGCCTCAGGCATGAACGAATCAAACATTGAAATAATTATACTATGACGAGTCGCAGACAAAATAATAAAATACAAACTTCAGTTCATAAAACTAGCAAAATTTTATTACTGTTAATGTTACATACGTTATCTACAAATATGACATAATTAAGCAACACAAAGTACCGTTATGATATTATGTTATTTAAGTAATATAAATCAATTTATCTAGATTTACAATAATCCACTGTTCAATACTTTATACACCTAAACAAACAGAAATTTAATTAAATAGCTAGGTATATATTATTTTTGGTTGTGCTATGTATAAAGGTTTTTAACCACTCATAGTGTTTTTTGTTTTTTCTTTTCATTATTTCAAATTAGATAACTGGAAATGAAAGGCTTTTTTTATATATAATTAATAGACAAACAAGCAGACGGCCCGCCTGGATGGTAAGCGGTTACCGTCGCCTATGGACCTGCAACACTCGGGCATTACTGGTGCGTTACCTACCTTTAAGGACCCTTTTCACCCTTCTTTTATAGTGCCCCATATTATAGCTCTATTATTATATATCTATCTAAACTAATATTATATTTAATTATTTAATTAGTATTTATTTTGAGAAACAAACGAGGTTGAAACCGCGGGAAGCAGCCGGTTATCGATAATACAGTTTAGCCCTAAAAATTACCTCATAGTACCCCATGTATTTAGTCTTTGAGAGTCAATAACGTTATGGGGTGGCTCATTATGAGTCCCTCCATCATAACTTACATTATCTTGGGCGCGAAGTTATTAATTACCTAACAAACGCTTGTATATAATCTGCTCTTGTAACTTTAGCCATTATGTCACTGATTAGCTTTGTCCCGCGGCTTAGCTTGCGAACGTATAAACACGCGAATCTATGTTACAAGGATAATAAGTTTCTATATTGAAGATAGAAAGTGATTTTTTTTTATTTATTTATTTGTCATAGAACCAACAACACTTAAAATAATTATTTTTTAGAAAAAAACAAAAACTGACGTCAATGTATCTTCGAAGTCCAAGGTAAAATATCGATGAAATTTATATGGGACCACTTCGTAGCTATACTGAACCCAACGCAAAAAGAATTTTTTAAATCGGTTCATAAATGACGGAGTTCTGAGGTAACACACATAAAAAAAAAAATACAATCGAACAGAACCTTCTCCTTTTTTGAAGTCAGTTAAAAATAATAACATTGCATATTAAGCTACTCATACTGCCAATAACAGGTTCATGCTTTTTACACATTCTGTTTCAAGGTTTGTTTGTTTTATTTTTACTAATAAGTAATACTGGTGGTAGGATTCTCGTATGCGAGAGGCCTTCTGGGTGGGTACCACCGCTTTGCCAGTCATTCAGCCGCCAAGCAGTAGTGCGCAAGCATTACTGTGTTCCGGTTTAAAGGGTATTGTAGCCAGCGAAATTACTGGGCATTATGAGACTCAACAGCTAATTGTCTCAGGG